>CM010615.1:25180485-25626855 GCA_003430845.1 Xanthoceras sorbifolium
TATCTCTGGCATCTAAGGCTTAGTCATATTAACCTTGACCGGATAGATAGACTAGTAAAAAGCGGACCTTTAAGCGAGTTAAAGATTGGCACCTTACCTGTCTGTGAATCTTGTTTAAAAGGTAAGATGACTAAGAGATCTTTTACTGGAAAAGGCCTTAGAGCTAAAGAGCCACTGGAGCTTATACATACTGACGTTTGTGGACCGATGAATGTTAGAGCCAAGGGTTGTTATGAGTATTATGTCACCTTTATAGATGACTACTCTAGATACGGATATGTCTACCGGATGCAACGTAAGTCGGAAACTTTTGAAAAGTTCAAAGAATTCCGAGCTAAAGTTGAGAATCAGTTAGCTAAGACTATTAAGTCTCAACGATTGGATCGTAGGGGTGAGTACCTTGACCAAGCGTTTAAAGACTTTATAGTTGAGTATGGGATAGTATCTCAACTCACAGCTCCGGGTACACCTCAGCAAAATAGTGTAGCAGAGAGGCGAAATAGAACCCTAATGGAAACGGTGAGATCTATGATTAGTTTCTCATCATTACCAAATTCTTTCTAGGGATAAGCGTTACAAACAGCGGCATACATTTTGAATGTAGTGTCATCCAAATCTGTTCCTAAGACTCCCCTAGAGTTGTGGAATGGTCATAAAGTTAGTTTGCAACATTTCCGCATATGGAGGTGTCCAGCACACGTGCTGAAGAATAGAAGTGGAAAGCTAGACTTCAAGTCTGTGGCCTGCCTATTTATAGGATACTCCAAGGAGACCAGAGACAGATACTTCTATAGCCCTGAAGATAACAAAGTGTTTGTATCGACAAATGCAACTTTTGTTTCTTGAGGACAACTATATTAGTGACCGTAAACGTCAATCCAAGATTGTGTTAAATGAACTGGAGCTTGGTGAGACCAGTACTCCATCAACAAGAGTTGTTGATCCACAAACATCTAAGAGTCAAATGATTCCTGATCGGGATACACTACCACCTAGACGTAGTGGGAAGGTTGTGATACAACCTGAACGCTATTTAGGTATAGGTAAGGAGCAAGGTGTTGTTTCTACTGATAGTGTGGATGACCCATTGTCATTTAAGAATGCAATGGAAGATCCTAATAAAGAGGAATGGCTCAAAGTCATGAATCTCGAGATGGAGTCTATGTACTCCAACTTAGTCTGGGATCTTGTAGACTTACCGTATGGGGTAAAACCCATTGGGTGTAAATGGATCTACAAGAGAAAGAGAGGAGTGGACGGGAAGGTAGAGAGCTTCAAGGCAAGGCTAGTGGCTAAGGGTTATACCCAAAAGAAAGGAGTCGATTACGAAGAGACCTTCTCGCCAGTTGCCATGTTTAAGTTTATTCGGATTCTATTATCCATTGCTGCCTATTTCGAATATGAGATTTGGCAAATGGACGTCAAGACTATATTTTTTAATGGCAATCTTGACGAAATCATCTATATTGTAGCACCCCCCCCCCCCCCCCCCCGACCCGACCCGGGCGGACCGACCCGGGGAGCGCTACTCGGACTTTCAAACTTTTTCAAAACTAGTTTTATACGTTTCAAAAATCATACATTTTAAAATCATTGTGAGCCCAAAACAAATAATTAAATAAACTTTTTACGAAAATCCGGCAGAGTACCGTTTATTTTTCGGACTTTCCAAAAAAAAAAACCTGTTTTTACACAATCAATTCAATACCAATTTCAATAACACTTCAATAACAATTTCAAACAATTGCGCACTCTGCCGTTTAGTGCGACTTTCACAAATAGTTTATAAAATAATAACAAATCAGACTTTACTATGTACATTTAAATAATAAAAGACAGTAATCATAAAATAGTTAATTACAAAACATTTTACAAAACGTATTTACAAATTTCCTGTATATGCATGCTTTCAGAATATATATACACATAACAAAAGTATAGCTACCCAACTGTACAATCCTGTGACTCGGTCTGCAATTCTTCCAGTTCTTCAGTCTTTACCTTCGTCCGGATTCCTGGTACCTACGCGTTAGACACAAAACTAACGCGCTAAGCATAAAGCTTAGTGGGTGTACTAAAATCTCAATATAGAAACATATATAACTTTTAATAATAACAATTCACAATATATATATATCAATTCAAATCATGTTCAAAACAATTAAATTGCAGAATCAAAGTATATAATAATTTTAAGCACTTGAACTTCAATAAAGAGGTCAATATATAATTTTCGATCAATAAAAACATTCAATACACTTTTCAATTCCAATCAATTCTGGCCCGCTAGAATACTAAACATATACGGACTGGAATATGGGTCAAGCTCCCAACCCCCAGAACGAATTCTGAGGAGGTACGTGTCTCCCAACTCTAGGACCGTGGGTACGGAACCTAGAGAGGTACATAGCTCCCTATCCCAGGAACGAATCCTTGGGAAAGTACATTAACTCCCAACCCCCGGGACGAATCCCGAGGAGGTACGTATCTCCCAGCCTCTGGACGAATCCAAGAGGAGGTACATCAATATCATCAATATCAATCAATCAATATCGGCGCAGTACTGCTCAATAAAACCCAACTGGTATACCAACCTCCTATATCCATTTCTATGTCTACGTATCCTAGGGCCGTTTCGATAAACCAAATTCACAATCAATTTCGCAATAATTACTCAATAATCGATAATCATTCAATAGTCATATAAATCACATAATAAACTTCAAGAAATATGAACAATATTCACATACAAGTCTAAATCAACTGTTTAAAACGAAATCGGAAATATTCGTAACACAAACAAATGCGATCTCGTATAAAATCTTTCCATAATCAACCATAAGTATATCAATATCAATTTTTACACATCGAAAATCGAAATCGAAAACATTTAACAAAATCAAAATCGAAAACAATTAACGAAATCGAAATCGGAAACAATTAACGAAATCGAAATCGAAACGAAAACGAGAAACATAACGAAAACAAAAACGTAAACGATAACGAAATGCTTTTCGTAACGATTTCGAAAAACAACGTACACCAACCTCGGTACCGTCTTTTCGTTCGAGAATCTCAGTTCGACGATTTTCGAAAAACAACGTCAACCAACCTCGGTACCGTCTTTACTATGTTTTCCTTTCCTTTCCCTTCTCTTTCTTTCTTCTTCTTCTTCTTCTTCTTCTTTCTTTTTTCTCGCTCTTTTCTCTCTCTCTCTCTGTTCTGTGATCATTTCTGGCTTCCTCGAGAAGCCACTTCTTTTTTTTATTTTTTTTTTCGCTACCGCGACCGCCGTCACGACCTGTGGTCGCGGCACCAGGTCGCAACACTCACTGGAGTGCGCGCACCGCCTTCGTCGCGAGCGCGCCCTGGTCGCGAGAATGGTCGCGTTGCTCTCTGCCTGTTTTTGACAATTTCATCGCGAGCAGTCCATCGCGACCTGTGGTCGCGGTGGCTAGTCGCGTTGCTCACTGCCAGGTTTTGCCATTTTCATCGTGAGCAAGCCATCGCGACCTATGGTCGCGGTGACTGGTCGCGGTACTCACTGCCAGATTTTTCATTTTTCGCCGCGAGCGAGCCATCGCGACCTGTGGTCGCGGTGACCAGGTCGCGATGCTCTCTGGTTCAGTTTTCCAATTTTTTTCATTTTTCACTATTCAATCCGGTCCACTGGAAATCATAAAATAAACATACATTTAATTACCTTTACACCCCCTCAAATAGTAAAATTTTATTTTCACATATTTCATGTATATCAAAAATTCATCACCCGAAATCCGGGATGTTACATATATGATGCAAACAGAGGGATTCGTGTCCCCAGATCAAGAGCAAAAGGTTTGCAAGCTGCAAAGGTCCACTTATGGACTTAAGCAAGCATCTAGATCTTGGAATATAAGGTTTGATGATGTGATCAAAACCTATGGCTTCGAGCAAAATGTTGATGAGCCTTATGTATACAAACGCATCATTGACAAAAAGATAGTTTTCTTAGTCCTATACGTAGACTACATCCTACTCATTGGGAATGATGTGGGAGTGTTGTCTGATATTAAGGGCGGGCTGGCTGGCTAGCCAATTCCAAATAAAAGATTTGGGAAATGCGAGTTATGTTCTAAAACCCAACTTATAAGGGATCGTAAGAACAAACTCATAGCACTGTCTCAGGCATCATATATCGACAAGATTCTTATGCGATTTTCGATGCAAAACTCCAAGAAAGGTAATTTACCTTCTAAGCATGTAGTTCACTTGTCAAAGGAACAGTGTCCTAAGACACCTCAAGATATTGAAGATATGAGACGTGTGCCTTATGCTTCTGTAGTAGGAAGTCTCATGTATGCTATGTTATGTACAAGACCGGATATCTACTATGCAGTGGGAGTAGTCAGCAGATACCAGTGCAACCCGGGATTAGATCATTGGGTTGTTGTCAAGACCATTCTCAAGTATCTTCGGACAACAAGAAACTATATGCTCGTATATTCCGGATAGGATTTGATCTCGTTAGGATACACGGATTCTAATTTTCAGTCAGACATGGATTCTAGGAAATCTACAACTGGATCAGTTTTCACCATGGGTGGTGAAGCCATTGTGTGGAGAAGTATTAAGCAATCTTGCATTATTGACTCTACCATGGAAGCCGAATATGTAGCCGCTTGTGAAGATGCTAAAGAGGTTGTTTGGCCCCGCAAGTTCTTGAGTGATCTGGAAGTTGTTCTAGATATGGATAGGCTCATCACACTTTATTGTGATAACAATGATGCTGTGGCTAATTCTAAAGATCCAAGAAGCCATAAAAGAGGGAAGCGTATAGAAAGGAAGTATCATCTCATTAGAGAGATAGTGCAGAGAGGAGATGTGATCGTCACCAAGATAGACTGACAAAACAATCATGCTAATCCATTTACGAAGACTTTACCGGCTAATGTATTCACGGGTCACCTAGAAGGTCCAGGGTTACGTCTTATACCTTACATGCTTTAGTGCAAGTGGGAGATTACTAGGGTTTTTACCCTAAAGATGTAATTTGTAAATGTTTTTTATAAATAAAAAAAAGAAGAATTCAATTCATTCTTATTGTGTCATTTATATTATATAAACTTGTGCATTATAACATCCTAGATTACCGGATGTAATCTCGTACTGTGTATATGATTGTTATATACATATGAATACAGTAAGAGATGTGCAATCTAAAGAGTCTATAGATAGCAAATAAAGCTGGGTACTTTATTTGTAGTTAATCTATAGCTGCGGTCCATTTTGTATTATACGATGATTCTATCCTGAATCATTCATATAGAGATATGGGAATGGAGGCACCTTGTATGATGTGATTAATAGGACTAGGCCATGATCTATATGAATCTCTCACCAAGATCCGTTTACCGATGAGATTCATATACATCAACTTATGATGGCTATATGTGGGGGATCTCAATCCTGAGTGTCTTATCGACTGCTTCAGGCTAGATTGTGATTTTTGATATACCATGGGTGAGGTTGGATGATTATTCCCGATCAATATTCTCCGTATGTTGGGATTGCGGTTTGGCTTGTGGCTGGGAATATTTGTACACAATAATAGAATCCACTCCTTCTTGTGAGAAGTAGAGAGTAGTTCCCTTAAGGGTTGATTCGAGGCTTAAACAATATGAGCGCTCTCCTGATTCCGTGAGGAAATATGATTTATTGTTCATTAGAGAATCAACGATGCTTAAAGGATATATGTAATTAGAGGGGTGTAACGGACATTATAACCAAACTCTAACTATGAACTACTGTGAAGGGTCACACCATATGTAATAGCTATATCGATGGACACCGAGTGATATCGGTTTGTGTAAAAGCATCCGCAGTTGAGAGAATGCAATTTCGGATTTTTAGTAGAATAACACCGGAGTTGATAATCAAGGAATATTAATTAAAGAGTTTAATTAATGATTCTGAGGATTATCGGAGCTCAAAATACTGTGGGTCCATTAGGTCCCCTTGCTAGCCCGATCCATTTAGTTAACAAGGGTCACGTATAATTAATTGGATGGTCCAATTAATAATGTTGCGAAAGTGACAAGGGTCAGGAGTTAATTGAGTAATGTAATTATTCAATTAATTAAATAATGGCAAATACAACAATTAAATAATAAGATTATCTAATTATGTAATTAGTCATAAGAGAAGGGTGATAGTTGATATTTTATTTTGAATAGTGAGATGATAGGATTATCTCATTTATTAAATAAAATAAAATAAAATTTGAATTTCAAAAATTTAAATTCAAAAGTTACTGATAATATTGATATTTTATTTTAAATAGAGAGATAATATGATTATCTCATTTATTAAATAAAATAAAATAAACAAATATTATTTGAATTTAAAAAATTTAAATTCAAAAGTTACTGATAAATTAATAAAAAGAGTTTTTATTAATTTGATAACTTAAATATATATATTAAAAAGAGTTTTTAATATAATAAAACGACTGAATCAAATGTTTTTGACATTCAAAGTGTTTGTACGTAGAAAGAAAAAGTGACCGGAGAGATACAGTATCTCTCCAACTCTTTTTTTATTCAACCTCTTCACTATTCCTGACAACGTGACGCGCCCACACGCAAGTTACCGGTGCCGGGATATAGCAAGGAAGACGTTGTGGTACAGACAAGGAGCAGCAAAAAAAAAAATGAAGGAGCCGGAAACGGTGGTATGGTTCTTTACTTTTTTCTTCTTTTAATTGATTACAATTTTTTATATGTAAAAATAAACATATATGTAATATATATTATTTTTATTGTTCCGAAAATATAGTTCCAAAGTTTTACTGATCACAGATTGTTTTTGCGATCTGTATATAAAAATTTTAAACCCTAATTCCGCTTCGTGACTAGTAGAACGGAAAAACGGTTCCTACAGATCCAATACCCATAAACGCCATGCCTCCTTTGGAAGTTCGCAACATTTACTAGTTGGACTAGGTCCCACCTAATTGTTAACATAACAACCAGCATTTTTAATTTTAGCCTTGCGATTATTATTGACAAGAACGCTTGGGAGAATATCAATAGAATCGCATTGAATGTGTCACCAAGATTTTGACCTTCAATATATTCCCGAATGAAAAATCCCTCCTTTGAGAGTAGATATCGCTTAAGTTAATTGTCTAGTCTATCTTTGTAAGGAAGTATCTTGCTAAATTCCATTTATGGATACCCCTTGGGGGGTTATTACACAAAACATAAAGCTCAACTAACCCTAGAGGCCATAGGTATTCTAAACACCTTCTCCCACTCAATTGTTTAAGGCGTGTGATGGAATTCCAAAGAATGATTACCAAGTTATCTAGATGTCAATTTAGATACATAAATCATTCAATGCATGTTCATACCAAAACAGATATATGAGTGGCACTTCTATTCTACATGACATGTTATCAAACAATGAATAAACATTGTAATATTTACGTAAAAAGTAAATAGCCACAATTTTGGTCCATTCTAGAAAAGCAAGTAAATTACATTGTTTGGATAATCTTAAACCTTAACCCTAACTTGTCGAACATGTCTTCTTGCGGCCGTCATCCAAGATCACGACAAGGCGTTGCGGCCCCAGGGCGTGCGCACAGCCCTTCGGTGCCCCCGCGCGCTCAGCCTCGCGAGAGGCCCACGCGGCTGCCCCTAAGGGGCGCTCGAGCACCCAGCTTTCCTTGGTTGTGCCCGCGCACAGCCCTTGGGAAGGCCGTACGCACCTTTCCCTTCCTTGGGTGGGCTGCACACGCTCACAGCCTTAGCGCAGCGCATGCAACAAGCGTATCCTGCACGCTTAATGCGTGCGCCTTGCTGTCTTGCGCTCGTGGGTGCTTTTGGGTTTTCGTCGTTTCGTTTTTCTTCTTCAAATTCTTCAATCCTTCGTGTCTTCGAAACTCGAACGAATTACAGTAGTTTTTACATAAAATAAAAAACTTCTAACAACTATCAAGAAGGAAATTATAGCGATAATAGGCCACCCTTCTTGTTACAACTCCAAATAAAAATTACATTGAAATTCTAGGACCAAAATTGAGAGATAACAGTTCACTTTATATAATCCATACATTCCAATGTAATATATAAAAGAATACCTAGAGTGCCATCTCTTTCTAAAAACATGCATATTTATCCATACACAATTAAAAGAAAAAATCCACGTATATACGCTTAATTAACTATGGGTACAACTAGGCTCTGATACCAATTGTAGGAAAAACGGTGAGTACGGCGCAGCGGAAGGCGTAATAAACAAATATTTTTGCATTTGGTACGTTTTAAAAAATTTTTCCAAAAGAGATCTTAACCATAGTTAATTAAATATATAACAAAAGGTAACATACCTTTTGAATTACGTGAGGCTTGATGTTACGTCGATTGTGAACAGCAAGATCTTCCAATCCTTCACGAATGTGGATCACCTTGGAGTGTGGGTTCCCTTTCTTCAAATTGTGTACCTAAGGAATGAGAAACAAAAAACTTTTCTTTTTCTGTTAGTCACTCAAAAACCCTCCTGAGAAACTTAGTGCCACTAGAACTCTATCGTTCTTTCTCTTTTTTCTCTCGAGCGAATTCTTACACTTTGCTAGGATTTTTGGCTATTTTGCTTGGCTCCAAAAGCTCAGAAAATTCACCAAAATTGCATTATTTCCTCTCCTCGGCCGAACTCCCCTTTGATAGTATATATAGGGTAGCCGAATCCTCCTTCTAGGAGGGTTTGTGTTTTACCCAAAAACCTATCAATCCAAGAGTTCATTCATATCCCAACTTTAAAGTGTATTATCCAATAATTATTAAATGATAAATGAGAATTAGTGACTTATCAAAACTTTCCTAAAAGTGATTTTAAAGTCAACTTTAGAGTTTTAATAAATATCAAAAAACTTTCCTAATTTGATTTGATAAATAATTCCAATTGTCTATCACTTATCAAATAAGGTCTGTAATTCTTATCATACTATCATCAAAAGTACAAAAATAGGAATCCAATTCCTTAGTAGATAAGTAATTATATTTTTAATTAAACAATTAATTAATTTAGATAATTAATTAATTACCATTTAATTAACTAATAAAATAAAACAAAGTAATTAGCTATATCCTAATAGCTAATGCCGCCCTCTCCCATTTGGTTATGGACCAAACTTTGTTTTCTATTTTATTAATCTCATTGGACTTCCACAAAAAGTCCACATGTGAACTAGACTCATTCTTACAAAAAGAAACAAGTCCACATACATTTAAATAAATATATTTAATCTAATTTGATAGCCTCATTTAAATAAATGTGCTAATTATATTATCAATATATTTACGAAATGTTAAAAACATCCCTTACGGGCCGCCCAAGGGATCACACACCGTTGGCCTCCCATCCTAGGTATTCTGACGAGTTTCCGCGTATCTTGATCGAACACAAGAACGCACATCTCAAACTTTTGGAAAGAATTCTAAATAAATGATCTGGTAGTATATAACTAGTGATCCATTCAAGTTCGTGTGGATTGGGGATCTTGGCGGCTATCTAAATTTAAGCTCCAATAGACACAACCTAAACACAATCAACAAATTATTCACTTAGGTCCGATCCATTAATTTTAGTTCATTCCACTAAAGAACTAAAATTGAACTCTTAAATAAAGATAGAAAAAGTGAGTATACTAATTCGTACCCTAGACAACCTAAATGGAAAAAATGTATCCTCGTGAAAAATGCCAGTAATCGCCAAGAGCTCATAGACCGTCTATAGCTCTCCAAGTTACCATATTTACTCATATGACCATGTTTTCGAACTTGGATATTTTGACTTGTCCAAAAGTCATGTTTCAATAACCACTTTTGAAAACTTTACGTAAAGATTTAAATATCCAATACCTCAAAACATCCATATGATGGGTATTCTACTTACATTTGCTAAATGCAGTCACGATGTCCGTTTCTATAAATGATGTCCTCTATCGATATACAGGTGAATACCACCAAACCATCGAGGATAGACTATGAGATATAATCGTACTCATTGACAGCTCAAATGATAACGCATGCAACCATAAGTCCATCATTTATCTCAGAATTCAGATAGACTCTCCGGTTGTCTCAGTAGAATACTTTTATCCACTGACGGTTGCGGATAATGTTTTCTACAGTGATCATATTCAATGCACCCAGTGCACTAGATTCTTTTGTCCAAAGACACTTCGATGATTTTAGACTCATCATATCACATTTGATCTCACTCAAATGCTAACAAAAGAATCTACAACTTTAACAAGATAAAGGCGTCCAACCTTGTATCTTAAGTTGTGAATGCGTATTCGAGACTAACTAAAGAATTGTGTCTACCTCATACATATCCAGATGTACGAACAATTCTTTTGTTTCTCATAGTCTATTGACCTTATGATTATTTACTTTTGACAATCAATATAATTGCTATAATATTCGTTATACCAGAAATCACTTTATTCATATGAAAAGATTATCAATTACACTATTACACTCTTGCTATTGAGCATAATCCTAACATTTTGGGGAATATTCTATTGAAAATAAAATTTTTGCAATTGGTTTTGATAACGCGGCAAACAATACTACCACCGTTCCACAATTATTTCAATTGTGTAACTCCTATTTTGGCAGTAGATTTTTCTATTAAAGATATGCTTGCCATGTTTTAAATATATGTGTACAAAATGGTTTGCAAATACTACAAAAATTTATTACACCAATTAGGGATGCTCTCTATTATTTATGAAAATATCCTAGCACCATGAAACAATGGGCTAGGTATTGCAAATCTTGCGGGAAGCATCCAATTAGGTTTTCCCGTGATATTCCAACTCGTTGAAACTCCACGTATAAATTGCTTTGTGAAAGTTATGATTACAGAGAATTATTGTTTCGTTTTATGCAATATAATATTAGTAGCATTAATTTGTATGCTCACCATTGGGATGTTTGTACAAAAGTTTATATGTTATTAAAAGTTTTTAATGATGCAACAAATACTTTATCTGGTATATATCATCCAATCCGCACATTTATTTTTAGTTGAAGCCATTAATATTGTAGGTGCACTTAATGAGTGTGCACAACTAACGGAATTAATTGAATGTGTTAGTGCAATGAAACAGAAATGGTTAAATTATTATAGAGAGATTCCTATGATTTATATAATTCCATCAATTTTTGACCTACGTAGTAAATTTGATAGTTTATATGAATATTATACTCTTTATTATCAATCTTTAGGTATAGCTGATATAGATATTAATGTTTTATACAATAAGAATTTATTTTATGCCTTGTATGATGAATACCGTTCTGTATACGGTCCCTTCGCTGAACATTATTGTTCAGCAACTAGATACAAGCAGGAAGCGGTACTTCTCATCCTCATTTTCATATTCCCTCCCAATTAAGGAAGTTAGGGTCAAGTGTGTTGTCCAAAAAATCAAAGAAAACGGGGAGTTCGTCTACATCAACATTTGTTTCAGAGGTTGATGTTTACCTAAACACCTCATTTGAGTTTGTGGACAGCGATGACTTTAACATTCTACACTGCTGGAGGGATTACCAAACTAACTTTCCAATTTTGGCCTATTATTACCAAATAAATTTCCCTATCTCGACCGTGGCAGTCGAATAGGAATTTAGACTAGGTGGCAACATTTTGGACGAAAGACAGGTCGTTGCTCAGTCCAAACTCAATTCAGATCCAGGTCTGTATTGATGACTGGACCAAGGCGTCATACCGGCAGCAGGAAATGGACGGAGTGTCCGACGACAATGACTTCTTGCAACACCAACGACGATACTACCGAAGGTACAAGCGATGATTGATATCACTCGGAACATAAAAGGTAAAAGAACTACTTGAGCTTTGATTCCTCCTAGAGGATACGTAGACAGTTTAATTGAGGTAAAATTAAGTGCAAGCCCTAATTTCTTATTTATTTATTTAAATTTCTTTTTAGTTTTATGGTTTTATGATATTATCGTAATTTTATTTCAATTTTATTTAAATCTAAAAAAAAAAAGGGAAGCCGGTTCCAATTCCTCTCTGGTTCCAAAACCGAAATCAGTATCCCTCGGTTCCGGTTCTCCTCTCATGAGGATTGGAACCGCGACCAACCCTACTTATTGTCTAATTTTCTTGTAGTGTTACATATTATAATGAAAATTAAAAGAAATTCAATAAAATAGCTTTCTATGATTAAAATTGTTAATTTAAACTAAACAAAAACATCAGCTCGACAAAATGATAATTTTATACAAAAATGTGAAAATAAAAGGCAAGTCTACAAAATTAGAATGACATGAGATTGAATATGCAAATAGAGAAATTTAATTTACAAATTTTGCAACTATAATAAATTGAAATCACAAAGTGGTTTTCACTCTCGTTTTTTGTGTAACAAGGACACTCAGCATGGTTCGGGGGTGGGGCTGCTCATTTATAATAGTAAAAAGTGGAAGAAAAAAAGGGTAAATTGCAATGAAGTACCATGATATTTAATCATACTGCAATAAAATCGTGAGTTTAGCCTTAATTACACATTACTATCCTTGACCAACTAGTTGACCGTTAGAGTTGATGGTCATCCACTAGTCAGAAGGATAATATGGTCATTTTTCCTTATTATTTTTTTAAAAAATTAATAAAATTGAAAAGATTTTAAATGGATCTCCACCGTCTAGCAAAATTAATGATCGAGAGAGATCATATTACAAACAATTTTAAAACAATTTTAAAAAAATATTATTTATAAAAAGGAAAAAAAATCTTATGGGTCCAAATTGGATCTCCACCGTCCATCAAGATAGATGGACGGTGGAGATCCAATGTGGAGATTGGATCTCCACCCAAAAAAAAAAAAAATTGATCTCTCTACAAACCCAGCGATGGAGATCAAACTTTTTTTTATTTTTTTGGGTGGAGATATATTCTTCAGATTGGATCTTCACTGTCTATCAGTCTTGATGGACGGTGGAGATCCAATCTAGAGAAATCTCCACCCATAAGATTTCTTTTTTTTCCTTTTTTTAGTTATTCTTTTTTAAAAAAATTTAATATGATCTCTACCGTCCATCAATCTTGATGGATGGTGGAGATCCATTTATTATTTATTATTTTTTTTCCTCTTTTTGTATCTAATATTTGTTGAAAGTATTATTGTTAATCTATTGTTGTTAGTCCGGTTACTCTACTGTTACTTTAGTGTTTGTGTGTTAGTAGAACACCTGTTAGAAACTGTTGGATAAGTTAGTAGTTAACTAATAAAGAGGGATTGAATTTTATCAATCTCAACCTCTTAAGTGTTTGTATTCGGTTATGTTTCAGCTCCTAGAAGTATGGGAGTCTTTTATTTATATTTCTAATCTCTCTATTAAAGAGATTAAGTGAAAATAAAATATTTTCTACATGGTATCAGAGCCTACTCTAAATCAAAAATTTCTTCGATGATGACTAAGGAAGGAGATACTTCTAGCTCATCATCAACTATCCTTTCTTTTAACTCAGAAACCACCAGCGTTAATAATGGTGGATCTGATTCCTCTCATAATCATCACATACCAGCACTAGTAATAAACTAAATGAGCAAAATTACCTGCAATTGTCTCAATCAGTCTTTATGTTCATTTGCGAAAAAGGTAAAGATGAATATATCACTAATTGTTCTTCATCACCCGCTAAAGAGGATCCCACCTTTAAAAAATAGAGAACCGAGAATAGTGATGTCATGGTTGATCAATTCTATGACAAATGACATATGGGAGAATTTTTTTGTTGTATGAAACTGCATGACATTTGGGAGGCAACAAAGGAGACCTATTCCAACAGGGACAATGTTGTTGAATTATTTGGCATCGAGAGTACATTAAATGAGTTAAGATAAGTAGACATGTCGGTCACTCAATTTTATGATACCTTGACAAAATACTGGTAGCAAATAGATGTTTTTGAAAAGCATTAATGGAAGTGTGCAAATGATGGTGTCATGTACAAGGAGATTATAGAGCAGAAAAGAATATTCAAATTTTTGCTTGAGCTCAACCACAATTTGGATGCAGTTAGAGCTCGAGTCCTTGCTGCCAAACCACTACCAAACATCTGTCAAGTGCTCTTTGAGGTGCGTAGAGAGGAAAGGCGAAAGAAAGTAATGATGGGTTCATCAAAATATGAATCTCATCCTCACAGCCCTGACAGTTCAGCACTTGCTGTTCAAAGATCTTCTTCTTATGATAATCAGCCTAGGAATAGGAGATCATGGTATGACCACTGCCAAAAACTAGGTCACACCAAGGAAACCTACTGGAAGCTTCGCGGCAAACCAGTAGATTGGCAGTCTAGTCAAAAGAGGAATTACCACAGCAATAGTCATGGTCGTGGTAATGTGGCGGCTGGTCAAGAAACTTCTGCACCCGAGTCAAGTCCCTTTAACAAAGAATAGATAACAACCATGTTATAGTTTTTTAAACATCAGCAGTTGCAAGAATCAACTACCGAGGTCTGTGGTACTGGTACTTTAGCTCAAAAAGGTACTTTCTCAAATGCTTTAAGTGCCAAAATTGAGAAAAACAGATCTTGGATTGTTGATTCCAATGCCTCACACCATATGACCAGAAATGCTAAAGTTTTCAAGAGCTTCACTCATTTCCACAGTAATAAGTCGGTTAAAATTGATTGATGAATCTTTATCCAATGTGGCAGGCACAGGTTTAGTAGTTATATCTGAAAATTTAATTCTACACTCAGTTCTTTTAGTGCCAAAGTTGGACTGCAATTTATTATCTATTAGTAAACTCACTAAGAGTTGAATTGTGTTACTAAATTCTTTCCTAAATACTATGAATTTTAGAATTTGACTTCAGGGAAGATGATTGGTAGTGCCTACGTGTCTGATGGATTCTATCTCCTTTGGCTTCAACCAAAATTTGAAAATCAATGTAATTCTACTGAGTTTGTTTCATTAAAAAGTCAATTTTAATCCAATTCTAGGACAAATAATGACAGTGCTATCTTGTTATGACATTATAGGTTAGGACATCTAAACTTTGTGTATCTTGAAAAGTTATTTCCTAGATTATTCCAAAATAAAAATTCAAAGTTATTTTCTTGTGAAATTTGTCAATTATCAAAACATACTCGTCAAGCATATCCACATAAACAATACTAACCCTCATCACCATTTTCTATGATTCATATTGATATTTAGGGTCCTTCTAGAGTTCCAAACATTATAGGGACCAAATGATTTATATCCTTCATTGATGATCATACATGACTTACTTGGGTATTTCTTATGTAAGAAAATGTTTACAATTTTAATACAATGATTTACAATCAGTTTTAAACTAAAATCAAAATTTTGCAAACTGATAATGAAAAAGAGTATTTTAATTCTATTTTAATTTTAATTATGTTTTAAAAACTTATTTGATCAATGAAGGAATATTTCTTCAAAGCTCCTGTGTTGAAACTCCTCAACAAAATGGAGTCTCTGAAAGAAAATACCAACATTCTCTAGAAGTTGCTAGGTCCATTATGTTCTCATCTAATGTTCCAAAATAATATTAGGGTGAAGCAGTTCTCATCGCTACACATTTGATTAATAGACTTCCGTATAGGGTACTCAAATTTCAAACTCCTTCTCAAGTGTTTCTTTCAAGATTTCCCAATAATCACATTTTGTCTCAACTTCCTCCTAGGGTGTTCGGTTGTAGTGTTTTCATTCATATGAGTGTAGTTAATAGGAGCAAGTTGGATCCACGTTCCATTAAGGGCATATTTTTTGGGTATGCTCCTAACTAGAACGGGTATAAATGTTATTCCCCAAAGTCCAAGAGGTTATATACCTCTATGGATGTTACATTTCTTGAACATTAATTGTTTTATTCAAAACCTACAATTCAGGCAGTTTGAGTCAAAGTCAAGAATTTCGGTTTTGAGAAACTTTATCAACTGATCAAGATACATATGTTCAAATTCAAAAGTCTGATTTTATTCAAAAACCTGATGAGCTAATTTTATTCAAAAACCTAATGAGCATTCGGTTCAGCCTAGTTTATTTGAAAATCAAAATTCAGTTCAACAGAATAATGTCCCTAGTCCACCGCTTTCAAACCCTGAGTCTTCAAGTCCTACTAAACATCATCAAACTGATCCAAACAGTCCTTCTCCTACTAAGTCTTCTTTTATCTCTCCACTTATCCTTAATATTCAAAATCACTCCATTGAACCTTATCCTTCTACCTCTACCGAAACACAAATTCCTCATGACACAAATTCCCAATATGTCCCTAATATTTCTGGTCAAGTTTTGTCTCTAGCTGGACAAGAAAAAATTGCAGAAATATTGTAGAGTTACAGCACTGCCATGACTCTTCATTGGAATCTCAAATCGAGAAGTTAGTACAGGAACTGGTTCAGATGACAGTAACGCGGTCTCATCTTCGAATGAGGAGACTGTTGGTGATATGGACTAGCTGATTGCCTTGAGGAAAGGGGTGAGAGAATGCAGAAACGGGCCGCTTTATCCTATGTGTAAGTACATCTCATATAAAAGTTTATCTCCAATTTTTCGAGCTTTTTCTGTCAATTTATCAACAGCAGAATCAGCCCCTAAAAACATACATGAAGCTCTTAAAATTCCTGAATGGAGAGTAGCTGTTTATAAGGAGATTTCTACACTTGAAAAGAACGGTTCATGGGAGATGACAGCACTACCATAAGGCAAAACATTAATATGATGCACATGGATTTCCTTAACCTGTTACACAATGTTTGTGAAGCATTCTTTGGGAGGTAAAATTATTATTCATATAGTTTATGTTGATGATATAATTCTCACAGAGAATTATGATAAAGAAGTTAAGAGATTGAAGCATTTTCTTACTAAAGAATTTGAGATCAAAGACTTAGGGAGTCTCAAATATTTTCTTGGAATGGAAATAGCTCGTTTTAAGGAAGGGATCATGGTTTCTCAATGCAAGTATGTGCTTGACTTGCTAAGAGAGACCAGGATGCTTGATTGTAAACGAACAGAGGACACTCATGGATTGTACCATGAAGTTGGGCAGTATTGAAGGAGGTGTTCCGGTGGATAAAGGCAGGTATCAACGGCTTATGGGAAAACTTATCTATCTCTTGTAGGAAAAACGGTTTGAAAGTACGCAGTTGAATGAAAAGTTTATTGGTATAGTTTCAAAAAATTTTCCTTTTAAAAGTAACCTTAACTCTTGATTAATTAATATATTAATAAAAAAGTATCGTACCTTTTTTGTGATGATTGATGTTGCGACGATTTTTTATTCCCATAAGATCTTCCAATCTAATCATGAACGTGAATCACCTTAGAGTATGAGCTCCCTTTACTTTAAATTGCAATACCTAATGATGGAGCAAACAAAAAACGTTTTCTTTTCATTACTCACAACAAACCTAAAGAAGAATCTAAGAGCGTTCGGTCACTTTTAAATTCTCAATTTTTCAATCGAAATTCGTGTGAACTCAATTTGATGTTGTACACAAAGCCTTTTGATGTAAAAGCTAGCAGTGTACTATCGAAACTAAATGCTCTTCTCTTTTCTCTCTTGGCCGAATTCCTCACACACTTTTTCCTTTGAGTTGGCCGAATTTTCTAAGCAAAATCAAAGCTCAAATTCTCTCTTGGAAAACTTGTATGGCCGAATTCCTTTGATATGTGTATATAGGGTTAGCCGAATTCTCCTAAGAGGAGAATTTATGCTTAGGCATTTGTGCTTCGCCAAAATTTCTATCACCAAGGGAGTTCAATTGTTTTCCAACTCATAAGTGTGTAGTCAATTTCTAGTTATTGACTTGCATTAAAATTCCTTTTTATAGTAATTAGATTAACTATAACAATCTAAATCCCAATAGGAATATTAATTTGTGACTTATCATAACTTCCTATTTAATTAGATAAATATAAAATTATATATTTATCTACTTATCAAATATAGTCATGATACTTATCATACTTCCAACAAAAGTATGACACTAAAAGACCTTCTCCTAGTAGAAAAAGATTTTGACTTTTAATTAAATAATTAATTAATTAATTAATTAAAATATTAGACTAATAATATTAGCCCTTGCCACCTAAGCCTTTAACCATGGGCCACATTTTGTTTTTCTATTTTATTAAATACATTGAACTTTAATAAAAAGTCCACATGTGAACTAGCCTCATTCTTACTAAAAAAGAAATAAGTCTACATGCCTTTATTAAAACATTAATATAATTATGCAGTTCATTTAATTAAAATGTGCAATTATATTCTTAATGTATTAATGTAATGCTTAGGGCCGCCCAAGACTTTCCACAGTCTTAGGTGCCCATTCTAGGTATCTGAAGAGTTACCGCATGTTTTGTTCACACATGACCGCACCTCTTCAAAACTTTTGGATTTCAAAACCCAAAAACAATTCTAGATGGATCCATTAACTGGTCTGGTAGAATATAATAAGTGACTCATACAAATTCGTGTAGATTGGAGATCTTGGCGGATTATCTAAATTTAAGCTTCAATAGACACAACCTAATCACAATTAATAAATGATTCATTTAGGTTCAATCTATTAATTTTAGCTCATTCCACTAAAGAACTAAAATTGAACTCTTAAATAAAGATAGAATAAGATAGTGTTTCTCATTCGTACCCTCGACAATCTTTTTGGAAATGGTGTATCCTCGTGAAGAATACCAGTAATCGATAAGAGCTCATAGACCGCCTATAGCTCTTCTAGTTACCAGTTTTAATCATATGACCATATTTTGACTTGTCCAGAAGTCATCTTTCAATAGACACTATTGAAAACTTAACGTTAAGATTTAATATTCAATACCTCAAAAGATCCATATGATGATATTCTACTCTCATTTGATCAATGGAGCCACGATGTCCATATCTATAAATGAAGTCATCTATGATTTACAAGTAAATACCACTAAACCATTGAGGATAGACTATATTATATAATCGTACTCACTGACAGCTCAAATGATAACACTTGTAACCATAAATCCATCATTTATCTGAGGATTGAGATAGACTCTTCAATTTTCCTCAAGTGAAAACTTTTATCCATTGACGGTTTTGGATAAAGTATTTCACTCTGATCCTATTTAATGCACTAGATCCTTTTGCCCAAAGACACTACACTTTGATAATTTTAGACTCATCATAACACATTTGATCCCACTCAAATGCTAGCAAAAGAACCATAAAATTTTAACAAGATAATGGCGCCCAATCTTTATCTTAAGTTGTGAATATTATTCAAGACTAGTTAAAGAATTGAGTCTGCCTTATACATATCCAGATATACGAACAATTCTTTATTTCTCATAGTCTTTTGACCTTATAATTATTTACATTTAACAAAAAAAAACTATAAGATTTGTTAAAATAAAAATCACTTTATAAATATGAAAAGATTGTTAAATTATACTATTACACTCTTGCTATTGAGCATAATCCTAACAATCTCCCACTTACGCTATAGCAAGTGTGTCATATCTCTCATCCCCATATTCTCTAGATGTCTATCAAAACTCTTCTGTGGTAGAGCGTTGATAAAGGGATCCGCTAGATTTTCTGCTGACGTGATCTTAGTAATCTTCACATCACCCCTATGCACAATTTCTCTTAGAAGATGATACTTCATTTCAATATATTTACCTCTCTCATGGTATTTGTGAAGGAATATGGTTGAGAAGACTATTGACAGAGCTTGGTACACCTATGGATAAAACTATGAATTTATTTTGTGATAACTAAGCTGCTATTAGTATTGCAAAAATCTTGTACATCAGGACGAACATGGAAATTGATAGACATTTCATTAGGGAGAAACTAGAAGAAATGAGTATTCAACTTGTATATACTCCAATAGCTATTCAGAGTGTCGACCTACTGACAAAAGCTCTTCCTAAAAATATTTTTGAAAATTTGTGTAACAAGCTGGGAATGAAAAATATTTTATGCCCAATTTGAGCGAGGGTGTTGAAAGTATTGTTGTTAGTCCGATTACTCTACTGCTACTTTAGTGTTTGTGTGTTAGTATAACACATGTTAGAAGCTGTTGGGTGAGTTAGTAGTTAACTAATAAAGATAGATTGAGTTTTTTCAATCTCAACCTCTTAAGTGTTTGTATTCGGCTATGTTTCTGCTCTTAGAAATATGGGAGTCTTTTATTTATATCTCTAATCTCTCTGTTAAAGAGATTAAGTGAGAATAAAATACTTTCTACAATATTTAATATTTTTATTTATTTTTTAATCATAATTAGTTATGTCATTTCACACATAAGTCAAACTCGAACTGTTAGTTTTGACTGAATCAACTAACGGGAGGTTACTAACGTGTAATTAAGCTTAAACTCACGATTTCGTCGCAATATGACCAAATGTCGGGGTACTTTATTGCAATTCATCCAGAAAAATGACAATTGATGATGGAACTTTTTTTTTTTAGGACAATTATCAATTTGGTTCCTAACTTTTGGGAAATCATCAATTTTTTAACGCAATTTCGTTTATTGGTACCTTTGGGCCCTAAGTTTTCGTAAATGTATCAATTTGGCTCCTTTGACTAATTTTTTAACAGTCAAACTAACTGAAAATGTTAAAAAGACAGCTTTGTCATTGACTCTATTTAAATGAGTTAAAATTATAAAAAATATTATTAATAATTAGAAGGGTAATATGGTCATTTATATTAATTTTTTAAAAATAAAATTTTAAAAAGAAATTTAAATTTCTTTTCATAATGTCTCATTAATTTTTTAAAAAATTATATTTTTAATTTTTTTTAAAAAAAATTTAAAATTTTTATTTTAAAAAAATTAATATAAAATGACCATATTACTTTTCTAATTAATAATAATATTTTTAAATATTTGAGGGTAAAATTATAATTTTAACTCATTTAAATAGAGTTAAGGGTAAAACTGTCTTTTTAACATTTTCAATTAGTTTGACTGTTAAAAAATTGGTTAGGCGAGCCAAGTTGATACATTTACGAAAACTAAAGGCTCAAGAGTACCAATAAACGAAACTGCGTTAAAAAATTAATAATTATCCAAAAATTAGGAACCAAATTGATAATTGTCCCCTTTTTTAAAAGATACAATGTACAAAATTAATCACAAGTCTATCGGAAGATCAATCATTAAACGTGCGGCTCAAATATGTGCTACCATAACTTGAGACATCTACTCCCAAAATAAGGGGAGAAAATTACCGACACATGCTGTTAAATGTGCATGGTGGGATTTGAACCCTCACTATTGATGTGAAAGGGAGGTGCACTAACTATTTGAACTATAAGTATATGTTGGCTCCATTTCTTGATCAAAAATGGCCTTCATTAGTACCTTTCTTTGCCTTCTTTTGTCCCGTTCGTGGGTATTTATCGGATGTTTTAATGTTTTCCTTGAGTGTGCAGGCCTTAGGTGAATATTAGGGAAGATATGACAAAGTTGGAAAAATTGAAGATTTCTCACTGCAGGCCAATTATGTTTCAGAGGCTGCCATAAATTCTAGAGGATGAACTGGGTTTCGAGCTTTATATTTATGGAAAGATATAGATGTCTACTTTCCAATGCATTTTACGCTTCGTGATTTGGAGTTTTCTAGAGAAAGTTATGGTCATTTTTGTAATAGTGCGCAATCCTAAAATTTGGACCTATGCGTACCACGACCGTTGGTCGCGATGAATCTTCAATTTTTCGGCAGTGAGTACCGCGACCACAGCTTCGCGACCAGTGGTAGCGACCCACGGTCGCGATGGTGATGCGAAAAACTCTATTTCCAGTGCCTATAAGTAGAAAAACGGGAGAAAAGAGAGGGAGTTCGGGTAGGGCTCTAAGGAGAGGACCAAGAGGAGAATAAGAGAGAAGAGAAGAGGCAAAGAGGGGAGAAGAAGATCACCTTGGAAACAAGATGGTTTTGATTCAATCCTTGAGCCAAAATCTCACCATTAAGCTTGGATTTGGAGAAAGTAGAAGCTAGACAAATTCACAAGAGGAGGAAGACGAAAGTTCATCACACCTAGAGTTTTTCTATCACTTGCCTTCTTTATTTTCTTGCTTGTAACTGACACGCTCAAACGCGTGGGAATAAATTCCAAGTGCAGGATGTGTCGAAGTAATAATATTTCCGTGAGTACGGAGTCGAATCCACAAGGAAGTGATGGTGCTAATTCTAAAACTAGAAATTATAGGTAGTGCGGTAAACGTAAATGAAGGTTGTTTTGAGTTTTTGTTTTATAAATTAAATTAACTAACTAAAACGATAAATAAAGCGAGACGGATTAAATGGAAAATAATGCTAGGTGGTCTCACGGTTCCAATTCCGAATAAGGAAATATATTGACTATTATGAAGCACGTTATTAACATGATAAGAATAATTTAACTAAGGCCACACCACATTGTATTACTCCCGCAATGGTATGGTATGTGAATTCGGTTAACCACACCTATTGGTCGTAGAGTGCAATTAATCGAAAACCATAGTTAATCTAATGCCTAGGTTAATTAAGTAATTTCTTATCGAAACTAACCTAGTATTGATTTTAGAGTCAATTAAGCTCGATTGCAATTTCAATGATTTCTCATATAATATTACAATAAATATTAAATCGGTTCTAATCACAGGGCATGCAATATACTTGCGCAATCGCAAAACACCATAATCGAACACAAAGTAATAATATAATACTCTCAAAATCAATATAATCTCTTACAGTAAATATCAAATCGGTTCCCATCACGGGGCATGCAATCTACTTTCGCAATCGCAAAACACCATAAATCAAACACAATAAGATAATGTTCAAATAATCTCAAAAACAATATCATGAAATAATATACAAAATATATTCATAGTCAATAAATCCGAATCCGTTCATAGTTCCGAAAACTACCTAACAAGAGTTCTAACTACTCATAATTATCAATGAACAATCAAAGGAAGAATAATGATATGAAATACAACCCATCGAAGCTCTCAAGAGTCGAAATCCCGCTTTGGTCCGGCTGGAACTTCTCCGCTTTCGATCTTCGTCTTCTTCGATGAACAATCGATCAAATCCGAGTATTTAGCCTCTGAATGATGTTTGGAGATGATGTGTGGTGATGAGGAGGTGAAAGAATGGTGGAAATCCACCATTGGAGGCAGCCAAGAGCTGCTCCTTTCTGTCCTAGGCGAGCCCTCTCTTTTCTTTTTCATTTTTCTTCTTATAGGCGCTGGAAATTAGGGATTTCGCGCTGCCATCGCGACCGCATTGGTCGCGACACTTTGGTCGCGGTACACACTGCCAGAAAATTGATGTATCGTCACGACCGGCGTATCGCGACCAACGGTCGCGACGTTTGGTCGCGATACTCCCTGCTCCAAATTTCAGCATTGCGCACTGTTACGAAAACGAGCATAACTTCTTCTAGAAAACTCCAAATCACGAACCGTAAAATGAATGGGAAAGTATACACCTATATCTTTCCATACATATAAATTTCGAAACCCAGTTCATCCTATAGAATATATGCCAACCTCTGAAACATGATCAGTTTGCAGTGAGAATTCTTCAATTCTTCCAACTTTGTTATGTCTTCCCTAATATTTCCCAATGGCCTGCACATGCTCAACAAACACATCAAAAGCGCCCAATTCACTCAAAATACAATCAAAAGATAAGGTCTAAGGGTCGTAAATATGTAACAAATATTGATCGATCAATAACTCTCTTTATTAATTAGAAAATATATTTAGTTGTAAATCTTTGATTATGAACTAAACTTGTGAGTTAGGGTTTTGATACATCCTTTTCTATGAAACTTGAATGAATTGATTATTTAATTTGTTGTGGTTGATTATTATGTTGTTGAGTGGTATTATTATGCTTAATGCTTTTGAATGTGAAGGCCTACATTTAGATGATAAATTGGTTGTGTATTATGTACCGAGAGTAGACACCCACAACGTGCTCGATGTAATGTCCACCACAAGTACAATTAGATAGAGATATATTAATTTGCTTGTGTGATCATATAGGATGTTTATTGTAACTAATGCATTTTCATGCACTTTGATATACCATCGAGAGATAGAATATTAGTGTATGTGGTAATAGGTCCGATTTACCTCGAAAGGGGACTTTGGATAATTTGGATAAATACAATTATCAACATGAATAATTAAACTACAACAATGTGCTTTTATGAAATTCAATTGGATGGATTAGGTGAATTCAAATACCCTAGCTCATCTCTCAATTTGGTTGTTTATTTTACGTTTTATGTTTATTAGTTTTATCTTTCGTTTTCTTATTTTAAACCTTCCGATTATCCAAATAGAAGTAAGCTTAGTTAACTTTAGTACTGAACACCTAAATATCCCTGTGGAGACGATAATTTACTCACACTTTATTACTTGTGCCGACTCCGTATACTTGCGGGTACAAAAAAGGCGTAATAGTAGATTTGCTAATTGATGATGAAACTTGGTTGAAACGTTTGTTGTTAAAATATTTGACGCTATGTGTATTAACTGTAATTGTTTTTTTTTTTTTGGGTAAATTGTAATGGAAAACGCTGACATTTGATTATATTGCAATAAAATCGCACTTTTACTTAAATTACAATTAAGTACCTCAGATAATTATCAATCTGGTCTCTAACGTGTTATAAAATATCTCTTTTTTATCTTTTTTATTTTTTAAATCATATGGTCCCTAACTTTTTTAAAATACATCAGTCTAGTCCTTATAACTAAAACTTTGACAGTGAAACTTGACATAAAATATAAATTGATCATTTTACCCTTTTTATTAAATTTTTAAATTAGAAAGGCGATTTTACCTTTCAAGTTTTTACATCTGAACAATTTGACTTATTTAGATAATCCAATAAGAAATTGATTATATTATAAAAAGTTAAATTATTTTTAAAAAACACTTAAAAATGATTAAATAAAAAATAAAACTCAAATTTAGTTAAAAAAACTAAAATGTTAAAATATTATACATACATATTTTAGGTATATTATATAGTATATATACATTATATATTCTAAAAATAAAATATAACAATAAAATTACAATATATATATATATATATATATACATACGAACATTTATTATTATTATATTTTAAAATAAAAATGTAATAATAAAACAACAATATAAATTTTTGTTATATATAAATATGTATTAGATTACTAAATTTTAAGTTTTATAAGTATTTAATCTTAAATTTTATTTTATTTTTAATAAATGATATTACTTTTAAATTTTTTTTAATTTTTATAATATTTTTATATTTTTTAATTTTAATAAAGTTTATCATATTTATTTTATTATTAAATCATTTGTAAGTGTTTTTTAAAAAATTTAAATTTTTATAACATATATTAATTTTTTATTGGACTTTCCAAATAGATAAAGTTGTTAAAAAGTTAACAGGTATAAATATCATTCTAATTTAACAATTTAATAAAAAATTATAAATGATCAATTTACACTTTATGTCAAGTTTGACCGTCAAAATTTTAGTCTTAGAGACTAAATTAATGTATTTTGGAAAAGTTAGAAACCATATGAGTTAAAAAAGGTAAAACAGATTAAGAAGTGATATTTCATAATACGTTATGACCAAATTGATATTATAGTAAAAGTGTGATTTTATTATAATATGATTAAATGTCAGATTTTATTCTATTGCAATTTGCCCCCTTTTTTATTGATAGATTTAGATATAAACCATTAAACAATTCAAGTCTAAAAAAATTATTTTTTTAATTAATTTTAAATTTTTTTTTTTTTTTTTACCCAAATAACAGCCAAGGAAAGCTAAGGAACACCCATCTACCTAGCCATAACTAAGCCAGCAACATCATTTTGAAACAGATTAAGAACACAGGAAGGGGGGTCTTCAAAAAGCAATATTCCCCTATCCAAGTGATGACCAAACTGAGTAAGACCATCCGTAAGAGAATTGCCTTCCATAAAAGTATGAACAACGGTGCAAAATCAGTCCTCAACCGTCAAAGCTTGGCAGTCATGAATGAGATTGAAACAAGGATGATTGGAATTGCAATCCCCATTCATATTTATATACAATATTTTTTGCCCAGAGCCTTCAATAGCTTGTACTTGTGCACAAGATTTCCTATGAGGTTTTTGTAGGTTTGATAGTAAGAGAATGGTTCACAAAGACTATGGTCCTGTTTGGCAGGACCTTTACTTTAGGTTTTTTCTTTTTTAGAAACTTTTTCTGTAAAAATTATATATTTTGACTTTGACTTTGACTGAAAGAGCTTTTAAAAATTAAAAACTCTTTTATGGGAACATCCAAACACTCCTAAAAGGACTTTTGGGCTCAAAAAGTCAAAAGTATACTTTCAAAAACTCTGTCAAACAGGTCTTATATCTCATACTATAAATCCTAAGATGGGTAATGAATCTCTTAAAGAGAGAACGTATTTTTTTTCTCTTAAATATATATATATATATATATATATATATATATATATATTGTATTATGTGCTTCTTTTTCTTATTCCTTATATTTCCATATATCACATTCATCAGATTCATATGCCTTACAAACTTGTCAAAATTCAATTATATCTAATTCTATTAAAAATACAATTATATCCCCTGCCCTATATAATTATATTTATACATTATAATGTCAATAAGGATTTTTTTAACTAATAAATATAAAGAACATTAACAAACACACAGAATGCGAAACACACTATTATTTCTTTATTATTTTCTAATGCGTTTGAATTAGTCAGATTTTAATTTTACCACTTTTTATTATTATTATTTTTATATTTTTAATTCAATAATCTAATTTGTCTTTAGTTTTATCTTTTTTAAGAAATAGTACTGTAGATTGGTATATAAACTATAAAGCGAGATAAATTAATATTAGTATTATGAAAAAAATTATAACTATACCTGAAGAACTATTCTTAGAAGAGAATAAAATAATGTGAGAAAGAACAAACCAGAAAACAAAGTGAAATAGTATGGGAGAGATTTTATATTTCCTTTTGCAATAGCCAGGAACCACTTTACAAAGCAAAGCATTTACACATATGTGGCAGCTCACCACCCAAACCTTTCCACACAAATTTGGACACATGTAAAGGGGAAATAATTACATATAAGACCAAGAAAACTTTTCTCTTAAGAAATATAATAACACATAAAATAATAAAAATTCACAACGTTCTATGACGCTCCCCTTACTTTTTATTATTTTATTTATATTCAAAATTTGTTAGGAAAAATCCAATGTGACAAAAATCTTAACAAAAATATATACGGTAATCTTTTGGATCATTCTTTAAAATATATAATAATCTTCTGGATCATTTTTTAAAAATATATATCATAATCTTTTCGATCATAAATAGTATTTTATGTGCTCAAATTGCATTATTAAAAATCTTGCCGGTAAAATTCAATATGACAAAATCTAGTCAAAGGAAAAAAGAGTACAATGCGCATATATTACTTTCTTCAAAAATTTGCTCCCCCTGATAAAAATTCTTTTATATTAATTCTGTAGTTTGCAAAGTCGACGCATGTCAATGCCATACACTAATTTCTCAAACGGTGACGTTGGCAATGTTTTAGTGAATAGATCTGTAAGATTATCTATAGAACGTATCTGCTTGACATCAATATGTCGACTTTGTTGAAGTTCATGAATATAAAATTTTTTTAGATAAATATGTTTGGTTCTATCTCCTTTGATATATCCTCCTCTGATATGAGCAATACAAGCCGCATTATCTTCAAATATTGGTGTCTGCATTTCTGTGGATGATGGAAAGCCGCATATATTTCGAATATGATGAATAACAGAATTTAGCCAGACACATTCTCGACTTGTTTCATGAAGTGCAAGGATCTCAAAATGATTAGAGTATGTAGCAATAAAAGTTTGCTTTGTGGATTGTCGTGAGATTGATGTGCCATTATAGGTAAAAATATATCTCGCTTGCAAACGAGCTTTGTGGGGATCAGATAAATATCCAGCATCAGCATAACCAATTAAACCTGAAAAATTGTTAGATCCATAAAATAATCCCAAATCTATTGTATCACGAAGGTAACGAAAAATATGTTTGATTCCATTTCAATGTCTTCGAGTTAGTGCTGAACTAAATCTTACCAATAAATTTACTGAAAATGCAATATCAGGTCTAGTACATTGCGCAAAATATAATAGAACACCAATCGCATTTAGATATGGTACTTCAGGACCAAGTATATTTTTATTATCTCCTTTAGGTTGGAATGGATTCTTTTTAGGATCAAGAGATCTAACAACCATAGAAGTACTTAACGGATGAGCTTTGTCCATATTAAACTTTTTCAGAATCTTTTCAACATATGCTGATTGATGAGCAAGTATTCTGTTTGGTTTATGCTCGATCTCCAGGCCAAGACAATATTTTATATTTTCCAAGTCTTTCATTTCAAATTCCCTTTTCAAATATTCAGCAATTTTCATGAGCTCTTCAGGAGTTCTAATTAAATTCATATCATCAACATATATTGCTACAATAGCAAATATAAATTCAGATTTCTTTATAAAAACACATGGGCATACCGGATCATTAATATGCCCTTCTTTGATTAAATATTTACTAAGACGGTTATACCACATCCGTCCAGATTGTTTTAATCCATATAGGGATCTTTACAACTTTATCGAATATAAATTACGAGATCTCGATTTATATGCTTCTGGCATTTTGAATATTTCAGGGATTTTTATATAAATATCTGAATCGAGTGACCCATATAAATAAGGAGTCACTACATCTATTAGACACATTTCAAGCTTTTCTGAAACAACCATACTTAATAAAAATTGAAATGTAATCGTATCCATCACTGGTGAATACGTTTCATCGAAATTAATACCAGGTCTCTGCGAGAAATTTGTGCTACGAGTCGTGTTTTATATCTCACTACTTCATTTTTCTCATTTCGTTTCCGTGCAAAAACCCATTTATATTTGACGAGTTTGACATCTTCATATGTTTGGACTACAGGTCCAAATACTTCACGTTTGGCTAAAGAATTTAATTCTGCTTGAATTGCTTTATTCTATTTAGGTCAATCATGCCTTTATCTACGATCATCAATATCATGAGGTTCATAATCATCATTAATAATTTCAGTAGCTACTATGTATGAAAATATATTATCAATGATTGTTTCTTCCCGATTCTACATTTCTCTTGTATAATTTATGGATATTTTTTCATTTCTAGTTTCTTATCTCTCTTCAGGGATTTCTGCCACTTCAAGGACTTCTGCCACTACAGGGGCTTCTGCCACTACAGGGGCTTCTGCCACTACAAAGGCCTCTGCCACTTCAGGGGCTTTTATCGCTTCAGTGACTTGTGTCTCTTTAGAAACATCTAACTCTACTGGAGTTGACCCAAAAAAAGTGGATTTATTTGTAACTCAAGTTTTATTTTATATCAGAATCCTGATAATTTACTTTTCTCTTCCGAGGAACTGTATCTTTTGATCCAAGTGGTCTATCACGCTTCTATCGTGCAACAGATGATTCAATTGCTGCCAATTGTTTAGATTGTTCTTCTGGAACAATCACCTGGGTTGGTACATTAGCAGCTGGTATATACAATTTCGTTACCCTATTAGCGTTTGTAAATGCATCTGGTAACTGATTAGTAATAGTTTGAAGATGCACTATCTTTCGCACTTCATTCTCACATTGAGCTGTGTATGGATCTAAATGAATCAAACTTGGAACCTTCCAAGAACATTTCTGCTTCTCTTCAGGAAAAGTTTTTATTTCCCCTAGAGATGGAAAATTTGTCTCATCAAAATGACAATCCGCAAATCTTGCGGCAAAAAGATCACCCATCAAAGATTCCAAATATTTAATAATTGACGATGAATCAAAACTAACATATATCCGTAAACGTCTTTGGGGACCCATTTTAGTTCTTTGAGTAGGAGCAATTAAGTCATATACAGTACAATCAAAAGTACGTAAATGAGATATATTATGTTGATAACCAACCACAAGTTGTAATGGTGAATACTGGTGATAAGCAGTAAGTCGGAGACGGATTAATGCAACAGAATGTAAAATAGCATGTTCCCATACAGAACTTGGTAATTGTATTTTTAATAATAAAATTCTGGCAATTACCTGGAGACGTTTGATAAATGATTCTGCTAATCCGTTCTGGGTGTGCACATGTGAAATTGGATGTTCAACATCAATCCCAACTGTTTTGCAATACTCATAAAAGGTTTTGGATGTAAACTCACCAGCATTATCAAGGCGTATTGATTTTATCGGATAATCTAGAAAATATGCTCAAAGCCTAATAACATGTGTAAGTAATCTGGTAAAAGCAATATTACGAGTAGATAATAAACAAACATGTGACCATCTTGCAGATGCACCAATTAGAACCATAAAATAGCGGAATGGTCTATTTGGTGGATGAATAGGTCCGCATATCCCCTTGAATTCTTTGTAAGAATGATGAGGATTCAAAGCCAACTTTAGAATAAGATGGTTCGGCCACTAACTTCCCTTGTGAACATGCAATATATATATATTCTCATATAACAACTGAATCTTCTGGTTCTTTAATAGATGTCCGTGAGAATTTTCAATGATCCTATGCATCATCGTAGATCCTGGGTGACCTAGATGATCATGCCAAAGTATAAATATTTTTGGATCTGAGAACTTCTGGTTCATAGCTGCATAAATCTCCATATTTTTTTATAACTGTATAATATAATCCAGATGAGAAAGCACGCAGCTTCTATACAATGAGCTTCTGGCCCGAATAATTGGAAGTAATACATAGATATTCAACATTCTTTTCATTTATAGTTTCAATATGATATCTATTACGCCGTATATCTTTAAAGCTAAGTAAATTTCTTCTGGATTTACTTGAATATAAAGCATCATTGATATATAATTTAGTACCATTTGGTAAAAATATTGTGGCTCTTCCGGAGCCTTCAATCAGATCTGTTGTACCTGATATGGTATTAACCTTTGTTTTGAGTAAAGTCACACTCATAAAATATTTCTGATTCTGTAGGATTATATGTGTCATTACACTATCAGCAAGACATATATCTCTTGTTTATCAATAGCAGACATTTCATTGTCTAGATTCATATTTTTCTGGCCAAAGAAAAATCATGTTAGATAATAAATTAATAAAATATAAAATATACTACATCAATATAAATAAAAAATATATGAAGATAGAAGAAATATTCAATAAGTAAAACTTAATAAATCTTTATAAAGTGTTTGGGTGTACAACAGGTACGATCCTTTTCACCATAAATTTAAAACAAATGTCTTTATTATTTTTATGAGTTTATTCTGTAAACTTTTACCCTTATTTTGTTGACTTTACAGACATTCCACTTCTAGGGAATGCCTTTGATATTATGGTGATTTGAGAATTAATAACTACCATATCCATACGCACGACTACGATTATGACCATGTCTAAAGTTTATGTATGTATAAACAATCACTCCTTGGAATGTTACGGAATTGGTCGGGCAGTAGGAATAACCACTTCTTTCTCGTGGAGATATATGTCTTTAATTCTTCCCACAGATCTTCTGGTTCTGTAATAGTAATATATTGGGTCTTTAGATTTTAAATGCAATTCAGCATTAATGACCCATAACATGTAATTATCTCCAAAAAATTAAAGTACATCAAATCTTAATCTGCAAGTTTTATACTGTTTAAATCTTCTGGATCTAAAAATCAAATATAGAATCAGAAGTGAACTATAATTGCTGGACTGAAAATCACATATATATTTAGAAGTAAATCAAAACTTCTAGTCTGAAAATTACAATTGGAACCAAAACTTCCGTTCTGAAAATTACATATAGAATCAGAACTTCTGGTCTAATGTAAGAAAATTTGAATTTCCACCATATATATATATATATATATATATATATATATATCAAATATATATATATATATATACAAATTTTAATTAAAATTAAAAGCAATAAAATTCATAATAGTAAATAAAAATACATAAATAGTAAATAAAATCGATATAGTCAACTTAAGATGCATAACAGTAAATAAATTGTATAATAATAAATTATGTCGGTATAGCCAACTTGATATGCATAACAATAAATAAATAAATATGTATAAATATCGTCAGCATAGCCCACTTGATATGCATAACAATAAATAAATATGTATAAATAATAAATATCATCGGCATAACCAATTTAGATGCATAACAGTAAATGAATATGCATAAACAGTAAATAAAATATATAAACAGTAAATTAAAATCAATATTACTAGATCCAGAACCTCAGGTTCTTACTGAATTGAAATTCTTAATATTTTGAGCTTCTGGCTCTTCTCTTTATTTTACAATCTTCAAGTTGTAATATTGTAAATATAAATATAATTAGATTTATTTTCTAATGTAAAAGATCTAACAGAGTATAATAATAAGTTAGTTGTATTGATTATATATTATGAATAAAATTATAATTATATCTGGAGAACTATTATGAGAAGAGAATGAAATAACCAGAGAAAGAACAAACCACAAATCAAAGAGAAATCAAAGAGATTTTATATTGCCTTTTGCAGTAGACAGATACCGTTTTACAAAGCAAAGCATATATATATATATATATGAGGCGGCTCACCACCCAAACCTTTTCACATAAATTTGGACACGTGTAAAGAAAAATAATTACATATAAGACCAAGAAAATTTTCCTCTTAAAAAATATAATAACACGTAAAATAATAGAAATCCACGTATCGACATGTTAGGATAGAAGGTTGAATATATAGCATTACTATTAAAAATTTTATTTTTATTTAAAAAAAAGATTGTTTTTTATTTATGCGTCGGCTTGTAACAAGTAAAGTGATGTATGTATTTTTTGTTCCGTACGAGGAATCTTTATCATGATCTTGCGCCTATATTAATATCTATACTCGCCAACTTTCACTTTATTTAAGGAGCCAATTACCCCTAAACTGCTTGAGATTTGGGACCAGTAAGGAAATAACTTTTCTAGAGACTAATATTTACCTTCCACAGTCCACACAGCTAGTAAATTACGTTAAAAATAAAAAATTGATTAAAAGTTTGATTAATAATAAGTCCTTTATACCCTTAATATAGCCTTAATATAGTTTAATAAATTACTAAAATACCATATATTTAAATTTATATAAATCTCCACCGTCTATTATAAAAAATAAAATACTGAACAATATTTAAATATTTAAAATTTTAAAGACTAAAATAAATAGAAAAATGAAAAAAATAAATCTAAATGTCAATCTGGAGATACATTTAAAAAATATATATATTTAATGGATTTAAGAAAGAAAAAATTTTAAAAAAAGTTTAAATCCAATCTCGAGATTGGATCAATTTGGATCTCCATTTAGGGAAGAGATTGGATATCCACTTTCATTTTTTTTTAATTTTTTTTATTTTATCTATATCGTTCATCTCATATATGGATGATAAAGATCTATTTATTCTTTTTTTAAATTTTTTAAAGAGCAAATGAGACTCATACCCCTTGAGGTTTGTTCTTCTACAGGCGGTAATAATTTTTAGGTTTATTGACAAATATTTCCCTTATTGTTAGTCAAATTTCATCTAATTTAATGGTTAACAAAGGTTGACTCTAAAAAACATCAAAATGCTTCTAAAATAATATATAATATTACTGAAATTTATTAAATAAAAGATAAAAAATAATAAATAGTTGAGATGGAGGTGGAGATCTTAACTATTTTTTTTTTAAATAAATTTTAGTGATTTTATATATTATTTTAGAGATATTTTAATCATTTTTACAGCCAAACTAGTCAACCGTCAAACTCAAAGATTATTTCCGCTTATAAAAGAACAAACCTCAGAAGCTTTGGATGTTATTTACTTTTTTTAAAAAAAAAATTTATTTTTAATTTGATCTCTATTATCATTATCCAATAATGGACAGCAGCGATTCATCTTTATTTTTTAAAAATGTACTTTAATAGTTAAATATTGCAAAATAAGGAAAAATAACTAAATTATTCTTCACTGCATTAACTTTAAAGGTCAACCACTAGCTGTAAGGAATGTAAGTGCCGTTTTTAGAAAAGTTATTTCATTATATCAAGTCCAAACCTCAAGTGGTTTATTATAGGGTGAATTACACTAAGGTACTATAAGTTTATCTATAATTATCCACATAATGTCAGTTTACTGTTGTTTATTACATCCTCAAATACCCTTAACCATATTGACCACGGCTAAATTGACGGTGATTTTAACAGTTCAGGGATAAATTAGTCTTTTACCCATAAAACTTTTTTTAAAAAAAACTGCATGGCCATTCAGAACGTGCCACATCATCCATTAATATTTTTAATAAAAAAAATTAATTTTAGAAAAAAATTTAAAAGAAAGGGATTTGGAGGTAAAAAAAACTCAAATTTTATTGTTTTTTTTTCTTCTCATACTTCTCTATTCTCAAACAAAGTCACTCTCTTATTTTTTCTTTTTTTTCCTAATCAATCTCTCAACTCTCTCTCTCTCTCTTGCTTTTTTTTTTCCCTCTGATTCTTCACTCTTCTCTACATCTCCTACTCACTCTCTCCATTATTTATTTATTTATTTTTTGATCTCCCAACTCTCTCCATATCTCTATGTTCTTTTCCATCTCTCTCTGCTATTCTTCTTCTTCTTCTTCTAATTTTTTTTTAAATCTTGTAAACAAAATCGAAAAAAAAAACCGATGAAATTCTCCATCTGTACAGATCACCCAAATGGAGCAAATCCGCTTCTATCCCCATTTTTTTTCCTCTTATTATTTTTTTTTTGAGTTATGGATGATTGATGGGTTAATTAGTGGAGATAGATAGATGGTGATTATGGACATAAGAGTTATTTTTTTTGGTTGTGGATAATTTAAAATGAGGGAGTGTTGAATAAGAGAGATGGTGAGCGGTGATGATTTGGGTTAAATTTCTAAAAAAAAAATTGTTTTATCTGTATTTGTTTTATTGTTTTCATTTTTATTATTATTTTAATTTTTAATATTATTTATTAATTTTTTAGGGGTAACTACGTCATTTCATACAAAAGGTTTGGTCAAACGGTTAGTTTTAACTTAGTTAACTAACTGTAGGATTAAAATAAACGGTAAATTAATATCATACATATAATTATAAATAAACTCAAGATACTTTATCTAAATAGTGTCACATCAGTATTTCTAGATAATATGGATCCATCTCGTCAAAACAATTATAGAAATGCATATTCACTTCTCCAATGTAAGAGCATCTCTAATGCTATTATGTATTTGGAGAAAATTGAGTGCTACATAGGATCTATATTGAAAAAGTTAAAAAAAACATTCTTCAATGTAATTATCTAACTTCAATATTAATATGATGTGGCAAAAAAAAAAGTTAGAGAATATCAAGTAGAGTTTGTAATTGTAGATATCCTTTTTGATATGTTAACTAGGATTTCTAACTTTTTAAAACTTTTTAAATATAGATCCTATATGACATTCAATTTTCTCCAAATGCATAATAGCATTGCAGATGTTGTTATATGTAACTGGCTCTTATTGAAATGTCCCGAGCAAACGTGTTAACTTGGTAGCGCGAGTACAGGATTTGAAGAATCTCTTTATTAGCAGGACAATTTCGTCATTTTAGAAAAAAGCGAGGGTCATTCCGTGTTCCGGGTATGAAAAAGTGAAAGCGGCTGCTGGACTGACTTTTTGAAGCTTTCATTTACTTAACTCCGTGGACTTGTCTCTCACTTCTTCTTCTTTAAATCTAGAAGGAGTTGTTCTGCATATTCAAGCAGAAAACAGAATTCAAAGAGATCGATTTCGAAATGGGTTTTGTGGTTCTTTTAAAGTTTGTAGTGCAATGATTCGATGTTCTTGCATGGTACGTATGGTATGCATATATGTACTTTTCTTTGGTAAGAATAAACCAAGTTTAAATTTACAAGCAAAACATTTGTTATTAAAATTAGTAGATAATTTTGCATTTCCTGATTTCGTGTTTGTTCGTTCAGTTTCTCTAAAGGAATTGTAGATTCATTTTTATGTGTTGAATAAATGATTAAGAAGACATTATTATATAAATAAAGACTATGTTTTGACCATGGGATTAATATTATTTATCTATTTGTTGATTTTTTCAATTAAAAAAAAAAAACGTTATTTTCACTGTCGATATTTTGTGTGTTTTTACTTGCAGGCCTCTTGTTGCTCTGGTTTATCCTCTGTAAGTCTTTCCTTCATTCTTTGTCTTCTGTTTTGATGTTGATGCTGATGATAGTGATGGTGATGATGATGTTTTTGTTATCAACAGATGGGCTTCAATACGGGCAATTGAGGCAGATGATTCAAGCTCATCAGAGTGTAGGAAGTTGGTAGCTTATTGGGTTCTTTTTTCTTTAATTTTCCTCTTTGAACAGGCTTTTGAAAAGCTACTCCAATGGTAATCTTGCTTCTCCCCTTTTTTCCATGTAACTCTGTATTTTATTGACTTGTTAAAGTAAATCTGATAAATTCTATCTGGGTTTTAATTAAATTTATGGGAAATTAAAGAAAAAACAAATTCGGCTAATTTTTTTACTTTATATGTTTCTTTTTTTCATTTGGTTAATATCTTACATGTAGGCTACCATTCTGGCTTTACGTGAAGCTGATATTCACATGCTGGTCGGTGACACCCAACTTCGATGGTGCTTTATATTTATATAAACACCTTGTTTGTCCATGCCTCTCTATAGACATAAAAGTTCTCATCAATAAGTTCAATGCACGGATGGATTTCTTTTCGAAGAGTAGTAACTTTGAAGATGAAGTAAAGAGATATGTAAAAGAGAATGGACCTGAAGCTCTTGAGGAATTTTTTGGTAGTAGTGAGGTAAGTAATGGGACTACAGGTGATAACTTAAGACACGATCCATAAACACGGAATATATTTAGTGGTTTAGGATTGTCGTTTTGATATGAATAATCATACAAGTTGGCTTCCTATTCACCTAATATTAATCCTCACAAGCAGCTTGTAATGCAGTTAAAAGGCAGAGAGTCCAATGTTGTGCAGAAAGATGTGAAAACTGTACAAGTGACAGAGCAAACAAAGGAAGTGGCTGCAAGTGAGCAGGTTGTTCCCCAATTTCTACAGGAGGTTAGTCTAAGTGGGCCTGATATCCGTCAGACAGAGAACAAGAAACCTGACACTGATGTAATCTCAAATGAAAAAGTGGAAGCAGTTGGAGAATGTTGTGAAATCTCATTTCCTAAACAAGTCCAGAAAGAGTGGACATGCACCTTATGTCAAGTAACAACTCAAAGTGAGATAACACTCAACTCTCACCTTTGGGGAAAGAGACACAAAGCTGCATATGATGAACTCAAAGCTAAGAGTAAGAACCAACAATCTGTAATCATCGAGGATGGCCCATCCCTACTTAGACAAAAGGAAAAAAAGTGTAGATACAATCTTCAAATTGGATCAATTAGGATCTCCATCTAGGGAAGAGACTGGATATCCACTTTCATTTTTTTTTTATTTCTTTTAGATCATATATATTGTCCATCTCATACCTTTGACCAAGAATCAGATGTATCATGAGTGCACCAAATACATTGACGTCAGGTTGCACTTCATTCGAGATGTAATAGCACAAGGTTCTATTAAAGTTGAAAAGATCTCTACAGCGGATAATCCAGCAGATATGATCACCAAGCCAGTTTCGACAGCTAAGTTCAGGCATTGCCTGAACTTGGTTGATGTATCAAATAATTAAACCTTCAAAAGGGTGAGCAGCAGAAGAAAAGCTATAAGAGTCTTTTAGTCAAGGTGGAGATTTGTTAGAATAATGGCTAAAAGACAACTAAAGGGCCACATATATGGCTATTGGAGCAAGCACTCAAGTTGCTAACATCTTTTGGCAATAATTTAGCCATATGAATGACGATTATAATGCCAAGTTAATGGCCATTAGGAAGTAGGCATGGCCATTTAAAGCGAACCGGCGGTTCCGGTTTTGGAACCGCTGATTCCGGTTAATTTTTTTTGGCCAACCGGAAACGGGATCGTGGAGGTCCCGGTCTCGGTTCCGGTTGGAACCAGGGAGGCACCTCCGGTTCCGATTCCTCCCCGATTTTTTGGAACCGGCGGTTCACCGGTCCGGAACCGGAAAAATAAAAAAATTAATAAAAAATTTTAAATATATAAATAAAAGGGTTTATTTGTTCAACTTCAACAAGAAATTTATTACGATAATAATAATATCATAAAACTATAAAATTAAAAGGAAATTTAAATATATAAATAATAAATTAGTTAATTATGACTTACACTTAATTTAAATTAAGATAAAATATGAGTCTATATGAGAGATATTTGTTTTTTAAAATTTTTTAATATATAAGATGAGAGATGATGCAGATAAGAACTATTTTAAAGAGACGAAGAAGGGTAATTTTGTAAAAATTATATTTTACAAAATTACCCTCCTTCTTCTTCTCTTTAAAATATCCCGTCTCTACATCATCTCACATATGTGATATATCTCATTTATAAAAAAAAAATTAAAAAGTGGGTACTGAATTGCAATAAAATAACGATAAAATTGAAATAAAATTATGATAATATCATAAAACTATAAAATTAAATAAATAAATAAGAAATTAGGGCTTGCACTTAATTTTACCTCAATTAAGCTGCCTACGTATCCTTTAGGAGGAATCAAAGCCCACGTAGTTCTTTTACCTGTTATATTCCGGAGATGATCACTCGTCGCTTGTTCCTTTGGTAGCCGTTGTATCGTCGTTGGTGTCGAAGAAGTCATTGTCGTTGGATACCAGATCCAATTCTTGCTGCTGGTATGAGGCCTTGGTCCAGTCGTCAACACATACCTTGATCTGTATTGAGTCAGGACTGAGCAATACCCGTTTCTCGTCGAGAACATTGCCATCTGCATTAAATTCCTGTTCGACTGCCACGGTTGAGACAGGGGTTCCAAACATTTACTTGGCAATAAGGGCCAAAATTGAAAAGTTAGTTTCGTGCTCCCTCCATCAATGTAGGATGTTAAAGTCTTCGCTGTCCAAAAACTCAAAAGAGGTGTTTACGTAAAGATCAACTTCTAAAACATAGGTTGATGAGGACGAAGAACTCCCCTGTGCCCTTAATTTTTTGGACAACAAGTTTGGCCCTAACTTCCTTATTAAGGGAAAACGAGAACGAGAATGACTACTTCCGCTTGCATTCGGTTACTGAACATTAATGTTCAGCGAGGGACCGTATACAGAACGATATTCGTCATACATTGAATAAAATAATTGCCTAACATTATTATATAAAGCACTAATATCTACGTTGTGTAGCCCTAGAGATTGATAATAAAGTGTTAAATATTCATATAAACTATCATATTTACACTTAGGGTCAAAAACTGAAGCAATAGTATAAATCGAAGGAATGTCCCTATAATAATTTAACCATCTATCTCTCATTGTACAAACACATGCAGTTAGTTCCGATACTTGTGCATATTCATTAAGTGCATCTACAATATTAATGGCTTCACATAAAAATAAATGTGAAGTTGGATAATATATACCAGATAAAGCATTAGTTGCATCATGAAAAACTTTTAAAAGCATGCAAATTTTAGTACAAACATTCCAATGATGAGCATACCTTTTATGCACTATTTTTTTTTCTTTGATTAGTGAATGAAGATTTTATACATTATTTTATTCTGTTTTGTATATGGTAGCTTAGCTGTAAATCAGTAATTTAGGACTGTAATTTTGTAAATATTTTGTCTATATAAAGTTCATTCTCCAAGGAGAGAAAACAAGTTTCTCAAAACTCTTTTATTTGTCATGACTATGTTGAACTGGCCATTGAAAGTCCAACTCTATTCTACGTGGCAAGGAGCTATTTGAATCTTTAACCGTTAACGAAATGTCACCATTAACAGTGTGGCACTAAAAGGAGGCTGAGTTCTACACCTCTAAGGTAACCTTGTGATCTTCATTGGTAACCTTATTGTGTACTTTGTGGTAGTGGAACCCTTGTTTACACAAAACCACCTGTCTACAAAGCTAACTTTAACATATTATGAGTTTGTGAATTTTGAGAACCCATTTATTTTGAGATATTAACTCTAGTTTCCTGAAATATTTATGATTCTTTATAATTGTATTTCTTTTGAAATGTTTGTGATTTTTGGATAAGTTGGAAACCCTTGATAGGAAAACCAAATCGAGGACCCATAAAATTTCACCCATTAAAAAGCAATTTGGCCTATACAATATACTAATTACAATATATTTTTCAAAGATACATGGGCAATCACCTCAATCTATTGGTTTGTAAACTGTATACCAAGGAAAAAACCCTAAAAAATCATGTGAGCCATTTCACTATATGCATGTCTACCAACACTAGGAAAAATACACTTTTATGACAGGTGTTCCCATTACTTTAGGGATAAAGAAGCTAGCTGGTCTAGATAAATTCCGCCAACCAGTGATACGAGGAAAACCCAAACAAGGGAAACCCTTGATTTACTTAAGCTATAATTTGATAGAAGTTGAGGGAAACCCTCAGTAAGGAAGACCCTTGACTTGCTTAGGCTATAATTTCACAGCAATCCGAGAGAACCCTCGGCAAGTTTGGTCTAATTGTAACAGGAATACCAATCCCAGAGAAAAGGACCAAGGACCATCGAGTAACATTACCCGTGACCTTACAGAATCAAACAAATGATCGAAAGTGGAATGAAATATGGTAAAATAGTCAATAACAAATTAACAGAGTTCTAAAGAAAGCACGTAGATGTCTTTGCATAGGGGAGCGAGGGGATATAGAAGGTAAATCAAGTGCAACAATGAACTCTTTTTCAACCAACACATATGCGGAAGTCAACTTGCCAAAATCATAAGAAAGCATCACAATGGGAGAACAACTGCAAATGACACCTTAACAACTAGAAAGGTATAACTACTAGCAATATCCATGAGGAGAAAGATGAGGCCAAACATAATGATTGATATGTATTGCATCATGAAGTAGACCAAAGGCACAACCTCAAGCTACCATCACTAAAAGCAATGCAACAAATTTTGTTAAACATTGTTTATATGTTTGACATACCTAATACTATAATTAATATGGTAGAAGGAAGCAAAGAAGTAGTTATGGAAACCCTATTAAGGAAACGTCCAACATCTAAAAATGAGACCCTTTTCCCATTAAAGAAACAAAAGTGGTCTCCCTTATGAAGACTTTAGTCTCCCTTCATCATACAAGATTGCACAACTTGGGTAGAACAACATCCGAAAGCCTAATCTGGATTATAGCAAAGAAAGAACAAGATAAAACTGTAATTATAATAATTATTTATCAATACATAGAAGCTAAATGCTACAACCTAAAAATCTTGGGCCTCAAAGTTAACCTTAACTACCATAGCATCAAAATCCTCCTTAGCTTCATAAAGGTTAATCTCGAGGTAGTCCTCACCAATACAATCTAGTACGATCTCCCCCCCCTCAAAGTTAACCTTAACTATTGATCGGTCATTTATTTTCATATATTTACGACCCTTAAACCGTATCTTTTAATTGTATTCTTGAGTATTTTTGGTGCTTTTCACGTGTTTTCCTTGAGTGTGCAGGTTTAGGGACCTAAGTGATAATTTTGTATATTTATGGGGAAAAAGTGTAAATTCAGTAACAATGGGGAAGGACATCTATGAAAGAATAGCAAAGTTCTGGGGCAAAACTGTAATTTCAAAAAGTTCCACCAAACTTAGCGTTTTGCACCAAAGGTTTCTAACTTAAGTGGAACGGCGCCGTTTTGGTAAGAAAGAAAACAAAAACAAAACATCCCCATGCAGACCGCGACCAGCACCTCCAGCTCCTCTCCCTCGCTCCCTCGCTCGCGTTGAAGACCCCCATGCCAATCCAGTGAGCACCGCGATGCCTTGCGCGATCAACCCCAGCTCGCGTCCCTCCTCGCGGCGATGATGACCCAGCCCAGCAGTGTGCAACGCGAGGGGCAGCGCGACCTGTACTCCTCGCGGTGCAGCTCGCGATGGAGAAGAAAATGGCAGCAGTGGGCAAGGCGAGCTCGAGCGCGGTGTGTCCTCCTCGCGGTGCAGCTCGCGTTCCAGCAGCTCCTAGCCGTCCAGTGAAGGCTGCGACCAAGCCACCGCGACCACAGGTCGCGGTGAAGAAAAAACGCAGCCCTAAGGGCTGTCTATAAAATGAAAAATGCAGCAGCTGGGTGAAGGAGAGAGAGCTCGTGGCAGCCAGTCCAAGCTGCTCCAAGGGTGATCTCAAGCCTCATTGCTCCTCCCAAACACATCCCAAGCATCACAAATCATCACAACAACTCTATATCGTAGGTGTTCATCGAAGAAGACGAAGATCAAAAGCGGAGAAGTTCAAGCCGGACCAAAGCGGAACTTCGAGTCTTGAGAGCTTCAATGGGTTGTATTTCATCTCATTAATCTTCCTTGATTGTTCATTTATGATTATGAGTTGTTAGAACTATTGTTAGGTGATTTTCGGAACCGTGAACGGATTTGGATTTTATTGTTTATGAATATATTTTATGTGATTTATCTCATGATATTATGTGCTTAATAATAATCAATATATTTTCCATTTCCGTGATTGGAACCGTGTGACTACCTCGCATTATCCTCCATTGAATCCGTCTTGCTTTATTTTAATTGTTTTAGTTAATTTAATTTAGTTTAATTAATTGTAAACCATGATTATGAGCTAAACTAGTAAGTTGGGGTTTTGATGGATCCTATTCTATGATGATTGAATGAATTGATTGTTTAATTTGTTGCGGTTGATTATTGTGTTGTTGAGTGGTTTTATTGTACTTAATGCTTTGAATGTGAAGGCCTACATTTAGATGATAAATTGGTGGTGTGTTATGTACCGAGAGGAGACGCCCACCACGTGCTCGATATAATGTCCACCACAAGTAGAATTGGATAGAGATATACTAATTTGCTTGTGTGATCACATAGGGTGTTTATTGTAACTAATGCATTCTCATGCACTTGGATATACCATCGAGAGATAAGATATTAGTGTATGCGGAATAGGTCCGATTTACCTTGAGAGGGGACTTTGGATAAATTAGATGAACACGGTCATCATCATGCATAGTTAAACCTCAACAATGTGCTTTTATGAAATTCAATAGGATGGATTAGGTGAATTCAAATACCCTAACTAATCTCTCATATTGGTTGCTTACTTTATTTTCATGTCTTTATATTTTTATCATTTAATATCTTTCGATTATTCAAATAGAAATAGGCTTGGTTAATTTTAGTACTCAACGCCTAAATATCCCTGTGGAGACGATAATTTACTCATCATTTTATTACTTGTGCCGACCCCGTATACTTGCGGGTACAAAAAGTCGCATCAAGTTTTTGGCGCCGTTGCTTGGGATATTTTTAGTTGTGTTGATATTAATACCGATTAGGTCTATAGCTAATTTGGATTTGTATATATTTTATTTTCATTCTTATTAATTTTGATTTTTTTTGTTTTCTATGGAGGACATGTATCCTTGGTATGAGGCGCCTGAGCTTACCGAGGAAGTGGCGACTAGAGACTATGAAGCACCTTTGGGTTGTTTCTTATGTGGGGGGCCGCATATGAGTACTGATTGTCAGGTAGGCAATCCGTTTGCTGAGAGCCGTTCTGAGCAAATGCAGTACGAGGGCTATGTACATTATCAGCAGAACGACCCCTACCTAAGCTCGTACAATCCTGGGTGGAGCAATCAGTCCGAATCTCATTGGAGCAACCAGCAAGAACATCAGGAAATTGATCCAGCATTGGAAGACATGATTTTAAAATTCATGTCTAAGATGGATGAAAGAATGGATTCCCAAGATGAGGCCCTGAAGAAGCTGGAAGTTAAACTTGATCAAGTTGCTCAACATACTCAAGCAGCTACCCAATGCTTGGAGATTCAAATCAGTAAATTAGCTACAGAGATCCAATGGCAAGAGCACGAACCATATCCTATGGTGCAATGCAATGAAATGGCCGTGGAAATCGAAGAGTAAATTGAGCACCAGATTTGGGTTGATCAAGTAGAGACGGAAGGGAGCAAGAACTTGTTTTATGGAGATGAGGCATCTACCCTTCCAGAACCACTTGAGTTATGTCTAGTCCAGAGTACCACTACAAAAGAAGAAAGCCACCAAGATACATACGTTTCTGTAGACCTCGGAGAAGGGAAGCCCAAACCGCCTCCGCCTTTTGAGAAGCCACCGCACTGGGGCCGTAAAGAGATACCTTCGCATTCGAGGTATGCAGTGCTGGGAGAGTCGTCTTCTCTTCCATTCATTTGGTTAGGATGGTGCGGTAAGCTGATGAGGAGATACCAATCATGGGGCAGGTGGGCGAAAGCTAAAGCGATGAGGTAAAAACTTGTACATATTTTCTTTTATTTTATTATTTTTTTTTATTTTTTTTATTTTTTTTAGTTTAAACTTTCTTGTGTTTCGTAACTCTCTCCCATGAACCTTTTGAAGTGTTGTGCATTGAGTTGAAAATTTTGAAGTTCGGGGGAAGTTTGGTTGGATGTACATATTATTGAAGTGTTTGATTTCTTTGATTTTGTTTTTGTTTGTTTTTGTGTGTCTTTTTAGATTTGTTAGTTGTGGATATCTAGGGTTGTTAGTTGTCGATATTAAGACTGTTGTTATGTGTTCATTTGTTTTGTGAGTTTTTGTTTTTATGTCGAGTTTGATTGTTTTTAGTTTTTATTTCTAGTTTTTTTGTTTTTATTTCTTTATAAGCCCCTTTTCTTCGTACGTAAGGTGTAAAACATTGAGGACAATGTTTATTTTAAGTTTGGGGGTATTGTTTGGTGTTTGTGTGTTTGTGCGTCTGATTGGTGTATATAGGCTGGAAACCTAGACATTCCTCATACGCAATGCGTTTGGAAGACTTAGGTATAACAATGCCACGTACACCAGTTTTCGAGTCTTTTATTGTATTTTCTTGTTTTGTTGTGTTTGTGTTAGGATAGCGAAACCATATGCATGCTTTACAGATAATTGAGTAATAATATGTAAATACTTAGGTCATTTGAGTGTACAAAGTTGTTATTTGGAATAATGCCGGTAGTGTTTTTGCATCTAAGCATATAGGTCTGACGTCTTTGCATTGTAATATGTGACAACTTTCAATTAATAGCTCTGATTAATAGTGGAGACTACCCTTAGTGAGATTTTGAGATTATTGCGTATTTATTCTGAGGGAATGTTTGTTTCTACTCTTATACACTTTCTTGACCTTTATTGTCATTAGATTGATCTCTATAGGTTTGCATTGGATGTTAATGAACTGCATTATGAAAATCTTGTATATATGTTTCGAATGTTCGATTGAGTAGATTTTGGAGATATGATCCAGGTATTGTGTGTGAATTCCTAAATAGCTTGATTTTCTATTCGTAATTGTGTGCTCCTTATCCCATTCGCGGCCAAACACTCGCATATTAGCCTTTTTTTGTATGACCCACATATCCAAAAATCCTAGCCGAAATTGTAAGACGTTACCTTTAACGCTTGGAAACTATAGACAATTAAAAGAAAAATGTGTAAGTGTTGAGTGAGAAAGAGGAGTGGAGTTAAAAATATAAAAAGGATGTGGAAATGTGCAGAAAAAGAGAATAGCCAATAAACTAAAATATATATATAAAAAGAGTTGGGTAAAATGAGAAAAAGGAGTGAAATGTACAAAGTAAAAATTGAAAAAGGATTGAAAAAGAGGTTGAAGGAGAAAGGTGTAGAAAAAGATTGGGAATACAAGTTGAATGAATTTGGTGGTCGTGAGAGAAAATGCACATATTGAAAATTTTATGAAGTCTCTCAATAGGTTTCCAAGTGAGTTGAACTCGATTTCCGTTCTTTTTGAGCCAATCATCCTAAGCCCCATTACAACCATTTAAAGACCTGTTGATCTCCTTAGGAAACTTAATTGTAATATTTGACATGTATGTATATTGATTTTTCCGTTCTTAACATTTGATATCTTTCATGAGATCCTTTGTTAAATTTGTGCATTCTTTCTAATTATTGATGCATACGACACATTTCGAAATTAGTTGCTCATAAATTCCAGTCGTATGCAATTGAAAGTGTGATTACCTAGGTTCTGAGTGCTATTGAGTGAAAACTTGTGAGACTAGAGTCGAGGCGAATTACATCAGAGGTTATTAGCATGGGAGGTGTCACGATTATAAATGCATTGCATGTCAGTGTCCTGTATGATATAGGATGTATTAGACTTATTGACAGCATTTTGGATTTATGATTTTGTGCTATTCTTATGCCTTTGCATTTGTGTATATATTTAATTTGATGTTGAGCTATGTATGTAGTTAGCTTAGGACGTTTGTGGGTATCGTAGCTGGTAAACCCTCACGAGACTATAACTCGTCCACTAGGGCCACATAGGGGTTTAAAGGCTTGTGGCACGTGCTAAGTGCCATCGTTGCATCCTACGAAAATGGATATAGCTTAGTTCGTTTTTATTCTTAGTTCTAGCTATCCTTGTTTTTGTTTTTAATCGTGGTGTGTTTCGATTTGCTTGAGGACAAGCAAAAGATAAGTTTGGGGGTATTTGATCGGTCATTTATTTTCATATATTTACGACCCTTAAACCGTATCTTTTAATTATATTCTTGAGTATTTTTGGTGCTTTTCACGTGTTTTCTTTGAGTGTGCAGGTTTAGGGACCTAAGTGATAATTTTGTATATTTATGGGGAAAAAGTGTAAATTCAGTAACAATGGGGAAGGGCATCTATGAAAGAATAGCAAAGTTCTGGGGCAAAACTGTAATTTCAGACAGTTCCACCAAACTTAGCGTTTTGCACCAAAGGTTTCTAACTTAAGTGGAACGGCGCCGTTTTGGTAAGAAAGAAAACAAAAACAAAACATCCCCATGCAGACCGCGACCAGCACCTCCAGCTCCTCTCCCTCGCTCCCTCGCTCGCGTTGAAGACGCCCATGCCAATCCAGTGAGCACCCGATGCCTCGCGCGATCAACCCCAGCTCGTGTCCCTCCTCGCGGCGATGATGACCCAGCTCGCGATGGAGAAGAAAATGGCAGCAGTGGGCAAGGCGAGCTCGAGCGCGGTGTGTCCTCCTCGCGGTGCAGCTCGCATTCCAGCAGCTCCTAGCCGTCCAGTGAAGGCCGCGACCTGAAGAAAAAATGCAGCCCTAAGGGCTGTCTATAAAATGAAAAATGCAGCAGCTGGGTGAAGGAGAGAGAGCTCGTGGCAGCCAGTCCAAGCAGCCCCCAAGCTGCTCCAAGGGTGATCTCAAGCCTCCTTGCTCCTCCCAAACACATCCCAAGCATCACAAATCATCACAACAACTCTAGATCGTGGGTGTTCATCGAAGAAGACGAAGATCGAAAGCGGAGAAGTTCAAGCCGGACCAAAGCGGAACTTCGAGTCTTGAGAGCTTCAATGAGTTGTATTTCATCTCATTAATCTTCCTTGATTGTTCATTTATGATTATGAGTTGTTAGAACTATTGTTAGGTGATTTTCGGAACCGTGAACGGATTTGGATTTTATTGTTTATGAATATATTTTATGTGATTTATCTCATGATATTATGTGCTTAATAATAATCAATATATTTTCCATTTCCGTGATTGGAACCGTGTGACTACCTCGCATTATCCTCCATTGAATCCGTCTCGCTTTATTTTAATTGTTTTAGTTAATTTAATTTAGTTTAATTAATTGTAAACCATGATTATGAGCTAAACTAGTAAGTTGGGGTTTTGATGGATCCTATTCTATGATGATTGAATGAATTGATTGTTTAATTTGTTGCGGTTGATTATTGTGTTGTTGAGTGGTTTTATTGTACTTAATGCTTTGAATGTGAAGGCCTACATTTAGATGATAAATTGGTGGTGTGTTATGTACCGAGAGGAGACGCCCACCACGTGCTCGATATAATGTCCACCACAAGTAGAATTGGATAGAGATATACTAATTTGCTTGTGTGATCACATAGGGTGTTTATTGTAACTAATGCATTCTCATGCACTTGGATATACCATCGAGAGATAGGATATTAGTGTATGCGGAATAGGTCCGATTTACCTCGAGAGGGGACTTTGGATAAATTAGATGAACACGGTCATCATCATGCATAGTTAAACCTCAACAATGTGCTTTTATGAAATTCAATAGGATGGATTAGGTGAATTCAAATACCCTAACTAATCTCTCATATTGGTTGCTTACTTTGTTTTCATGTCTTTATATTTTTATCATTTAATATCTTTCGATTATTCAAATAGAAATAGGCTTGGTTAATTTTAGTACTGAACGCCTAAATATCCCTGTGGAGACGATAATTTACTCATCATTTTATTACTTGTGCCGACCCCGTATACTTGCGGGTACAAAAAGTCGCATCAACTACCATAGCATCAAAATCCTCCTTAGCTTCAGAAAGGTTAATCTCGAGGTAGTCCTTACCAATACAATCTAGTACGATCTCCCCCCTCAATAAAATTCCTTATACATAAAATTTTCAAAAGCAAGAGAAAGCTTATAAAAGTCATCTTGATTCGTACGTCAGCCGAAGATAATTCAAGAGCGAGAACATTAGCCTTTACCTCTATGTTCTCTCTTTCAATTTAAGTTAATTGCTTCTCGGCGATAGACGTAGCATCTTTGACATTCTCAAACTTTTATTCTACATCTTTCAATTTGAGAGTTAGGTTTTCATTCTCTTTTTGAATGGAATCTCCTTTCTTTGAGAAAAACTTCCATGTCAAGTAGTGTCTTGTTCTGCGAAGATTCAGCAGATATGCAACCTTTGATAAATTCTTGAACAAAGAAAAAACGTTTCCTAGTATATTCTCGAAAATTGTTAGCATCGAAAACCTCTTGCTCACTAATAGTGTAACATCCAGGATTTTGGGTAATGAATTTTTGATATATGTGAAATATGTGAAAATAAATTTTTACTATTTGAGGGGGTGTAAAGGTAATTAAATGTATGTTTATTTTATGATTTCCAGTGGACCGGATTGAATAGTGAAAAATGAAAAATTGAAAAACTGAACCAGAGAGCATCGCGACCTGGTCACCGCGACCACAGGTCGCGATGGCTCGCTCGCGGTGAAAAACGCAAAATCTGGCAGTGAGTACCGCGACCAGTCACCGCGACCACAGGTCGCGATGGCTTGCTCGCGATGAAAATGGCAAAACCTGGCAGTGAGCAACGCGACCAGCCACCGCGACCACAGGTCGCGATGGACTGCTCGCGATGATATTGTCAAAAACAGGCAGAGAGCAACGCGACCATTCGCGCGACCAGGGCGCGCTCGCGACGAAGGCGGTGCGCGCACTCCAGTGAGTGTCGCGACCTGGTGCCGCGACCACAGGTCGCGACGGCGGTCGCGGTAGCGAAAAAAAAATAAAAAAAAAAGAAGTGGCTTCTCGAGGAAGCCAGAAATTATCACAGAACAGAGAGAGAGAGAAAAGAGCGAGAAAAAGAAAGAAGAAGAAGAAGAAGAAGAAGAAAGAAAGAGAAGGGAAAGGAAAGGAAAACAAAATCGTCGAACCGAGATTCTCGAACGAAAAGACGGTACCGAGGTTGGTGTACGTTGTTTTTCGAAATCGTTACGAAAAGCATTTCGTTATCGTTTACGTTTTTGTTTTCGTTACGTTTCTCGTTTTCGTTTAGAGTTCGATTTCATTAATTGTTTCCGATTTCAATTTCGTTCATTGTTTTCGATTTTGATTTTGTTAAATGTTTTCGATTTCGATTTTCGATGTGTAAAAATTGATGATTGATATACTTATGGTTGATTATGGAAAGATTTTATACGAGATCGCATTTGTTTGTGTTTCGAATATTTCCGATTTCGTTTTAAACAGTTGATTTAGACTTGTATGTGAATATTGTTCATATTTCTTGAAGTTTATTATGTGATTTATATGACTATTGAATGATTATCGATTATTGAGTAATTATTGCGAAATTGATTGTGAATTTGGTTTATCGAAACGGTCCTAGGATACGTAGACATAGAAATGGATATAGGAGGTTGGTATACCAGCTGGGTTTTATTGAGCAGTACTGCGCCGATAGTGATTGATTGATATTGATGATATTGATGTACCTCCTCTTGGATTCGTCCAGAGGCTGGGAGATACGTACCTCCTCGGGATTCGTCCCGGGGGTTGGGAGTTAATGTACCTTCCCAAGGATTCGTTCTTGGGATAGGGAGCTATGTACCTCTCTAGGTTCCGTACCCACGGTCCTAGAGTTGGGAGACACGTACCTTCTCAGAATTCGTTCTGGGGGTTGGGAGCTTGACCCATATTCCAGTCCGTATATGTTTAGTATTCTAGCGGGCCAGAATTGATTTGGAATTGAAAAGTGTATTGAATGTTTTTATTGAACGAAAATTATATATTGACCTCATTACTGAAGTTCAAGTGCTTGAAATTATTATATACTTTGATTCTTAAATTTAATTGTTTTAAACATGATTTGAATTGACATATATATATTGTGATTTATTTATTATTAAAAGTTATATATGTTTCCATATTGAGATTTAGTACACCCACTAAGCTTTATGCTTAGCGCGTTAGTTTTTGTGTCTAACGCGTAGGTACCAAGAATCCGGACGAAGGTAAAGACTGAAGAACTGGAAGAATTGCAGACCGAGTCACAGGATTGTATAGTTGGGTAGCTATACTTTTGTTATGTGTATATATTCTGAAAGCATGCATATACAGGGAATTTGTAAATATGTTTTGTAAAATGTTTTGTAATTAATTATTTTATGATTACTTTCTTTTATTATTTAAATGTAAATAGTAAAGTCTGATTTGTTATTATTTTATAAACTATTTGTGAAAGTCGCACTAAACGGCAGAGTGCGCAACTGATTGAAAGTGATAGAAGTGTTTGTGAAAAATGTGAATTTTGGATTGATTTGTGGAAAACAGGTTTTGGAAAGTCCGAAAAACAAACGGTACTCTGCCGAATTTTTGTAAAAAGTTTTAAAATGTTTTATGGGCTCACACTGATTTTGAAATGTAAAATGAAGTTTTGAAAAGAATTTGAAAGTCCGAGTAGCGCGCCCCGGGTCGGTCCGGCCGGATCGGGTCGGGGGGTGCTACAAATAGAGCCAAAAGACAAGCTTTTATCAAACAAATATTGAACTATAAATTTAGCGGCATAAACACTTGATTCTTTCCCTTCAACCACATGACAAAACCTTTGAGCTATAGGGTAACAGATAACCCATTCCCTTGATCGGGTATTGAGATGACGGATGTCTCAAAGGTTGGAGTAGTAGAAAACATTTCAAAGGATAATATACGAACAAAGGAATGTGAGGAACTCCTGAAGGAATACTTGAAGTGCTTGGTTCTGAAATAAGACAAAGCATAAAAGATCCCAATGATGTAAGGAGACGACATTGATAAAAAAATTCCTTATAAAATTTCTAATAAGGAAACCTTCAGAAACAATGGATGACCTCCTCTTCTTTTACCTCCTCGAATGATTATGAAGAAGTGAACGACTTGATACATCCGTAATCAGGGGAAGGTTTTCATCATCCTCAACTATAGAACCTTTTATATTAGCCATTGATTGAATAACTGACCCAACTATTGGACGATTGTCATTCACTACGTAGTAAAATATTAAGATTAACAATCGACTTTAACGCATTTGAGGATAACTTGTTCGAAGGAAAATAAAACACTTAACATGATTATAGAAGTATCAAGGGATAACAAAATATTGTCTGAAGCGATGGCCCATTCGCTACTCAAAAGTACCAAGATCTCTTCAAATTCTTGTTTGCTCTTGGAAATCCTATAAATAACTCTTTTTTCACTTAAGGTTTCCTGCACGACGTTTTTCCCTTTTTGAGTTAGGGTCTACATCATCCATGGGAATCTCCAATCTCTTCCCTTTCACTATGAGAATCCAATTCTCAAAAGAAGCTGACCTCAAATGAAATATCCCATACTCTGAATTAGGACTGACAGCAAAACAATGTTGAATCTCTTCAAATGAAGGCAGGGGATACCCATTGCCTAACCAACAAATACATATAGCAAGAAGAGTTCAGTACCCATTGAGCAACAAATGCATTACCAACATGTAGACACGATGGAAGAAGTTGGCAAAGAAGTCACTAAAAGGGATTATTATCTCACAACTAAAGGAGAACCTATGATCAACCACATATGGTCTAGGGAGTCCCAAGCTGCATGTTTACCTGTAACCACCAAATGATGTCATTCACAATCTTAAAATATATTCTATAAACCTCCAAAGATTTAAGGGTAATGATATTTCGAAAATATATCAGTATAGCAACGGCGAGGATTGGTAAAATGCATTTGGTTCGACAAATGCTCTTTAACGTCATAAAGATCACCAACATACGTTATATCATCCTCAGAAGATATATCATCATATGGAGCTGGGGAGTCTTACTGCTTCTCTTTTTGATAAATGTCGCCTCCAGGTAAACCCCTAATATCAACCATTTTACGAACTCAAAGTGCAACCAAAACCGCTTAAGTCTTAGCTCAAGCACGAACAAAGGCTGTAACACAAAATTAATGGAATAAGAAAGAAGTCAATGCAACAAATATACCGCGAGAAGTAATAAGAATAACAAAAGCATAAGGAAGATAAGAAGAAATTCACTTCAACTTTAATCTCTAAGCCAAAATCTCTAGCTCTCTAAAATAAAATAAAAACTAAAAAAAGAAGTGAGCTTTGATTCATAATTCAACGTACAATGATTGCCTAAGAATAAATGAAGACCAAAATCCTAGCAATCTTTCATGATTAGTCAACCACCTCATGAGATCCTAATAGAGAACTCGGGGTATGACTAATGGGTGGTCAACCAAAGGGAAACGTTGAAATTTTTATCGAAAGTCCATGGAAAAACTGATGAAACTTATACATTCTATGTTGATTTCTTTACAAACTAATTGAAAAAGGCTAATTTATGCCATTAGAAACTCATGAAAACCATGAGTAACGGATTTTATATGGCTCATATAGGGTAACCACTTCGGTAGTAGGAAACCTCAAGTTATGTTGCCAGACGATTAAAAGCTTTGGGAAATATCTCATATGATGATTGAATATTAGCCACAAAGAACAAGAAGATTGCTTACCAACAAAGAGCGGCCAAAGAACTATAACTCGAGGATGAAAGGAAGAAATATCTAGGCAAGTAGCTTAATTCTCGAGAAGACAAAAGAAAAATGCCTAAAATAGTATTGTTGAGCTCATAGACTAACCCATAAAAGTCCTCAAGAAACAATTTGCGACAAAACCTAGGGAGAGCAACCCACAAGTGCCCCAAACTCATAGCCCACGACAAAGCCGAGACAAGCCAACCCATATAGGAGTTCTCAAGATACCACTCAGGACAACTTGAGAAACAAATAGTGTCAATAGTATTTTGCAGCATCCAACTGAGAATACCTATTAGGTGAGTATTTGCACACTATTGCTACAGTGAAAACGCACTAACTTTATGTTTTTGTAAACAGTGGCGTTTTTGTCTCTTTCTTACTCCACTTTTGCTATCTCTTTCTTACTTTATCTTTGCTGATATTTTTTCTCTCACTCTCTCAACAGGTAACAAAGAAGACTCGAGAACTCATGCAAGCAAGAGAGAGAAAGCTAAAGTGAAGAAGATGATTGAAGATGAATATGAGAATATTTTCTCAGCAAACAAACAGGTAAAGAAAATATTCTCCTTTTCTGATTTTCTTCTCTTCTTTCATTTTTCAATTTTTCCATAATAATTACAAAATGATTTCGTTTACATATTTATAGTAACCCTAACAAATTACTAACAGAATGATTGAAAGGGCGGGAAAGGTTTTTACATCCTAACAACCTTTCCTTCCAACACTAACTACTCTCTAACTAATTTTGATGACTCAGCTCATCCATGATCATCTTGTTAATCATGGTGATGATCAAGATGATAACTTTATGCTTTTTCTTTACTTTGTGTGTCACCAGACTTTAGCTTTGCTGTGTTACTGATTGCAGTAGATTGTTGCTCATTAGATGCTTGATGAAATGTCGAAGTAGTGTTGATTGACTTCAATAAACCTTCAGTTGGACTGTGCTCTGTCACAGGTAGATTAACTACATCACTAATATCCCCCCTCAAACTCAGTGGAGAGGGAAAGACAGTGAGTTTGTTCCTCAAATACTGAAACCGTAGAGTAGATATGGCTTTAGTACAAATATCAGCTAGCTGATCCATAGAAGGAACATGATTAACTTGAATCTCCTTTTGAGCAACCTTATCACGCACAAAGTAGAGATCAAGTTCAATGTGCTTCATCCTAGCATGAAGCACGAGATTACTAGGCATAGCAATAGTAGACAGATTATCACACTACACCGTAGGAACCATAGGTTGAGGAATATACAACTCTTGAAGAAGAGATTTAAGCCAACTGAGTTTAGCCACCACAGTTGAGGACCTTGAGATGGTGTGTTGCTTTTTAGCACTCAAAGTGATAAGATTTGGCCCTAGAAACACACAAAAACCACTTGTAGATTTCCTATCATCAGGATTAGAAGCCCAGTCAGCATCGAAATAAGCCACCAAATGAAGATGCTGAGTAGAAGGTGAGGGACGAGTGAATTGCAACCCAGTAGAGGCAATACCCTTAAGATAGCGTAAAATCCTCTTGACAGTCTTCCAGTGCTCATCTAAGGGATTTTGCATGAATTGACACACCCTATTGACAGAATAGGAAATGTCAGGTCTTGTGATAGTAGCATATTGAAAAGCCCCAACAATAGACTGATACTCAGTAGGATTTGGGACTGGAGAGCCTTTGTAAGTAGATAGAGAATGGCCAGCAGCAGTCACCATCGGGGAGGGAAAGGGCTTGGCAGTAAGCATGTTGGTTTTGTACAGTAAATCAGCAATATATTTTTACTGTGAGAGATGTAAGCCATCAGCAGTATGCTGAACCTCAATACCGAGAAAATAGTGCTAAGGTCCCAAATCCTTGAGTGCAAAAGCTTTGTGAAGTTGTAGAACAAGTTTATCAATTGCCATAGGAGAGCTGCCAGTGATAATAATATCATCAACATAAACTAAAATATAGGTACAATATTGAGATAAAAATCTACAAAACAAAGAATGATCAACCCGAGAGGAGTGAAAACCCGAACCAACCAAAGCTTGCTTTAATTTGTCAAACCATGCCCTAGGAGCTTGTTTTAAGCCATATAAGGCCTTGTGCAACTTGCAAACAAGTGTAGAATCTGAGGCAATGAAACTAGGGGGCTGTTGCATAAACATGTCCTCGGCCACCTCACCATTTAAGAAAGCGTTATTAACATCCAACTGCCTCAAAAGCCAACCCTTAGCCAAGGCAAGAGTAAAAACAATCCGTGTAGTGGTTGGTTTGACAACGTGACTAAATGTCATGAAAATCATGTTGGGATTTATGCCCTAAAGTTTGTAATTGTAAATAGTTAAAGACAATAATAAAAATTATTCAGATTATCATTCAAGTTTATAAATGTATTATAGTAATACATTCGTATTGTGCAAGAACATCCTAGATTGCAAGATGTAATCTCATAATAAGTATATGATGGTCATATACAGAGAAGATTTATTTTGAGACGTGCAATCTAAAGAGTTCGTAGAGAGCGAACAAAGCTGGGTACTTTGTTTGTGATTGATTTACTGCTGCGGTCCATTCTGTAAAGTACGGTAGTCTTATCCTAGACCGCTCATGTAGTTGACATGAGAATGGAGGCACCTTATATAATGAGATCATATAAGACTGGGCCACGATTTATATGAATCTCTCACCAAGATCCGTTAGTAGATGAGATTCATATATAATCAATAAACGATGGCTATTTATAGGTGATCTTAATCCTGAGTGTCTTATCGACTCCTTCAGGTTGGATTGTGGCTTTTGATTTACCATGAGTGAGGTTGATGAGAATCTCGACCAATACCTCCTTATCTTGGAGTTACGGTTTGGCTTGTAGCTGGGAAGGTTTGAACACAATAGTGGAATCCACTCCTTCTTGATTGAAGTAGATGAGTAGTTCCCTTAAAGGTTGATTTGGGGCTTGAACGATTATGAGCGCTCTCCTTCTTCCATGAGGAAGACAGGATTTAATTGTTCATTAGAGAATCAATGGTACTTAAAGGAAAAGATATTTCTAGAGGGGTATAACGGACTTTATGACCCAGCTCTAGTTATGAACTATTTGTGGAGGATCACACTATATGCAATTAGCTATATCAATGGACACTGAGATTTCAGATTGTATAAACACGTCTACAGTTCTGAGAGTGCAGCCTCGGGTTTTTAATGGAATAACTCCGAGGTTAATAATCGTGAAATATTAATTAAAGAATTTTAATTAATATTACTAAGTATTATTGGAGCTCAAAACTGTGGGTCCATTAGGTTCCCTTGCTAGCCCTTATGGTTGTTGGTAACAAGGGTCACGTAGATTAATTGGTTGGTCCAATTAATAGTGTTACGAAAGTAATGCGATTTAAATAAAAGAGAATAATTAAATAATGTGATTATCTAATTAATTAAATATTTAATAAAATAATAGAAATTAATAATTATGAATTATTAATTCTATTTATTAAATATGAGGTCATGTGATTAAATAATGACTAGGACAAAAGAATTAAAATAATTAGATTATTTTAATAGTCCAAAAGGTCACAAATTCAAGTCTTTAGGGAGACTAAAAATAAATAGGATTTAGAATCCTATTTCGACTTGGTCAAACTAAAACCCTAAAGGACTACTATATAAGTGTTATATAGTTAGAAAAAAAAAACCTAACCTAGCATACAAGTAAAAAAGAAAAAGAGTTCGGCCACCAAAGAGAGAAGAAAAGAGAAAAAAAAGTTTTTTCTGACTCTCCCCTCTTTTGCAGGATTCGGCCGACGTTCTTTTCACGTGACCTCCATCTCTTGCTGTGACGTGCCCACACACACGTTGTTAGACCGTAGGTCATAGTTCGAAAGATCTTGTGGTAGATCGAGGAATCAGAAAAAAAGAAAATCAAGAAAAAGGTATATAGTTTTTAAAATCTTTTTCCGCGTATATACATGAACTCGTTTCTGATTGAAAAAGGTTTTCAATATAAGAAAAAAATTTTAAAACCCAATTCCGCATGTTATACGATAATTAAAATCTTTTCAAAAACTCCCTTCAAATCAAAACCCTCTGTTTGGTGAAAACCCTTGGCAACAAGACGTGCCTTGTACTTCAAGCTAGAGCCATTAGGATTTCGCTTAATGCCAAAAACCCATTTGCATCCTATAACTCTTCTTCCTACAGGAGGGAGTACAAGAGTCCAAGTGTTATTGCGTTGGAGAGCTTGAAACTCTTCATTCATAGCTGCAACCCATTTGAGGTCTAACACACACGTTGTTAGACCGCGGGTCATAGTTCGAAAGCTCTGGTGGTAGATCGAGAAATCAGAAAAAAAGAAAATCAAGAAAAAGGTATATAGTTTTTAAAATCTTTTTCCGCGTATATACATGAACTCGTTTCTGATTGAAAAAGGTTTTCAATATAAGAAAAAATTTTAAAACCCAATTCCGCATGTTATAGGATAATCAAAATCTTTTCGAAAACTCCCTTTAAATCAAAACCCTCTGTTTAGTGAAAACCCTTGGCAACAAGACGTGCCTTGTACTTCAAGCTAGAGCCATTAGGATTTCACTTAATGCCAAAAACCCATGTGCATCCTATAACTCTTCTTCCTACAGGAGGGAGTACAAGAGTCCAAATGTTATTGCGTTGGAGAGCTTGAAACTCTTCATTCATAGCTGCAACCCATTTGAGGTCTTGAAAGGCTTGAGAAACAATGTGAGGCTAAGTTTTTAGGCCCTCAGCAAGCAGAATTTTAGGTTTAAAAATCCCCATTTTAGATCTTGTAATCACAGGATGACCATTAGGATTAGAAGGAGCATGAACAGGGGCAGCCACAGTAGGTACAACAGTAATAGAGACTGGCACAGTAGGCATAGTGGCAGTGCTGGAACTTGTTGATGTTGAGAATTATGCCCTAAAAGTTGTAATTGTAAATGGTTAAAGACAATAATAAGAATTATTCAGATTATCATTCAAGTTTATAAAAGTTTTATATTCAGTAATACATTCGTATTGTGCAAGAACATCCTAGATTGTACGATGTAATCTCATAATGCGTATATGATGGTTATATACAGAGAGGATTCATTTTGAGACGTGCAATCTAAAGAGTCCGTAGAGAGCGAACAAAGCTAGGAAGGTTTGAACACAATAGTGGAATCCACTCCTTCTTGATTGAAGTAGATGAGTAGTTCCCTTAAGGGTTGATTCGGAGCTTGAACGATTATGAGCGCTCTCCTTCTTCCGTGAGGAAGACATGATTTAATTGTTCATTAGAGAATCAATGGTACTTAAAGGAAAAGATATTTCTAGAGGGGTATAACGGACTTTATGACACAACTCTAGTTATGAACTATTTGTGGAGGATCACACTATATGCAATTAGCTATATCAATGGACACTGAGACTTTAGATTGTATAAATACGTCTACAGTTCTGAGAGTGCAGCCTCGGGTTTTTAGTGGAATAACTCCAAGGTTAATAATCGTGAAATATTAATTAAAGAGTTTTAATTAATATTATTAAGTATTATTGGAGCTCAAAACTGTGGGTCCATTAGGTCCTCTTGCTAGCCCTTATGGTTGTTGGTAACGAGGGTCACGATAGATTAATTGGATGGTCCAATTAATAGTGTTACGAAAGCAATGCGATAAAAATAAAAGAGAATAATTAAATAATGTGATTATTTAATTAATTAAATATTTAATAAAATAATAGAAATTAATAATTATGAATTATTAATTCTATTTATTAAATATGAGGTCATGTGATTAAATAATGACTAGGACAAAAGAATTAAAATAATTAGATTATTTTAATAGTCCAAAAGGTCAGAGGTTCAAATCTTTAGAGAAACTAAAAATAAATAGGATTTAGAATCCTATTTTGACTTGGTCAAACTAAGACCCTAAAGGACTACTATATAAGTGTTATATAGCTAGAAAAAATCTAACCTAAAACACAAGTGAAAAAGAAATAGAATTCGGCCACCAAAGAGAGAAGAAAAGAGAAATAAAAGGTTTTTTTTGACTCTCTCCTCTTTTGTAGGATTCGGTCGGCGTTCTTTTCACGTGACCTCCATCTCTTGTCATGACGTGTCCACACACACGTTGTCAGACCGCGGGTCATAGCTCAGAAGATCTGGTGGTAGATCGAGGAATCAAAAAAAAGAAAATCAAGAAAAATGTATATAGTTTCTAAAGTCTTTTTCTGCGTATATATAGAAACTCGTTCCTGATTGAAAAAGGTTTTCAATATAAATTTTTTTTTGAAACCCAATTTCTCATGTTATACGATAATCAAAATCTTTTCTAAAATTCCCTTCAATTGGTATCGGAGACTTTGGTTATAAGTTTTTGTATATACGCAAAAGAAAAAGAAAAACTACATATTTCTTGTTTATTTTTATTTTTATTTTTAATTCTTGATTTGTGATATATTACTGTGTAGGCACAAATCTAGAATGTATGATTTATTTTTATTATTATATAATTTGATTGTATAATTTTAAAAGCGTAGTTGGTCGTTAATTATATGGTGAATGGGTTATAGGATGAATTTTTTATTTTTTGGCCAATTGTAAATGGCTAAAGTTTTTTTTTGTATTGTTATTCTTGTACTCGATCTGCTCTACGAAGAGTCGAAGATGCGAAGAAGAAATGAAGAAAAAAAAAAACGATTGCACAGCCCCAAGGGCAGCGGCCGCGCGCCCAGCGGGTGTGGGCTGCTGTCGCGTTTTCGCTGGGGCAGTTTTTTCGTGTTTTTTGCGAACTTTTTTTTTTTTGCTGTTTTTCTGGAAAAATATTGTTGAATATTTTCTGGAAAAGTGCAGAAAATTGGAGCGGAAAACCGTGGGCGAAATGACCCAAGAACGCGCGCAAAGCGCGGCTCGCGCGAAGGCCGCGCGCACCTTGCGTGCGTGCAGCTACGCTGCTGGCAGCGGCACTTTCCCACGCGTTAGAGTTGTTTAGGGTTTCGTCTTGACCTAGGGTGCGTGTTAAGGTAACACGTGGACCTCTGGAAAAGATGTTGACTTTTGACAAAAATCAAGTTTGACTTGATTAGGAAAACGAAGACAAGAAGAGTTCAACTCGAAGAAGAACTCTTGAAGACCAAGGAATGCCTTGGGAATACAATTGTAATTAGAGTTGTTTAAGTGAGATAACCCATGTCACTCGGTCAATTACGTATGCTTTATTTATTTTCATGTGATGATTATATGGATGTTAAAGTATTGGCATACATATGAATGTCATCTAGATTAGGTGTGCCTACAAATGCATAATAATATGTCATGCATAATTGTCATATTATATTGTTTTATTTTAATGTGATTAAAATAGGAAACAATTTCATAAATGACAATTAAATAATGGATTTAGTTTTTAGGAGTAAAAACTTGGCAATATCCATTAATTAGCTAATCAACAAATTAAAGAGTTTAATTAAAAAGATTAGTTAGGTTCTTATCATTAATTAAGATTAATAAGATTATTTACTTAATTAAAAAGAACAAAATACTGAGATTAGTTTTTAGGAGTAAAAACTTGGTAAATCTCATTAATAACTAATCTATATATTAAAGTGTTTAATTAGATTAGTTAGGTCCATTTAATGTTAGATTTAATTTGATTAAACATTAATGACATAATTGGACCAGATAATGTTATTTAGTTTTAATAGTTAAAACTGGTAATTTCACATTTAATTTCTAGTTTATTTAAATAGTTTATGTAAATTAGAAATTAAAATAATAAATTTTATTTTAAGAGTTAAAATTGAATAATTTATTATAACTAGTAAACTTAGATTTTATATTAGCCGTAGAATCTAAGTAAAGACTAGAAACATAGAGTTTTAGAAACTCTTAGTTTAAAGAAAATCCTAAATTACAAATGATGAGTGGGAGAGGGATATATGACATTATATCATGCAGTCTCCATTGTTAGTTCAACATCGTGAGACTTGAGTGGCGCCTCGTGACAGGTTTGCTTTCGTCCTCCCTACGGAGGGTGTCCACAAGAGTCAATACCAAGGTTGACTTCCTAACGGATAGGTTTTCGGAATGTATCTTGGGACTGACCTAGCCTACCTAGGCACTCTCAAGTTAAGTTCATGAATTTTGAAACGATGGGTCACACTCATAAAGAACTTAATTAAGTTGTTAATTTATTGTCATGACTAAATCAAAGCGATGGTTGGATAATATGAGAATAAAGAGTTATTCTGGTGTATTATCCGATTGAGAATGTCTCGATCTAACATGTAGGGATTTGACCTAGCCTACCTAGGCACTTACTTGTGGGATGTTGGATTATCGTGGCATAGCAACTAATTTTAGGGTTTTTTTAGTTCATTAAAAATATGCTTATGCATCATATTTAATTTTATGTCGAACTATAGCATTTGATATGAATGTATGAAATGAATGATATTAATTTAGATTTATGTCTTTAAATATCAGCGTTATCTTCTGCATTATTATTTCCTCGTAAATGAAATATTAACCAGGATAACTTTATTAAGTGGAGCCAACATAAACGCAATCATGGTCTGCATAGACCTTAAATTTGTGCTTACGGAGGAATGTCCTCCAGAGCCTGTAACCACCGCATGACCAATTACCAAGGGTAAGACCGGCAAAGTAAATATTGCTAAGCCATTTTCTTCTAGTTTGAAGAAGACAAAGAGGTGTACTGGTAAAGTAAAGGCTAAGCCTAAAAATAAATAGCACTACGACTGACTAAGCAAAAGGAAAAATGTTTCCATTGCAAAGAGGTTGGTCATTGGAAGAGGAATTGTCTTCAATACCTCGAGGAGCTCTCCAATAAGAAGAAAGTGAAAAGTAAATCAGATTTACTTATCATTAAATTTTGTTTAGTGGAAGATGATTCTTCACCTTGAATAGTAGATTCAGGGGCCACTAACTAATTTTATTCTTCTTTACATTGGAATGATTATTGGCAAAAGCTGGAGGAGGGGTCCTTCACTATGCATGTTGGAACAGGGGATATCGTTTCAGTACAAGCAGTGAGAGTTGTTAGACTACAGTTTAATAATTGTTTTCTATAATTGAACAATGTCAATTTCATTCTTGGATTTATAAGAAATTTGATTTCTATATACAAATTACCTGAAACAATTTCATAAGGTTTATTTTAATGATAAATCAGTTATCATTTTTAAGAAATGGAATGAATATTTGTTCTGGTATGATAGAAAAATAATTTGTATGTTTTAAGACCGTTAATTCATACATCACTGCTTAATACTAAATTGTTTAAAGTTGGAAAACCTAAAACAAAACGACAAAAGTTTTCTCCAGTTGATGACACATATCTGTGGCATCTAAGACTTGGACATATAAACCTTGATAGGATAAACAGACTATTAAAAAATGAATCTTTAAGTCAGTTAGAGATCGGTACCTTACCTGACTGTGAATCTTGTTTGGAGGGTAAGATGACCAAGAGACCTTTTACAAGAAAAGGGATTAGAGCCACGCAACCACTTGAGCTTATACATTCAGACGTCTGCGGACCTATGAGTGTTAGAGCTAGAGGTGGTTATGAGTATTATGTCATATTTATTGACGACTACTCTAGATACGCGTATGTTTACCTAATGCAATGCAAGTCTGAAACCTTTGAAAGGTTCAAAGAATTCCGAGCTGAAGTTGAAAATCAATTAGGCAAAACAATCAAATCACTACGATCGGATCGTGGGGGTGAGTATCTCGACCAAGAGTTTGAAGACTACATGGTTGAGCATGGGAAAGTATCCCAACTCACAACTCCAAGTACATCACAGCAGAATGGTGTTGCGGAGAGGAGAAATAGGACCTTGATGGAAATGGTGAGATCTATGATTAGTTTCTCATCATTACCATATTCTTTTTGGGGATATGCACTACAAACAACGACTTACATACTGAATGTAGTTCCATCCAAATCTGTTCCTAAGACTCCCCTAGAGTTGTGGAATGGTCGTAAAGCTAGTTTACGAAATTTTCGCATATGGGGATGTCCAGTACATGTACTGAAGAATAGGAGTGGAAAGCTGGAACCTCGTTCACAAGTATGTTTTTTTATAGGGTACCCAAAGGAAACACGAGGTGGATTCTTTTATAATCCACAAGAAAACAAAGTGTTTGTATCGACAAATGCAACGTTTCTTGAGGAGGATTATATGAGTAATCATAAACCTTGTAGTAAGATTGTGTTAAAGGAGCTAGAACCTGGAACGACCAGTGCTCAATCAACAAAAGTTGTAGACGATGTTATAATTCCACAAACATCTGATAGTCAGATAATTCCTAGTCAGGATACACTACCACCGAGGAGTAGTGGAAGGGTTGTTCGACAACCTGATCGCTACTTAGGCATTGGAAAGGCACAGGGTGTCATTTCTAATGATAGTGTGGATGATCCATTGACATTTAGACATGCAATGGAAGATTCTGACAAAGTGGAATGGCTTAAATCCATGAATCTCGAGATGGAGTCCATGTACTCCAACTCAGTCTGGGAATTTGTAGACTTACCAGATGGGATAAAACCTATAGGATGTAAGTGAATCTACAAGCATAAGAGAGGAGTAGACGAAAGGTAGAGACCTTCAAGGCAAGGCTAGTAGCTAAGGGTTACACTCAGAAGGAAGGCATTGATTATGATGAAACCTTCTCGCCAGTAGCTATGTTTAAGTCTATTAGGATACTCTTATCCATAGCTGCCTATTTCGATTATGAAATCTGGCAAATGGATGTCAAGACTACATTCTTGAATGACAATCTAGATGAGAGCATCTATATGATGCAACCAGAGAGATTCGTATTCCAAGATCAAGAGTAAAAGGTTTGCAAACTGCAAATGTCTATTTATGGACTTAAGCAGACATATAGATCTTGGAACATTAGATTTGATACTGCGATCAAGACTTATGGTTTTGAGTAGAACATTGATGAGCCTTGTGTATACAAGCGCATCATTGACAAGAAAGTAGTTTTCCTGATCCTTTACGTAAATGACATCTTACTCATTGGGAATGACGTAGGAACATTGTCAGAGGTAAAGGGTTGGCTTGCTAAATAATTCCAAATGAAAGATTTGGGAGATACAAGTTATGTTCTTGTGATCCAATTGATAAGGGATCGTAAGAACAAACTGTTAGCGTTGTCTTAAGCATCGTATATCGACAAGATACTTGTGCGATTCTCCATGCAGAACTCCAAGAAATGTAGTTCACTTGTCTAAGGAACAGTGTCCTAAGACACCTCAAGAAATTGAGGATATGAAACGAATTCCCTATGCGTCTGTAGTAGGCAGTCTTATGTATGCTATGCTATACACAAGACTCGACATTTGCTTCGCAGTGGGAGTAGCCAGTAGATATCAGTTAAACCCAGGATTGGATCATTGGGTTGCTGTTAAGCATATTCTCAAGTATCTTCGGAGAACGAGAAACTATATGCTTGTATATTCCCATCCGAATTTGATTCCATTGGGATATACAGATTCTGATTTTCAGTCAGACAAGGATTTAAGGAAATCTATATCTGGGTCAGTATTCACCCTTGGTGGTGGAGCCATAATTAGAGGAGTATCAAGCAATCTTGCATTGCTGATTCCACCATGGAAGCCGAGTATATAGCAGCTTGTGAAGCAGCTAAGGAGGCTGTTTGGCTCCGAAAGTTCTTGAGTGATATGGAAGTTGTTCTAGATATGGATATGCCCATGACACTTTATTGTGATAATAGTGGAGTTGTGGCCAATTCCAAAGAACCAAGAAGCTACAAAAGAGGGAAGCATATAGAGAGGAAATATCATCTCATTAGAGAGATAGTGCAGCGAGGAGACGTGGTCGTGACGAAGATTGCATCGCAAGATAACCTGGCTGATCCATTTACAAAGACCTTGACGGCTAAAGTGTTTCAAGGTCACCCAGAGGGTCTAGGATTACGAGACATGTCCCATCTGCTTTAGTGCAAGTGGGAGATTGTTGGGATTTATGCCTTAAAGCTTGTAATTGTAAATGGTTAAAGGCAATAATAAGAATTATTCAGATTATCATTCAAGTTTATAAAAGTTTTATATTCAGTAATACATTCGTATTGTGCAAGAACATCCTAGATTGCAAGATGTAATCTCATAATGAGTATATGATGGTCATATACAGAGAGGATTCATTTTGAGACGTGCAATCTAAAGAGTCCGTAGAGAGCGAACAAAGTTGGGTACTTTGTTTGTAATTGATCTACTGCTGCGGTCCATTTTGTAAAGTACGGTGGTCTTATCCTAGACCGCTCATATAGTTGACATGAGAATGGAGGCACCTTATATGATGAGATCATATAGGATTGGGCCACGATTTATATGAATCTCTCACCAAGATCCGTTAGTAGATGAGATTCATATATAATCGATAAACGATGGCTATTTATAGGTGATCTTAATCCTGAGTGTCTTATCGACTCCTTCAGGTTGGATCGTGGCTTTTGACTTACCATAAGTGAGGTTGATGAGAATATCGACCAATACCTCCGTATCTTAGAGTTACGGTTTAGCTTGTGGCTGGGAAGGTTTGAACACAATAGTGAAATCCACTTCTTCTTAATTGAAGTAGATGAGTAGTTCCCTTAAGGGTTGATTCAAGGCTTGAACGATTATGAGCGCTCTCCTCCTTCCGTAAGGAAGACAAGATTTAATTGTTCATTAGAGAATCAATGGTACTTAAAGGAAAAGATATTTTTAGAGGGGTATAACGGACTTTATGACCCAGCTCTAGTTATAAACTATTTGTAGATGATCACACTATATGCAATTAGCTATTTCAATGGACATTGAGATTTCAGATTGTATAAACACGTCTACAGTTCTGAGAGTGCAGTCTCGGGTTTTTAGTGGAATAACTCCGAGGTTAATAATCGTGAAATATTAATTAAAGAGTTTTAATTAATATTACTAAGTACTATTGGAGCTCAAAACTGTGGGTCCATTAGGTCCCCTTGCTAGCCCTTATGGTTGTTGGTAACGAGGGTCACGATAGATTAATTGGATGGTCCAATTAATAGTGTTACGAAAGTAATGCGATAAAAATAAAAGAGAATAATTAAATAATTTGATTATTTAATTAATTAAATATTTAATAAAATAATAGAAATTAATAATTATGAATTATTAATTCTATTTATTAAATATGAGGTCATGTGATTAAATAATTACTAGGACAAAAGAATTAAAATAATTAGATTATTTTAATAGTCCAAAAGGTCACAGGTTCAAGTCTTTAGGGAGACTAAAAATAAATAGGATTTAGAATCCTATTTTGATTTGGTCAAACTAAAACTCTAAAGAACTACTATATAAGTGTTATATAGCTAGAAAAAACCTAACCTAACACACAAGTGAAAAAGAAAGAGAATTCAGCCACCAAAGAGAGACGAAAAGAGAAAAAAAAGGTTTTTTCTGACTCTCTCCTCTTTTGTAAGATTCGGCCGGCGTTCTTTTCACGTGACCTCCATCTCTTGCCGTGACGTTCCCACACACACGTTGTCAGACCGTGGGTCATAGTTCGGAAGATCTGGTGGTAGATCGAGGAATCAGAAAAAAGAAAATCAAGAAAAATGTATGTAGTTTCTAAAGTCTTTTTCTGCGTATATACAGGAACTCGTTCCTGATTGAAAAAGGTTTTCAATATAAGAAAAAATTTTGAAACTCAATTCCGCATGTTATACGATAATCAAAATCTTTTCTAAAATTCCCTTAAGTTGAACTACCAACAACTGTAGGAGAAATCAAACCATTAGAACCACTAGCAGCTAGTGCAACTGGCGAGCCTAAAATTGCTGCAGTAGATGTAGTTAAAAGAGGAGCTGCAGGAGCTGAATGCTATGACTAAGAGTGAGGCTTTGACCAAAGGAGTAAACAAACTAACTGTAGTAGATATAGGAAGGCTAGGAGGCTGCACTGGATTAGACTTAGCAAAAGGAAAATTATGCTCATCAAAAATAGCATGCCTTGTGATGTATAATCTGCCTTCAGAACTTAAACATTTGTACCCTTTGTACTGTGAGCAATATCCGAGAAATGTGCAAGGCAAACTCCTAAACTGCAACTTATGTTTGTTGTATGGCCTCAAGTAGGGAAACACCAAGCACCTAAACACCCTTAGTGAACTGTAAATAGGTTCCAGACCAAGCAGCTTGCTATAAGGTGATTTATCATGCAAAGCCTTTGTAGGCATTTTGTTAATAAGATAGGTGGCAGTGCTGAATGCTTTATTCCAGAACTTTAGGGGCATAGAAGCATGGGCAAGAAGACTTAAGCCCGTTTCCACTATATGCCTATGCTTGCGTTCAACTAAACCATTTTGCTTATGTATATAAGGACAACTATGCCTTAGAGTAATACCACAACTAGTTAAGTAAGGTTTTAAAACAAGAAATTCCTTGCCACAATCAGTTTGTAACGTCTTAATTTTATGAGAGAAAAAGAGTTCTACTTAAGTCTTGGACTCGATGAAAACTCGATGAACATCACTTTTAGCTTTTAGGAGAAATAGTCAAATGTATCTAATGAAGACATCTAGAAAACTAACATAATATTTGAAACCTTTAGAGGATAAAATGGGGGCAGGTCCTCAAACATCAGCAACAATAAGCTCAATGGGCTGTTTGTATGTGGTGTTAGATGCTGAAAATGACAATTTATGGGATTTGCCTAATTGACAAGCATGGCAAAGCAAAGTAGTAGAACTAGAAAATGAAACTTTGCATTGACGTAATATTTTATGTACAATTGGAGAGGAGGGATGACCCAACCTCTTATGCCAAAGTGACAAAGTAAGAGCACTAGCACTTTCAACATTATTTGCAGAAGACAAAGAAGTATTTACAGCAGAAAAACAACATTTATTATGCAAGGCAGAACATAGCTGAGATTTAGGACTTTGAGAACGAGAGGTGAGTGGTAAGTCAAACACATATAGTCCATGCTTAAGAAGCCTTTGAAGAAGAACTTTCTTCGTAGTTTGATCCTTCACAAGGCAAAAGTTAGGATGAAACTCAATGAAAACATGATTTTCTCTCACAAATTTAGACACACTTAATAAATTCTTTTTGATTTGTGGAATATGTAGGATATTTCTCAATTGAAAAACATGACTGTTGTGTGTAAAAGTGTTATGCCCAATAGAGGATATAGGTAGTCCCTTACCATTACCCATGTAGATTCTCTCGGATCCTTGATATTCAGCTTTGTTTTGAAGGTTGCTACAGTCAGGGGTGCAATGATTGGTGGCACCACTGTCAGGGTACCAAGAGGGATCCATGACAGTGTTAGGTGAAGCTACCATTACAGTCATTTGTCCTTGATTTCCTTGAACATTTTCTACATTAATAGGTCTATTAAATTGAGAAGTATAGGATTGATCATACCTATAGTAGCAACGAAAAGCTCCATGTCCAGAACGGTGACAAATCTGACATGGTGGCTTGTTATTCGAATTAAAATTCATGCCTCTTCCTCTGCCTTTTCTTCCTCCATTAGTGTTGTTATTTTGTCCCTGATTAGCAGACCTGTTGCCTTGATTATTCTGCTGATTTCCTTTTCCATAACCTCCTTGGACTTGACAAGTTCCATTAGTTTTCTTATTTGTAGCCATATTAACAGTAAGATTTTCTGTTTGAGAGTGTCCTTCTATTCTTGCCTCATGTGTCAATAGGAGAGAAGATATTTTTGATATAGAATAGAAGTGTGGTACGGAGGTAATTAGGATGACAAAAGAGTCATGCTCAGCAGTTAAACCTCCAAGAAGAGCCATCATTTTTTTCATTATTGCTCAAAGGATGTCCAGCAAAAGCAAGACTATCCATGACAGTTATTTTCTTCAAGAGATATTCTGCCATTGACAGACCATTTTTCTTTAAGGTTTGCAATTGTAGCATTAGTTGCATCACATTAGCTCTAGATTGTGAGGCAAAGAGCTCTTCAACTAACTTCCAAGTCTCACTAGCTGTTAGACAGCTAACAAACCCAGGAAGAATATCCTGACTAATAGAAGATAGGATCTAACACAACAAGTTTTGATCTTGCTGCTCCCAATCTAAGTATGCCTCATTCACATAACCATCTGTCTTGAGCTGATTTGGCGGCTTGAATGCTGGATCAATGTAGGGAGAAAGTCAACTTCCCTTGATTGTAGCCAAAACTTGTTGTCTCCATAAAAGAAAATTGCTATTATCTAGTTTCACTGTCAATGCAACCTTCATTGGAGTAAAGTTCTTTGAACTCTTGCTCAGAGTGAGCTGTGAAGCATCACTGCCTCTAACGTTCGAAGCAGAAGCTGTGGTCTCATGTTGCTTTGATACCATATTTGCACACTGTTGCTACAGTGAAAACGCACTAACTTTATGTTTTTGTAAACGGTGGCGTTTTTGTCTATTTCTTACTCCACTTTTGCTATCTCTTTCTTACTTTATCTTTGCTGATATTTTTTTCTCTCACTCTCTCAACAGGTAACAAAGAAGACTCGAGAACTCGTGCAAACAAGAGAGAGAAAGCTGAAGTGAAGAAGATGATCGAAGATGAATCTGAGAATATTTTCTCAGCAAACAAACAGGTAGAGAAAATATTCTCCTTTTCTGATTTTCTTCTCTTCTTTCAATTTTCTATTTTTCCAGAATAATTACAAAATGATTTCGTTTACATATTTATAGTAACCCTAACAAATTGCTAACAGAATGATTGAAAGGGCGAGAAAGGTTTTTACATCCTAACAACCTTTCCCTCCAAAACTAATTACTCTCTAACTAATTTTGATGACTCAACTCAACCATGCTCATCTTGTTCATCATGGTGATGATCAAGATGATAACCTTCTGCTTTCTCTTTGCTTTGTGTGTCACCATACCTTAGCTTTGCTGTGTTAGTGATAGGAGTAGATTGTTGCTCATTAGAAGCTTGATGAAATGTCGAAGTAGTGTTAATTGACTTCAATAAACCCGCAATTGGACTGTGCTCTATCACATGTAGATTAACGACATCACTAATAGTGAGAAGCCGAGAAGACATTTTAGGCAAACTAAACCCAAGAGTTGAACCTAAGAACAACGAACGATGAGAATACAACTCGAACATCAAAAGGTAGCTGGAATAACTCAGTTGACTAGAGTGCATGGCTAAAATCCACGAAGGCAAAAGAAGCAGAAAGTCATCCCTTAAGGAAAGTTTCCTAAGTGACTACGTTATTGGAAAACTTGAGAGGTTATTGGTATATGGTAATTTTAGCCATAATGCCACATCAGCATTAGGAGGAGTGAGAAGTCAAGTCTATGGGAAAAAGAGTGTGATGACATGTTAAAGTCAAAGGGCGCGTTTTGGGAACTTATCCCTTTATTGGCAGACCAGGGCGTGTTGGAACCTCTACCTGATAAGGACATGCTAGCTCAACTATCTCATTTTATTTATCAAAAAAGGAGCACTTATCAGACCTTGAGGAGGAGGAAAAAAGAGATAAAAGAAAATAAATAAAGACACAAGCAATAAGGGGATGAAGCACATAGAATACACCAGATATTTATTCTAGAGAGAGAAATAGACTTTCTCAATCATCTTCTTTATAGATTTATTATCTATCTATGGAATTGATAATGGGAGACCTACTCTTACGAAGTCATCTTCTTATTGTGAACATGGCTTCTCTCTCTAAAAGCCTAGATTTAATTTGAGCGTTAAAGTAGGTGCTGACAAGACAGCGGCACCACTCTTCGATCATCTTTCTATTTGTTTTCAGAGAATACTACTTTCAAGGCCCTATTTGGAAAATTGTCTACTACAAATAGATGGTAACCCCTCAAGGTAAAAGGGGTATTTTCTTTATCTTTTACATATGTTGATATTATCTCCTTTAAGTAGTTTTTCTTATTATAAATGCTCAATACTGACTTAAGCGTCAGAGTGGGACCCTGACAAGTGCCGGTTCCCCGCTGACCTTCTTTCTTTTTTATGAGGTTTTCTCCAAGTGTTCTTTCATATGGGAAACCCTTGGAGCTGGTTCTCACCAAGGCGAACCATTACCATCTTTCTCTCTATACGCGGGTGGCGTATTTGATGTCTTTTAGCTCGAGATTGGTTTGGCCATGTCGAACTGGCCATTGAAAATCCAACTTTATCCTACGTGGCGATGAGCTCTTTCCGTTAACTAAATTTCATCGTCGATAAAAATGAAGATCAATAATCTTTTCTTTAACATTTTAAAAGTGAAGATTGAGAAAACATTGTTCAACTTCTTAAATAAAAAGACTAGTAGAATATTTTTGAATATCTTAAAAGTGAAGGTTAATAAAACATTTTACATAGTCCTTGAGTGCATCTGAAACAAAGGGGTAAGGTACTACACAAATCACATAAGAGCACATAATATTAAGAAGAACATACATTAGTTCCACAAACAATACTCAAAACCCTGTTAGGCAAACCAGCCTCCATTACTAACTCCGCAATCATAATAGAGGTCCCTGCAATAATACTAAAGAAAATCCTTTTTGTATATTATATAAAATAGAAAAAAAAACTAAAGTAAAAAATGGACGGAAATATTATTCTATGATCAAACTGCAATGAAATTACATATAATAAACAAATATGGAAAGAGAAACCATAAAATCAATATGGCATTTAGGGGGATATATTATATAATGTCAATTGTTTGAAATAATTTCATTGAAATGATAGTTAGGGGATTGCTTGTTTGCAAATGAATCTTTTGGTACCACACGACATTGCATTTATGTCTATAACAAGTTTTGCAAATCGGAGAATAAGCTCAGTTTACAAACTTAAGGAATTTTAGCCATTTGCATTATTTTCTTGGCATTAAGGTACAGTCCATAGCTAATGGTATTCATCTTTCTCAGCATAAATATATTCAAGATCTACTTCAACGAGCTAGCATGCTCACAGCCAACATTTTCCCTCTCTAATGGTTATAACAACATGACACTCTCCTTTAGCCTACAAGGCTAACCAATTTCTAATATTTCTGAATGTAGGTATATTTTTGGTATCTCGCAGTATGCTACCATCATCAGACCCAATATAGCTTATGATATCAACAAGGTCTACCAATTTATGCAGAACCCTTTCGATGAACACCAGAAGGCAGTGAAGAAGATTCTAAGGTATCTAAGAGGGACAGCTACATCCGATCTATAATTCACTAAGTCATCTTCTTCAGCTTCTATGACTCTCAATCTTGTTGTCTTTTCTGATGCAGATTGGGCAACCAATTGTGATGACAGAAAATCTTCTAATTTTTGTATCTTTCTAGTTCCCAATTTGGTTACATGGAGTGCTAAGAACTCACATACAATGTCCCAGTCCTCAACTGAGGTTGAATATCATAGTCATGCCTCTATTGTTGCTAAGCTTACTTAACTCATTTCTCTTTTCCATGAGTTGCATATTCCTCAACCGCTGGTGCCAATAGTCTGGCATGACAAACAAAACACTATTGCCATGTTCAGCAACTCGGTTTTGCATGCTATAACTAAGTATATTGAGCTTGATTTGTATTTTTTTTCATGGATAAAGTGGTCAACAAACAAATTATGGTCAATCATGTTCGCTCGGTTGATCAACTTGCTGATATTTTTTCAAAGGCTCTCTCAACCCTTCGTTTTTAGTTTTTAAGGCACGATCTCATTGTGGTTTCTTCCCCTCTGAGTTTGAGGAGGAATGTTAGTAATGTACAGTTGATCAAGCTTTGCTAGATCATGCGTCTCAAACTCAAGCTCAGTCATTTGATCAAACAACTAGAGCTCAAGCCTCTTAAGGTGCTCTAACACACATTGGATGTTGTCAAACAATCAAGAAAAAATTGTTATAATCAAGCAGTCATGTGGCAGAAGTCTAGAGATGATGATCTTGATGTTTATCATGATGATCATGGTTGATCAAGGAAAAGAAACATTGGCGAAAAATTCTATTATAAAAATAACATAATTGACAATCTGTCATCAATGATATGATGTCATGTCAGCTAAATTAGTTACAAGCTAACTGAGTTATATATATATATATATATACTGAAAATTTTCCTGCACTTTCGTTTCTTCATTTTCTTGGGAAAGTGTCGGCTTCAATAAACAGCAAAGATAATTATAATAATTAATATAAATTTATGAAATATAATATAAAAAAAAGCTTCTTCACACCCAATGCTGATACATGTCATAATATTTAATATTATTATTTAATCATTTAATAAATAATTATATTATAATAATAATGTAAATAGTTATTAATATTAATATTTAAGAAATACACATTTAATATTACAATTTAATAAATAATTATTATTATAATAATAATATAATTAACAAACTTTTAAAAGTCACAATCTATTCATGTTCTTTCGTAATAATAAATTTAATATTACTATTTAATAAATAAATATTTAATCAATTAAAATAGATTCTTCGTACGGAGGTTGACACGTGTCATAATATTTAATATAACTATTTAATAAATAATTATTAAACATTTAATAAATAATCATACTACAAACTTTTAAAAGTCACAATCTATTCATGTTCTTTCGTAATAATAAATTTAATATTACTATTTAATAAATAAATATTTAATCAATTAAAATAGATTCTTCGTACGAAGGTTGACACGTGTCATAATATTTAATATAACTATTTAATAAATAATTATTAAACATTTAATAAATAATCATACTATAATAATAATAATAGTTAACATCATTAAATAAATAACTATAATATAATAATAATATAGTTAATATAATTAACAAATTTTGAAAAATCACAATTTCCCTCTATTCTTACATAATAACATTTAATATTACTATTTAATAAATAATTATTTAATCATTTAAAAAAATAATCATATTATAATAATAATGTCACTAAAATAGTTAATAAACTTTCGAAAAGTCACAATCTATTTGTATTCTTTCACAATAATAACATTTAATATTACTATTTAATAAATAATTATGTTAATTATTAAATAAATAATATAATAATAATGTTATTAATATAGTTAATAAACTGTTAAAAGGTCACAATCTATTTATTTAATTAAATAAGAACATAATCTGAATTTAATTTTAGTTGGTTAGATGTATATTTAGTAGAGCAATGCTATATATAGTGGTATATATATAGGCTGTTTGTTATCTTCTTAGTTGGACGGACTATTATTTGATACCGTTAATAATAAGACGATGAGGAAATCTTTTTGTTAATAGACGATAGACACTTTGGCATATAAATCTCAGCAATTTTGTGTGTATGTCAACAGATTATTGATGGTAATTAAATGTGTCCATATATCATATGCATATAATATTTACTTAAGTTTTGAACAAGAACTATCGTTTATTATATTTAAACATGTTCGCTTTTAAATATTGGGTATGTAAAATTTTATTACACAATATTTTTTAAATTTCTTTTTTAAAAAAAAAACCATGTCCATCACACGGGTTGACACACCAGTTAAAGTAATAACTCTAAAAACTCACTAATTACTTATTACAATTTACCACAAGTATTATATATAGAAATTAACAATCACCATTCACTAATTATGTACTTAAATTAAGGTTCAGTCCTTATTGTTAGGGTTGGTCCCGGTTCAATTCGAACCGAACGATTCAAACTAAACCGGAGGTTATGAATCGGAGGACCGAACCGAGACCAACGGTCGCGGTTCTGGTTTTCCAAAAAATGGAGCCGGAACCGCCGGTTAGGAACCGACGGTTCACAGAACCAGAACAGCCGGTTAGGAACCGGTGGTTCACAGAACTGGCGGTTTCACTGGTTTCGCTCGTTTCCACAGTTCTTTTTCTTTTAAAAAAATGGTTAATTGCACTAACATCCCCTTTATATATCGTTTTTTGCACTCGCTGGCAACCTTTGCCTTTATTGCACAAACATCTCCTGAATTTCGTTGACCAAACCGTTGACTGACGGAGAAGTTAAAGGCTTAATACTGTAGCAAGGGCAAATTCGTCTTTTTCCCCTTAAATTAATTAAAACAATAAAAAAATCATTAAAAAATTATTTTAATTAAAATCAATTTAACTATTCATCATTTTCTTCAATTAAATTCCTAATAACAACCAAATCTAATTTTTTTCAATTCCAATTAAACTCCAAACAAATCCAAATCCAATTTTTTTCTTTAACCACAATACAAATCCATTCTTTAACCAAACAAACTCAAACAAATTTAAATCTAGATTTTTTTTTTCAAATGCCCAAAATTTTCTTCTTCTTCTTCTTCATTTTTCTCCAACCACACATTTTCTTCTTCAAGCAAACCTTTTTTTTTTTTAATCCAAACATCTTCTTTGAATTAGTTTTTTAATCCAAACATCTAATTCGAATTTTTGGATTCTTGAGTTTATATTTTTGGGTTTGTTGAAGAGGATTTGTTTGGAGAAGAAAAAAAAATCGAATTTTTAACTTTTGGGTTTGTATTTTTGGGTAAGAAGAAGAAAAATAAGAAGTTATTGAAGAGAATTTATTTTGAGAAGAAAAAAATAAAATTTAAATTTTTGAATTTGAATTTTAGGGTTTATTGAAGAAAAAGAAGATTTGGAGAAGAAAAAATAAAATTCAATTTTTTAGAGGAGAAGGAGGAGGAGGAGGAGGAGGAGAAGAAGAAGTAGAAGAAAAAGAAGAAGAAGGAGTTGATTTGTTTGGAGAAGAAAATAAAATTCGAATTTTTATAGGAGAAGGAGGAGGAGGAGAAGAAGAAGAAGTAGAAGAAAAAGAAGAATTTTTTTTTTTGGTTCAATTTTTATTGAAGAAGATTATGAATAATTGAAAAAAATTGGATTTGGTTGTTATTAGGAATTTAATTGAAGAATATGATGAATAGTTAAATTAATTTTAATTAAAATAATTTGTTAATGATTTTTTAATTGTTTTAATTAATTTAAGGGAAAAAAGACGAATTTGCCCTTGCTACAGTACCAAGCCGTTAACTTATTCGTCAGCTAACGGTTTGATCAATGAATTTCAGGGGATGTTTGTGCAATAAAGGTAAAGGTTGCCAACGAGTGCAAAAAACGATATATAACGGAGAAGTTAGTGCAATTAACCCAAAAATTTTTTTAAAAAAAAAGGTCGTTGGCCCAATAGCTAGTTGGGCCAACGACCATATGGCAGTGGCAGTGTCAGCCTGCCACTACCATAGGCAAGCCGCAGCCAACGGCTACTTGCTCTGTAAAATTTTAAAAAGATGCCTTGCAAAATTACAGCAAGGACCCCTAAATTTCTTAAAATTTTATTTTTATCCCTAGCCCATAAAACTATATAAACTTTATTCATTTTTCATCACACCACAATTCTCATTTCTCAATCTCTTTCTCTCTCAACAATTCTCTCTCTCTCTCTCTCTCTCTCTCTCAATTTGTTTAATACTTCAATTTCAATTATTTATTAAAATTACAACGACATCAAGTTCCAGAAGGTCTGTTTTCAGAAGGTTCGTTTCCAGTAGAGATAATGAGTCGGTGCCGAACTTACCGGTTCTAGAAGAGCAGGGTCATCGAGATTTACATTTCAACGAAGCAAATTTTGGTGATTACCTACAACAGAGAGAATTTGAGGAGGAAATATTCGGTAATCAAACTCCTCTTAATTTTACTCCTCAAGTTTCTGAAACCGGTTCCTCTCCTCAATTCCCATAAAACCTAGCTAGCGAAACCGTACAAATGCCGCTGCTGGATTTGAATAAGTACAAATCTGAACTTTTTAAAGTTCACATGAAGAGGGTGGAGAAAGAACCGGGGACAATAATGGTGACTTGCAACTAATGTTCCAAAGAATTTAAGTGGAACCAAACCGGAGGATACGGGACGTACTAGAAACACATTAACAACAGACATCCAGTCGAAGCACAACGAGCACACGAACAACAAAAAATTGCCAGGTACACATCTCTTAGTCATCCATTATTTAAATATAGTTATCAAAATAATAGGGAAGAGTTAGCTAAAATGATAGCGACTGAACATTTACCTTTCAGTTTTGGTGAAAAAACTGGATTTCTAAAATATTGTCATAACGCCTTAAATCCCGCTACATGTAGGGTACCTAGAACCACTTTGAAACGTACTATGTGTGAAATTTATAAAATAAAAAAACCATTAGTTAAATATTTTAAAAATTATGTGGGTCATGTGTCTGTTTGTGCCAATATCTGGAGTGATCAATGGCAGAAACATTCATATTTAGGACTCACTTGCCATTAGATTGATGAAGCATGGGAGTTGTAAAAAAGAATTCTTGCATTTAGAGTTTTTGATGACTCTCATACTGCTGCTAATATATATAAATTAATGAAAATTATTTTTGAAGAATATTCTATTGAAAACAAAATTTTTGCAACTAGTTTTGATAACGTAGCAAACAATACTGCCACCGTTCCACAATTATTTCAATTGTGTAACCCCTATTTTGGAAGCAGATTTTTTCATTAAAGATGTGTTTGCCATGTTTTAAATATATGTGTACAAAATGGTTTGCAAACACTACAAAAATTTATTACACCAATTAGGGATGCTCTCTATTATTTGTGAAAACATCCTAGCACCACGAAACAATAGGCTAAATATTGCAAATCTTGCGGGAAGTATCCAATTAGATTTTTTTGTGATGTTCCAACTCGTTGGAACTCCACGTATAAATTTCTTTGTGAAAGTTATTAATATAGAGAATTATTGGTTCGTTTTATGCAATATAATATTAGTAGCATTAATTTGTATGCTCACCATTGGGATGTTTGTACAAAAATTTGTATGTTATTAAAAGTTTTTAATGATACAGCAAATACTTTATCTGGTATATATTATCCAACCGCATATTTATTTTTTGTTGAAGCCATTAATATTGCACTATTGTAGTTGCACTTAATGAGTGTGCACAACTACCGGAATTAATTGAATGTGTTAGTGCAGTGAAACAGAAATGGTTAAATTATTATAGGGAGATTCTTATGATTTATATAATTGCACCAATGTTTGACCTAGGTGTAAATTTGATAGTTTATATGAATATTATACTCTTTATTATCAATCTTTAGGTATAGCTGATATAGATATTAATGTTTTATACAATAAGAATTTATTTTATGCCTTGTTTGATGAATACCGTTCTGTATACGGTCCCTCGCTGAACATTGTTGTTCAGCAATCGGATACAAGCGGAAGCGGTACTTCTCATCCTCATTTTCGTATTCCCTCCCAATTAAGGAAGTTAGTATCAAGTGTGTTGTCCAAATAATCAAAGAAAACGTGGAGTTCGTCTACATCAACGTTTCAGAGGTTGATGTTTACCTAAATACATCATTTGAGTTTATGGACAGCGATGACTTTAACATTCTACACTGGTGGAGGGATCACCAAACTGACTTTCCAATTTTGACCATCATTGCCAAATAAATTTTTGGAACCCCTGTCTCGACCGTGACAGTAGAATAGGAATTTAGACTAGGTGGCAACATTCTGGACGAGAGATGGTCGTTGCTCAATCCATACTCATTTCAGATCCAGGTCTGTATTGATGACTAGAGCAAATCGTCATACCGGCAGTAGGAAATGGACGGAGTGTCCGACGACAACGACTTCTTTGACACCAACGATGATACTACGGCCACCGAAGGTACAAGCAACGATTGATATCACTCGGAACATAAAAGGTAAAAGAACTATGTGGGCTTTGATTCCTCCTAGAGAATACGTAGGCAGCTTAATTGAGGTAAAATTAAGTGCAAACCCTAATTTCTTATTTATTTATTTAAATTTATTTTTAATTTTATAGTTTTATGATATTATCGTAATTTATTTCAATTTTATTTAAATCTAAAAAAAAGGAAGTCAATTCCGGTTCCAAGAATCGGCGGTTCCTCTCCGATTCCGATTCCGAAACCGGAACCGGAACCGGTATCCCTCGATTCCGGTTCTCCTCCCAGGAGGACCGGAACCGCCGGTTCTGGAACTGCAACCAACCTTACTTATTGTCTAATCTTATTGTAATGTTACATATAATAATAAAAATTAAAAGAAATTCAATAAAATAGTTTTCTATGATTAAAATTGTTAATTTAAACTAAACAAAAACATCAGCTTGACAAAATGATAATTTTATACAAAAATGTGAACATAAAAAGCAAGTCTACAAAATTAGAATGACATGAGATTGAATATGCAAATAGAGAAATTTAATTTACAAATTTTGCAAGTATAATAAATTGAAATCAGAAAGTGGTTTTCACTCTCGTTTTTTGTGTGACAAGGACACTCAGCATGGTTCGGGGGTGAGGCTGCTCATTTATAATAGTAAATTGCAATGAAGTACCCTGACGTTTAACCATACTGTAATAAAATCGTGAGTTTAACCTTAATTACATATTACTACCCTTAACCCACTAGTTGACTGTTAAAGTTGATGGTCATCCATTAGTCAGAAGGGTAATATGGCCATTTTTCCTTATTTTTTTTTAAAAAAATTAATAAAATTGAAAAGATTTTAAATGGATCTCCACCGTCTAGCAAAATTGATGGACGAGAGAGATCATATTATAAAAAATTTTAAAAAAAGATTATTTATAAAAAGGAAAAAAAATCTTGTGAGTTCAAATTGGATCTCCACCGTCCATCAAAACCGATGGACAGTGGAGATCCAACTGATGGACGGTGGAGATCCAATGTGGAGATCCAATGTGGAGATTAGATCTCCACCCAAAAAAAAAAAATTGATCTCTCTACAAACCCAGCGATGAAGATCAAATTTTTTTTTTTTTTTTTTTGGGTGGAGATCTATTCTTCAGATTGGATCTCCACCGTTTATCAATTGGATCTCCACTGTCTAGTGTTGATGGACAGTGGAGATCCAATCTGGAGAAATCTCCACCCATAAGATTTCTTTTTCTTTTTTTCCTTTTTTTAGTTATTCTATTTTTAAAAAAAATTAATATGATATCTACTGTCCATCAATCTTGATGGACGTGGAGATCCATTTATTATTATTTTATTTTTTTTATCTTTTTGTATCTAATATTTGTTAAAAGTATTATTGTTAATCTATTGTTGTTAGTCCGGTTACTCTATTGTTACTTTAGTGTTTGTGTGTTAGTAGAACACCTGTTAGAAGTTGTTGGGTAAGTTAGTAGTTAACTAATAAAAAGGGATTGAGTTTTGTCAATCTCTACCTCTTAAGTGTTTGTATTCGGTTATGTTTCAGCTCCTAGAAGTATGGGAGTCCTTTATTTATATTCCTAATCTCTCTGTTAAAGAGATTAAGTGAAAATAAAATATTTTCTAAATAGTATCAGAGCCAACTCTGAATCAAAAATTTCTTCGATGATGACTAAGGAAGGAGATACTTCTAGCTCATCATCAACTATCCTTTCTTTTAACTCAGAAACCACCAGCGTTAACAATGGTGGATCTGATTCCTCTCACAATCATCACATACCCATCACTAGTAATAAACTTGTAGATCCTAATTCGCATAGGGTAGCGGAAAGGGCAATACAACCTGCACAACTAACAATTCAAGAGGGTCAAAATGTTCTTGACACCGGGATGGTGCCGACCAAGGACACTTCGACGCTCAAATTAGAATAATATAAAGAATATTAATCGAATACAATAGAATACACTGTGAATGAATAATAAATAGATAGCAATTTCTCCCTATAAGGACTTCCTGGAGAAGTATGATCGGTGATCGTGGATGTATGGTCGAAATAATGTATGGCCGGAGCACGTGACGGTGGACCTACGGAGGTAGTCGGAGAAGAACTTAAGTTTTGAGAATATAAGGATGGGATTGAGAGAGTATAGATAATATTCTGTGTCCAATTGCCAACTCATTGGCATGTGAGAGGTCTGCCTATTTATAAATAAAGTAAGCTCAAGGGCCATCATTAGTGCGATCTACCGTTATGATACTCTCCATAACTCGATCTACCATCATGGTACTCTAATAACCAGATCCGCCGTTATGATACTGTCATAACTATGCTCGAAACGATCTACCGCCTTTATGATACTCGTAACTCCTATTCGTGCATCCGTTTGAGTGGTCTACATGTTTATAAGAGTTTAAATAATGCATTTATGGCATTAAAGATAGTATCCCGCGAATCGCAGGTACATTCTACCATGTGAGTATTCTACCACGTGGCTTTTGTTTTATTAGGTTCTATCTCTTCTAGATTATGGGCTTTCTTTCTATTCTTAATATTTCTTGTAGTGGGCTTTTCCTCTTTGGGCCAGATTTATTGATTTGTTTCTTGGGCCAGCCACTGACGATTTTTAACCATTTCTTATAGTGCTCTTGTAGTTTGTGTTGTGTTGAACATTACCTTTATAGTTGTCATAGGTGTGGCTTGCATTTTTCATGGTAGAACGTATAGATTAGCCATGATAAAATGCCTTCCTAGAACCTTATGGTAGAGCGTTCTCAACTCCTTAATTCATTGAGTGTAGAATGTTTTTATAGCTTGTATTGTGTCGACGTTAGCCTTATAGTGGTCGTAGGTGTGGCTTGTATTTTTTTCTCCATATAAACAATTTTTAGATTACGTATGTCGACCATTTTTTGGATGTATAGTGAAATGTGCAATTCACTGTGCTAACTTAGTCTTTCTTTTGGTCGATTGCGTGTAGGTATGATGTCTTGTAGTGGAGACATTCCTGATTCTGGTGACGATTCCGGTAGTGCTGGTAGTACGTCAGGGTGTGATTCTATCGACTTGGATAGGGAAGTTAGGGAGGTAACGGCCGTGTCTAACTTTGAACTAAGCCATGTGTCTATGGCCGACGTACATAGTAAGTTGCATGAGGTTGGGGTTGGCATCCCATGGGAGGCACACGAGGGTCCATCCACGATGGTTGTCGAGCGATTTGCTCCTATTGATAGGGATGATGATGTTAGTTCCTCTGATGTAGAGCGTGAAGAACCTAGTAAACCCTTGGGATTCTTAGTAAGTAATCCTCCCTCTAAGTTTATTAAAATTGATCTGGTGGAGATTAGGTATAAGTATGGGATACCCGAGAGTGTTCAACTAAGGGTCCCTAAGAAGTATGAACGTCCAGACTGGTTGATTCCTGGGTGGACGTGTTTTTATGAATTGCCCTTCAAGCAAGGACTGTGTCTCCCTATGCCTCGACTCGCTCGTCGGGTGCTTGATTTTTTCGACTTAGCACCAAGTCATCTTATGTCGAACGCTTGGCGGTTATTATTGTCAGTCGAGCATTTTTGTGAGATCCATGGTATAGATTTCGGTCTACCGGATTTGTTTCATTCATACTACTTGAAAATGCATGATACTGAGAGGGGTCGATATAGCTTTTGCCTTCGACCTCATAAATTGCACTTGGTTATTGGTCTAACTGCAAATGAGCGTTATTAGAAGACAAACTATTTCTTTGTTAAAGGGGATTTGGTCGAACATGTCGTGAGAGGTTTGACTATGCGTTCCTTTTGGAACTCAGCCGGTAAGTTTAAATTTATTCATAGAATGCTACTTTTGCTTGATTTAATTTCTCATTGATCTTTCTTCTTTGTTTTGCAGTTAGTCTCGACAGCGTGCATGCTATTGAAAGTGGTCATAGTGTAGAGCGGACTAGGGCCATCTTATTATTCAGTGAGGAGGATAGGCATTGGAGGACCGTTCTTGTTGAATCATCGTTGAGGTCGAGTGTTCTGTGGAAGCATTCTACTTTGAACGTAGGAGGTACTCCTTTCCCTTTATTAAAACACATTGGGGAGTACGCTAGGAGCAGGCATAGTGTTAAAGTGTTATTTGGGTCTAAGTTCCTTAGTCCTAGTACTGAAATCGAATGTACTTACACAGAGCTCCAGATGTCTAGCAAGTTTTCGATTCCTGATCCAAATAAAGCAAAGAGGCGAGCAATGGAGAGGAAAGCGAAAGGAAAAAAGAAGACTGACCAATTAGAACAGTCTCATGTTCTTGCTGATGAAGCGATTACCCCTCATTTGGGTTCTCTGTGTGTTAAGGATAAGAATGCTCTCGAGTCAAGCGCTAAGAAGCACAGGTTGGAGACCTCAACCGGAGAGGATGATGGTTTGATTATCTTGTCGCTTCCTCCTGATGCTTCCGCTTTTTCTGACTTTAGCTCTATTTCAGGTCAAGTCGAACGTCTTTTACTTCCAGAGGATGCTGCGCGTTTTTTAGAAATGGGAGCTACAAAAGCTGCCGAGTGGTGTTTTGCTAATGCTTTCCAGGTAAACTTTTATTTTCTGAACTTTTTGCTAAATTATAAGATGTTTTTCATTTGAAAGCTTCTAAATGTTATGTGCTTTTGAACAGATGTTCCAAGGTCAATTGTACATGAAGAATGAATTAGTGTCGAGCGCTAAAAAGGTACGAGACCTTCGCTCGTCTAATGGTAAACTTTGTGCCGATGTCGAACTCCTTTGCACAGAGGTGGATTAACTTAAAGCAGCCAACACTGAAGCACGCCATGCTGCTGACGCAGAAGCAGCAAAAGCTTGGGCAACAGGGTATGAGCTCGCACGTCTTAGAGACGACTTTGAGGAAAAGGAAAGAGAATTAAAGGCTAAAGTGAGAGAATATGACGAGCTATTTGAGAGGGTTGATTCCGTTCCTTATGATGCGATGCTCCAAACTAAGACTGAGTTGATGAAGGAATTCAAAGAGGGCAAAGCTGCCACTTGGGACCCAAACGCTGAGATTCAAGCTTGGGAGGATGTAAGGCAAGCCGAGGCTACTGGACATGAGACTTCTTCCGGCCGTGGTCTTAGTGAGGAGGATGGTTCGAGAGCTCAGAAAGCTAGTGAACGCTCTGGAGATCATTAGTTCTACCTTTGCTTTCATAGAACTTACTTTGCTTGCTACATGGTTGGCTCTAGCTCTTTTTGTAGAACTTATTTTGCTTGCTACATGGTTGGCTCTAGCTCTTTTTGTAGAACTTACTTTGCTTGCTACATGGTTGACTGTAGCTCTTTTTGTTTTTGTAATATAACTGTTATTAGTGACTGCATTTTCTCTTGGTTAACCTGTAGAAATATTTGAATCCTCCAGAAATACTTGACTTTATATTACTTGTCTTTGTTTACATAGTAAGTAATTTCCCCCAGTCTACTGTCTTTATTATCAATAGTGACTGTAGACTGTCAAATGTAGACCGTAAAGTGTAGAATGCAGATATAAGCTTTGTGCATAAAACTTTGTCAATTGACCGATTGATTGATGCTTGTTGATCGGAGCTTAGAGTTGTTGATCCCTTGTTGATCCTTGATTACAGGACCTGTTTAAAATTCGACAGGGAAGGAAGCGTTACGAATGGCCGTTGGTTCTACCAACAGCCCTCCGATGCTCAAGTCAGTTTCATTTCCAAAATGACAGAATAAAAATAATAAAGAGAGTTTAGAAATGATACAGCTTAAGATGGGTCGCGTTCCAACTGCTATGTAGATCACGCCCATCATGTGTTCGAAGCTTGTAAGCTCCTTGCCCAACTATTTTCGTGATGCAATATGGTCCTTCCCAAGTGGGCCCGAGCTTTCCTGCCCCCGGCTCTTGTGTATTCTGAAATACTTTGCGTAGGACCCAATCTCCTATCTTGAAAGATCTTAGGCGTAAGGTCTTGTTATAATGTCGAGCAACATTCTATTGGTAGACCGCTAGCTTCGCTAAGGCTTCATCCCGCCGTTCATCAAGTAAATCGAGTTCATGGCTTAGTGTTGTTTCGTTCTAAACCTTTGTCGCGTGCTCATACCTTAATGTTGGTATTTTTAGGTCAGTTGGTATGACTGCTTCCGACCCATACATCAAGGAAAATAGTGTTTCACCTGTGAAAGTCCTGGCTGTCGTTCGGTAAGACCACAACATACTTGGTAGTTCGTCGGCCCAAGTTCCTTTGAGGGCATCAAGCTTCTTCTTCAATGTGTTGATAATTGTCTTATTCGTAGACTCTGCTTGGCCGTTCGACTGTGGATAGCGAGAAGTTAATAAACTAAGCTGGATCCCCCATTCTCTACAGAAGTTCTAAAATTTGTGTGAGATGAACTGAGGACCATTGCACGTGACAATTTATTTCAGTATACCGAAACGGCATATGACATTCTTCCATATTAGACTTTGAACTTCCTGCTCCCTGACTTTCTGGAATGCTTCAGCCTCCACCCACTTTGTGAAGTAATCTGTCACAGCTAACATGAAAACTCGTCCTCCAAATGCGGTTGGCAACTTGCTTAATATATCTATGCCCCACTTCATAAATGGCCATGGGGCTAAGATAGGATGGAGCTGTTCAGGATGAAGATGAGACAGATGTATGAATCGTTGGCACCTGTCGCATCGTCTGACGAAATCAAAGGAATCTGATCTCATGGTGAGCCAGTAGTACCCGACAGTTAAAGCTCTGTTGGCGAGACTTCTGGACCCCGAGTGATTGCCACATTTTCCTTCATGGAGTTCCTTGAGGAAGATGTTAGCTTCAGAGGGATCTAGGCATTTAAGTGAAGGTCCTGAGTACGATCTCTTGTACAACTTACCTCTAATCATGCTAAACCTTACTGCCTTTGCTTTAATCCTTCGTGCTTCATTGCGATCTAATGGCAGTAGATAATTGTTGAGTTAATCAATGATATGAGTCATCCATGTTGTATGTTCTGTGATGGGAAGTACTCGTGTGGATTCATCTTTCCAAACTGCTGGCCATTGAACATACACTATGGGTATAGAGCGGTCGACCGTAGTGTTGAGCGCTGAGCCAAGGTTAGCCAAGGCATCTGCATGAGCTTTTTCTGAACACGGGACTTGCTCTACCTCGAATATCTCAAATGTATACCGTAATTGACTCACGAGAGCTAAATAAGCTTTCATCGTGACATCTTTCGCCTGGTAGTGTCCTTGTACCTGTCGCACAATCAATTGAGAATTGTTATTCACGTTATCTGTCTAACGTTCATATCTTTGGCTAATGTGAGTCCGGCGATCAATGCTTCATACTCCGCTTCATTATTCGTTGTTTTGAATCCACAGCGTATGGACCTTTCGAAGGTATGTCCCTCAGGAGACTGGAGTATGATGCCAAGACCACTTCCTTTGACGTTACTTGAACCGTCGATTGCTAGGATCCAAACTTCTTGTGTTGGACCTTGGGTGAGCGTAAGTAATTCCTTTTCTGCCTGCAACTTAGTATCAACTGTGAAATCGGCTATGAAATCAGCTATTATTTGAGATTTGATGGTCGTGCATGGTTGGTAACTAATATCATACTCTGATAGCTCTACTGCCCATTTAATTAGTCGACCCGAAACCTCCGGCTTGTGTAGAATTTTTTTTAAAAGGAATGTTGTCACTACCATAATAGGATGACACTGGAAATATGGACGTAATTTTCTTGCCGCCGTGACGAGTGCTAGGGCGAGTTTCTCCAACTGACTGTAGCACGTCTCAGCATCTAACAGCGTCTTGCTGGTGTAGTAGAGCGGTAGCTGTTTGCCTTCCTCTTCCCTCACTAGGACTACGCTGACAGCCGTCTCGGATACCGTGAGGTAGACCAGTAATGTTTCCCCATTCTTGGGTTTCGAAAGCAATGGTGGACTAGTCAAGTACTTCTTTAGTTTTCGTAGAGCATTCTTGCACTCGTCTGTCCACTCAAAATTCTTGCTTTTTTTTAAGGTACGAAAAAAGTGGTGACTGCGCTCTGAAGACTTTGAAATGAATCGATTCAATGCTGCAAGTCGACTGGTCAACCTCTGAACATCTTTGACGCATGTAGGAGATGGAATCCTCATAATTGACTGGATTTGATCTGGATTTGCTTCAATCCCCCTCTTGGTGACAAGGTAACCTAAAAATTTCCCAGAAGAAACTCCAAAAGAACATTTACTAGGATTAAGTTTCATGTTATACCTGTCGAGTACGTCGAATGATTGACACAGATGATCCAAGTGCTGCTCTACTATGACTGATTTGACCAATATATCATCTATATAGACCTCCATCGTCTTACCAAGCATCTCAGCAAACATTTTGTTTACTAACCTCTGATATGTTGCCCCGGCATTCTTCAATCCGAAAGGCATAACTTTGTAACAGTAAATCCCTCGTTCAGTGATAAATGTTGGCTTCTCTTGGTCATTTTGGTACATAAGTATCTGGTTATAGCCTGAAACGGCGTCCATGAAACTCAATAACTTGTGCCCCGCCGTCGCATCCACCATCATATCTATATGCGGCAATAGGAATGAATCCTTTGAGCATGCTTTGTTTAGGTCAGTAAAATCAATGCACACGATAGTTTACCACAACCACGTTGGCCAGCCAGTCAGGATAGTTTACCTCTCGAACTGAACCAATGTCAATGAACTTTTGTATTTCTTCATTGATGACACGATTACGTTCGGGTGCGAACTTACGGTGTTTCTGCTTCACAGGTGGATGATCAGGATTTACTTGCAACCGGTGTACCATCACCTCTAGGTCTATACCTACCATATCATCATGCGACCAAGCAAAGCTATTGTACTGTTTACTAAGGAATTCTATCATCTTAGCCCTGATCTCTGGGGGTAGTCTCGATCCGATCTGCACTTTGTGATCTGGAAAGTCTGGATGTATCGCCACCTCATCGAGTTCCTCCATATTGGATTGCTCTATGTCAAGCTGTGGCGTCGGATGCTGTAATTGCTATAAGGCTGCTGGCTTAGTCTTTAAGGTGCTTTGGTAGCAATCACGTGACACCTTCTGCTGCCCACGAACTTCTCGCACTCCCCACTTTGTTGGGAAGCGGATCACTTGGTGGTAAGTTGACTGTACCATCTTCATCTCGTGAATCCACGGCCTCCCCATTATAATGTTATATGACGAGGGGCAATCTAGCACCATGAACCTTGTACTTAAGTTCACCCCTTTAGCATATACAGGTAAGCCGATATCTCCAACTGTACCTTTATGCGCTCCACTGAATCCTACGAGGATAGTTGAGCGTCGAATGATATTGGATTCATCTACCTGCATCTCTTTCAAAGCATCTAAAAACAAAACATTAGTGGAACTTTCGTTATCTACTAAAATTCTTTTGATAAAACAATTAGCTACATGCGGAGATATCACCAGAGCGTCATGGTGAGGATTAAGTAGATCGGTATGTTCATTACTTGTGAAAGTAATGCTTTGCTCATACGTAGGATCGACCGCTCGCCGGAGGTGAACCTCAAGGTTCCCTGCTTGTCGTACGTGGTGCTTCGCCTCTGAGAATGTTACTCCACTTACCTCTGACCCTCCTGAGATAACATTCACCGTTCTCTCATGTCTTGGTGGTTCGAGAGGTGGAATGGTTTGATTTTGAAGCAGCCTATCATCGCATTGTGCCAATGTGCTCTTGCCCTTATCTGTCAAGTACTCCTTCAAGTGCCCCCGTTTGAGGAGCTCTGTAACCTCCAATCATAGAGCAATGCAATCCTCAGTTTTATGGTCGTGATCCTCATGGAACGCGCACCACTTTGATGAATCCCTCTGGTCTGGTGGGCTTTTGATCTTAGCGGACCATCGTACCACTCCACCCATACCTTTAAAGACTGCAATGATCTCTTGCAGCTTTATGTTGAGGTTGTACTCTAGTAACCTATTCTTCGGTCTCTCTGTTTAAGGATGTGGTCGATCTATCGGACGATGTCGATTATCTCTTACTTTATCATTTCTACGATCTGTTATAGGATAAGGGTCTGTTCTGCATTCAACATTTATTCTCTCTACCATGCTGTTATACCTGTTATCACCCCTGTTATATCATGAGGGATAGTAATTTACCTCTTCCTCCTCCCATTTAATCTGTGCCCATGCTTTGGCGAGAACTTCCTCCATGATTTTGCAAGGATATTTGGTTAATTCCTTGTACAAATCTAAATCGTGGAGCAAACCTTTTCTGAATGCCGAAATGGCTGTCTCCTAGTTGCAATGTGGGATTGATACTTTCTCCTTATTGAACCGGCCAACATAGTCTCGGAGTCGCTCTCCCCTCCTCTGGTTAATTGTGTATAGATCATCTGATTGCTTCTCTAGCATTCTATTGCTAGCGAATTGCTCGATGAATGTATCTGTTACTTGTGCAAATGAGTTGATTGAGTTATTGGTCAAGTTAGTGTGCCACTGGAGTGCTGGTTCTACAAGGCTTGACCCAAAGCCTTTGTACATGCAGGCTTCTATGAGGTCACGTGGAATGGCAGCTGTGAACATCCTCTGTCTATATTGGGCGATGTGATCGTCCGGGTCTGTTGTCTCGTCATACAGCTTTATGTTGGGAAAATTGAATTTTCTCGGCATTTCCACCAATGCGATTGCATCCACAAATGGGGAATTTGCAAAGCTATTTATCGCACTCTTCTTGATGGGAGCTGGCACTCCTGGGATATGCTATATCAATGCTTCCATCTCTACAAAACTGTGAGCCACATCTGGGTTAGAGGTAAGAGGATTAGGATTTACCGGTTCTACCTCAAGTGAGGTCATTACTGAAGACTTTAGGAGCATCTTGGGTACTAACGGGCTACGAAGAGTTGTCCCATACACCGTCAATAGAGGGATCTGCAACTATGGAGCGATTATGCCTCTATGTAAGCCGCTAGCTGCATTCGACTCTGGGACTACTGTTTGTGGCATTCTATCGCTGAGCGTTCCATCATTGCCCATATCTACATGCTCCCTAACCACTTGAGGTTGACCTCCACTGTTATGTAGAGTAGTCAGTAGTGAGCGCTCTACATTCATTGGTGGGTCGGATTCTAGAATAAACCCTGGTAGGACGTCGTTAGGCGTTGACAATGCTTGCACCCTAACTTGGAGTTCTTGGTTCTCCGCTCTTACAGCTCGGTTCTCTGCCTTCAAGGGCAACAGCCTTTGAGAGTTTTCGTTCATCTGGGCCACTAGTGCTTGGAGTTGAGCTTCCATAGCGTTGTGATTTGAATCGTCTGCCATGTTGTTTGTGAAAGGTAGATTGTTAGCTATGTGCGTTTGAAGATTGTCATGCCCCACGATGGGCGCTAAATTATAGATCCTAATTCGTGTAAGGTAGCGGAAAGGGCACTACAACCTGCACAACTAACAATTAAAGAGGGTCAAAATGTTCTTGACACAGGGATGGTGCAGGCCAAGGACACTCCGACGCTCAAATTAGAATAATATAAAGAATATTAATCGAATACAATAGAAAACACTGTGAATGAATAATAAATAGATAGAAATTTCTCCCTATAAGGACTTCCTGGGGAAGTGTAATCGGTGATCGTGGATGTATGGTCGAAATAATGTATGGCCGGAGCACGTGACAGTGGACCTACGGAGGTCGTCGGAAAAGAACATAAGTTTTGAGAATAAGAATGTGAGAATATGAGGATGAGATTGAGAGAGTATAGATAATATTCTGTGTCCAATTGCCAACCCATTGGCGTGTGAGGGGTCTACCTATTTATAGATAAAGTAAGCTCAAGGGCCATCATTAGTGCGATCTACAGTTATGATACTCTTCATAACTCGATCTACCATTATGGTACTCTCATAACCAGATCAGCCGTTATGATACTGTCATAACTATGCTCGAAACGGTCTACCGCCTTTATGATACCCGTAACTCCTATTCATGCATCCGTTGGAGGGGTCTACATGTTTATAAGAGTTTAAATAATGCATTTATGGCATTAAAGATAGTATCCCGCGAATCGCGGGTACGTTCTACCATGTGAGTATTCTACCACGTGGCCTTTGTTTTATTGGGCTCTATCTCTTCTAGATTATGGGCTTTCTTTCTGTTCTTAATATTTCTTGTAGTGGGCTTTTACTCTTTGGGCCAAATTTATTGATTTGTTTCTTGAGCCAGCCCACTAACTATTTTTAAACATTACAAAACTAAATGAGTAAAATTACCTTCAATTGTCTCAATCAGTCTTTATGTTCATTTGCGAAAAAGGTAAAGATGAATATATCACTAGTTGTTCTTAATCACCAGCTAAAGAGGATCCCACCTTCAAAAAATAGAGAACCGAGAATAGTATAGTGATGTCATGGTTGATCAATTCTATGACAAATGACATAGGGGAGAATTTTTTGTTGTATGAAACTATATATGACATTTAGGAGGCAGCAAAGGAGACGTATTCCAGTAGGGACAATGTTTCTGAATTATTTGGCATCGAAAGTACATTAAACGAGTTAAGATAAGAAGACATGTCGGTCACTCAATTTTATAATACCTTGACAAAATTCTGGCAGCAGATAGATGTTTTTGAAAAGCATTAATGGAAGTATGCCAATGATGGTGTCATGTACAAGGAGATTGTAGAGCAGAAAAGAATATCCAAATTTCTGCTTGAGCTCAACCACAATTTGGATGCAGTTAGAGGTCGAGTCCTTGCTGCCAAACCACTACCAAACATCCGTGAAATGTTCTCTGAGGTGCGTAAAGAGGAAATCCGAAAGAAAGTAATGATGGGTTCATCAAAATCTGAATCTCATCCTCACAGCCCTGACAGTTCAGCACTTGCAGTTCAAAGATCTTCTTCTTATGATAATCAGCCTAAGAATGGGAGATCATGGTGTGACCACTGCCAAAAATTAGGTCACACCAAGGAAGCCTACTGGAAGCTTCACGGCAAACCAACAGATTGGCAATTTGGTCAAAAGGGGAATTACCACAGCAATAGTCATAGTCGTGGTAATGTGGCGGCTGGTCAAGAAACTTCTGCACCCGAGTCAAGTCTCTTTAACAACGAATAGATAGCAGCCATGTTATAGTTTTTTAAACATCAACAGTTGCAAGAATCAACTACCAAGGTCTGTGGTACTGGTACTTTAGCTCAAAAAGGTACTTTCTCAAATGGTTTAAGTGCCAAAATTGAGAAAAACAGATCTTGGATTGTTGATTCCGGTGCTTCACACCATATGACCAAAGATGCTAAAGTTTTCAACAGCTTCACTCCTTTCCACGGTAATAAGTCGGTTAAAATTGCTGATGGATCTTTATCCAATGTGGCAGGCACAGGTTTAGTAGTTATATCTGAAAATTTAATTCTACACTCAGTTCCTTTAATGCCAAAGTTGGACTGCAATTTATTATCTACTAGTAAACTTACTAAGGAGTTTAATTGTGTTACTAAATTCTTTCCTAAATACTGTGAATTTTAGAATTTGACTTGGGGGAAGATGATTGGCAGTGCTGACGTGTCTGATGGACTCTATCTCCTATGGCTTCAACCAAAATTTGAAAATCAATGTAATTCTACTAAGTTTGTTTCATTAAAAAGTCAATTTTAATCCAATTCTAGGACAAATAATGACAGTGCTATCTTGTTATGGCATTATAGGTTAAGACATCTAAACTTTGTGTATCTTGAAAAGTTATTTCCTAGTTTATTCCAAAATAAAAATTCAAAAGTTGTTTTCTTGTGAAATTTGTCAATTGTCAAAACATACTCGTCAAGCATATCCATAGAAACAATACTAACGCTTATCATCATTTTCTATGATTCATATTGATATTTGGAGTCCTTCTAGAGTTCCAAACATTATAGGGACCAAATGATTTATATCCTTCATTGATGATCATACAAGACTTACTTGGGTATTTCTTATGAAAGAAAATGTTTAAAAATTTTAATACAATGATTTACAATCAGTTTTAAACTAAAATCAAAATTTTGCAAACTAATAATGAAAAAGAGTATTTTAATTTTATTTTAATTTTATTTTAATTTTAATTCTGTTTTAAAAACTTATTTGATCAATGAAGGAATATTTCATCAAAACTCCTGTGTTGAAACTCCTCAACAAAATGGAGTCTCTGAAAGAAAATATCGACATCTTCTAGAAATTACTAAGTCCACTATGTTCTCATCTAATTTTCCAAAATAATATTGGGGTGAAGCAGTTCTCACCACTACACATTTGATTAATAGACTTCCATCTAGGGTACTCAAATTTCAAACTCCTTCTCAAGTGTTTCTTTCAAGATTTCCCAATAATCACATTTTGTCTCAACTTCCTCCTAGGGTATTCGGTTGTAGTGTTTTCATTCATGTGAGTGCAGTTAAGGAGCAAGTTGGATCCACGATCCATTAAGGGCATATTTTTTGGGTATGCTCATAGCTAGAAGGGGTATAAATGTTATTCCCCAAAGTCCAAGAGGTTATATACCTCTATGGATGTTACATTTCTTGAATATCAATTGTTTTATTCAAAATCTAGAATTCAGGCAGGGGGGGAGTTTGAGTCAAAGTCAAGAATTTTGGTTTTGAGAAACTTTATCAACTGATCAAGATACATATGTTCAAATTCAAAAGTCTGATTTTATTCAAAAACCTGATGAGCTAATTTTATTCAAAAACCTGAGGAGCATTCGGTTCAGCCTAGTTTATTTGAAAATCAAAATTCAATTCAACAGAATAATGTTCCTAGTCCACCGCTTTCAAACTCTGAGTCTTCAAGTCCTACTAAACATCATCAAACTGATCCAAGCAGTCCTTCTCCTACTAAGTCTTCTTCTATCTCTCCACTTATCCTTAACATTCAAAATCACTCCATTGAACCTTATCATTATACCTCTACCGAAACACAAATTCCTCATGACACAAATTCCAAATATATCCCTAATATTTCTGGTCAGGTTTTGTCTCCAGCTGGACAAGAAAAAATTGCATAAATATTGTATAGTTACAGCACTACCATAACTCTTCATTGGAATCTCAAAACCGAGAAGTTAGTACAGGAACTGGTTTAGATGATAGTAACGCAGTCTCATCTTCGAATGAGGAAACTGTTGGTGATATGGACTGGCCGATTGCCTTGAGGAAAGGGGTAAGATAATGCAGAAATAGGCCGCTTTATCCTATGTATAAGTACATTTCATATAACAGTTTATCTCCAATTTTTCGAGCTTTTTCTGTCAATTTATCAGCAGCAGAATCATCCCCTAAAAACATACATGAAGCTCTTAAAATTCCTGAATGGAAAGTAGCTGTTTATGAGGAGATTTCTGCACTTGAAAAGAACGGTTCATAGGAGATGACAGTACTACCAGAAGGTAAAAAAATTAGTAGGATGCAAGTGGATATTCACGGTTAACATAAGGCGAATGGGAATGTTGAAAGGTTTAAAGCAAGATTGGTAGCTAAGGGATTTACACAATCCTATGACATTAATTATGAAGAAACATTTGCTCCGGTGGCAAAACTTAACACCATCTGTGTTTTACTTTCAATGGCTGCGAGTTTGGACTAGCCATTACATCAAGTGGATGTAAAAAATGCACTTTTAAATGGAGATCTAGATGAGGAGGTACCACCATGTTTGAGAGCTGATTTACAGACCGAAAATGTGTGGTTTTCACACAATGTTACTCAATGTTTGACGTGTATGGTTTGAGAGGCTTTCAAGAGCTATCAAGCAGTCTAGTTAATCAATGTCAAACAGATCACACAATGTTTGTGAAACATTCTTTGGGAGGTAAAATTATTATTCATATAGTTTATGTTGATGATATAATTCTCACAGAGAATTATGATAAAGAAGCTAAGAGGTTGAAGCATTTTCTTACTAAAGAATTTGAGATCAAAGATTTAAGGAGTTCAAATATTTTCTTGGAATGGAAATAGCTCGTTCTAAGGAAGGGATCATGGTTTCTCAATGCAAGTATGTGCTTGACTTGCTAAGAGAGATGAGGATGCTTGATTGTAAACCAACAGAGACACCCATGGATTGTACCATGAAGTTGGGCAATATTAAGATAGGTGTTCCGATGGATAAAGGAGGTATCAACGGCTTATGGGAAAACTTATCTATCTTCTGTAGGAAAAACGATTTGAAAGTATGCAGTTGAATGAAAAGTTTATTGGTATAGTTTCAAAAAAATTTTCTTTTAAAAATAACCTTAACTCTTGATTAATTAACATATTAATAAAAACATATCGTACCTTTTTCGTTATGATTGATGTTGCGACGATTTTTTATTCCCACAAGATCTTCTAATCTAATCATGAACGTGAATCACCTTGGAGTATGAGCTCCTTTTACTTTGAATTGTAATACCTAAAGATGGAGCAAACAAAAAACTTTTTCTTTTCATTAGTCACAACAAACCTGAAGAAGAATCTAAGAGCGTTCAGTCACTTTTGAATTCTCAATTTTTCAATCAAAATTCGCGTGAACTCAATTTGATATTGTACACAAAGCCTTTTGATGTAAAAGCTAGCAGTGTACTATCGAAACTAAACGCTCTTCTCTTTTCTCTCTTGGCCGAATTCCTCACACACTTTTTCCTTTAAGTTGGCCGAATTTTCTAAGCAAAATCAAAGCTCAAATTCTCTCTTGGAAAACTTGTATGGCCAAATTCATTTGATAGGTGTATTTAGGGTTGGCCGAATTCTCCTAAGATGAGGCTTTGTGCTTCACCAAAATTTCTATCACCAAAGGAGTTCAATTGTTTTCCAACTCATAAGTGTGCAGTCAATTTCTAGTTATTGACTTGCATTAAAATTCCTTTTTATGATAATTAGATTAACTATAATAATCTAAATTCCAATAGGAATATTAATTTGTGACTTATCATAACTTCCTATTTAATTAGATAAATATAAAATCATATATTTATCTACTGATCAAATATAGTCATGATACTTATCATACTTCTAACAAAAGTATGACACTAAAAGATCTTCTCCTAGTAGAAAAAGATTTTGAATTTTAATTAAATAATTAATTAATTAAAATAAAATATTAGACTAATAATATTAGCCCTTGCCATCTAAGCCTTTAACCATGGGCCACATTTTGTTTTTCTATTTTATTAAATCCATTGGACTTTAATAAAAAGTCCACATGTGAACTAAACCCATTCTTACTAAAAACAAATAAGTCTACATGCCTTTATTAATACATTAATATAATTATGCAGCTCATTTAATTAAAATGTGCAATTATATTCTTGATGTATTAATGGAATGCTAATTGCACCCCATTAGGGCCGCCCATTCTAGGTATCTGAAGAGTTACCGCATGTTTTGTTCACACATGACTGCACCTCTTCAAAACTTTTGGATTCCAAAACCCAAAAACAATTCTAAATGGATCCATTAATTGGTTCGGTAGAATATAATAAGTGACTCATACAAATTCGTGTAGATTGGGGATCTTGGCGAACTATCTAAATTTAAACTTTAATAGACACAACCTAATCACAATTAACAAATGATTTATTTAGGTTCAATCTATTAATTTTAGCTCATTCCACTAAAGAACTAAAACTGAACTCTTAAATAAAGATAGAATAAGATAGTGTTTCTCATTCGTACCCTCGACAATCTTTTTAAAGATGGTGTATCCTCGTGAATAATACCAGTAATCGACAAAAGCTTATCGACTGCCTATAGCTCTTCTAGTTACCAATTTTAATCATATTACCATATTTTGAACTTGAATATTTTGACTTGTCCAGAAGCCATCTTTCAATAGACACTATTGAAAACTTAACGTTAAGATTTAATATCCAATACCTCAAAAGGTCTATATGATGGTATTCTACTCTCATTTGATAAATGGAGCCACGATGTCTATATATATAAATGAAGTCCTCTATGATTAACAAGTAAATACCACCAAACCATTGAAGATAGACTATATTATATAATCGTATTCATTGACAGCTCAAATGATAACACTTGTAGCCATAAATCCATCATTTATCTGAGGATTGAGATAGACTCTTCAATTGTCCTCAAGTGAAAACTTTTATCCATTGACAGTTTTGGATAAAGTATTTCACTGTGATCATATTCAATGCACCCAGTGCACTAGATCCTTTTGCCCAAAGACACTACACTTTGATGATTTTAGACTCATCATAACACATTTGATCCCACTTAAATGCTAGCAAAATAACCATAAAATTTTAACAAGATAATGGCGTCCAACCTTTATCTTAAGTTGTGAATATTATTCAAGACTAGCTAAAGAATTGTGTCTACCTCATACATATCCAGAAGTACGAACAATTCTTTATTTCTCATAGTCTTTTGATCTTATAATTATTTATACTTAACAATTATAATATTTAAACTATAAAAACTATAAGATTTGTTAAAATAAAAATCACTTTATAAATATGAAAAGATTATTAAATTACACTATTACACTCTTGTTATTGAGCATAATCCTAACAATCTCCCACTTACGCTATAGCAAGTGTGTCATATCTCTCATCCCCATGTTCTCTAGATGCCGATCAAAACTCTTCTGTGGTAGAGCCTTGGTAAAGGGATTCGCTAGATTTTCTGCTGACGCGATCTTGGTAATCGTCACGTCACCCCTATGCATAATCTTCCTTAGAAGATGATACTTCATTTCAATGTGTTTACCTCTCTCATGGTATTTGTGAAGGAATATAGTTGAGAAGACTATTGACAGAGCTTGGTACACCTATGGATAAAACTATGAATTTATTTTGTGATAACCAAGCTGCTATTAGTATTGCAAAAAATCCTGTACATCAAGACAAACATGGAAATTGATAGACATTTCATTAAGGATAAACTAGAAGAAATGAGTATTCAACTTGTATATACTCCAATAGCTATTCAAACTACCGACCTACTGACAAAAGCTCTTCCTAAAACTACTTTTGAAAATTTGTATAACAAGCTGGGAATAAAAAATATTTTATGCCCAGCTTGAATGAGGGTGTTGAAAGTATTGTTGTTAGTCCGGTTACTCTACTGTTACTTTAGTGTTTGCGTTAGTATAACACTTGTTAGAAGCTGTTGGGTGAGTTAGTAGTTAACTAATAAAGAGGGATTGAGTTTTGACAATCTCAACCTCTTAAGTGTTTGTATTCGGCTATGTTTATGCTCCTAGAAGTATGGAAGTCTTTTATTTATATCTCTAATCTCTCTGTTAAAGAGATTAAGTGAGAATAAAATACTTTCTACAATAATTAATATTTTTTTTTATGTTTTAATCAGAATTAATTATGTCATTTCACACATAAGTCAAACTCGAACCGTTAGTTTTGACTGAATCAACAAACGGTAGGTTACTAACATGTAATTAAGATTAAATTCACGATTTCGTCACAATATGACCAAACGTCAAGGTGCTTTATTGTAATTCATCCAGAAAAATGACAATTGATGATGGAACTTTTGTTTTTAGGACAATTATCAATTTGGTTCCTAACTTTTGGGAAATCATCAATTTTTTAAAGCAATTTCATTTATTGGTACCCTTAGATCCTAAGTTTTCGTAAATGTATCAATTTGACTCCTTTGAGCAATTTTTTAACAGTCAAACTAACTGAAAATATTAAAAAGACAGTTTTGCCCTTGACTCTATTGAAATGAGTTAAAATTTCACCCTCAAATTTTTAAAAATATTATTAATAATTAGAAGGGTAATGTGGTCATTTATATTAATTTTTTTAAAAAAAAAAAATTTTAAAATTTTAAAAAGAAATTTAAATTTTTTTTCATAATGTCTCATTAATTTTTTTTAAAATTATATTTATAATTTTTTTAAAAAAATTAATATAAAATGACCATATTAATTTTCTAATTAGTAATAATATTTTTAAATATTTGAGGGTAAAATTATAATTTAAACTCATTTAAATATAGTCAAGGGTAAAACTGTTTTTTTAATATTTTCAATTAGTTTGACTATTAAAAAATTGGTCAGACGAGCCAAGTTGATACATTTACGAAAACTAAGGGCTCAAGAGTACCAATAAACGAAACTGCGTTAAAAAATGGGGTAATTGCAAAAACTACCCGTGTATATAGGCATAATTGCACAAAAATCTGAGAATAATTGATAATAATAATAACTCCCCTTTGACCTCTCCTTTGACCGGTTGACTGAAAAAAAAAATTGGAAGAAGAAGAAGAAGAAGAAGCCTTTGACCGGTTGACTGAAAAAAAAATTGGAAGAAGAAGAAGAAGAAGAAGAAGAAGAAGAAGAAGCCTTTGACCGGTTGACTGAAAAAAAAAATTGGAAGAAGAAGAAGAAGAAGAAGCCTTTGACCGGTTGACTGAAAAAAAAAATTGGAAGAAGAAGAAGAAGAAGAGAAACAACAAAAATAAAAAAAATCTGAAAAAAAAAAAAAAAGAAGAAAAAGAAGAAGAAAAAAGAGAAACAACAAAAATAAAAAAAATATGGGAAAGAAGAAGAAAGAAGAAGAAAAACAAAAAAAAAAAGAAAAGAAGAAGAATCCGAAAAAAAAATTTGAAAGAAGAAGATGGAAGAAAAGGAAAAAAAATGATGAAGAAAGAAATTAAAAAAAAAAATTGGAAGAAGAAGAAGCAGATCTGGTGATGAATAAAAAAATTTGAAAAAAAAAATTGAATTTCTTTTTTTTTTTGGCAATGGACCAGATGACCAGATGATCGGTCCATTGGATGAAGATATTTTTATCTCATCTAATGGACCAGATCTCATATGGTCCATTTTTTAAATTTTCTTTTTTTTAAACTTTTTTTTTTCTAAAAAGACGATTTTACCCATTTGACCCTTAGTGACTAACTGTGGTCAACGGCTAGTCAACCGGTCAAAGGGGAGTTATTGTTATTATCAATTATTCTCAAATTTTTGTGCAATTATGCCTATATACACGGGGAGTTATTGCAATTACCCCTTCAAAAATTAATAATTCTCCAAAAGTTAGGGACCAAATTAATAATTGTCCCCTTTTTTAAAAGGTACAATGTACAAAATTAATCACAAGTCTACCGAAAGCTCAATCACTAAACGCGCGGCTCGAATATGTACTACCATAACTGGAGACATCTACCCCCAAAATAAGGAGAGAAAACTACTGACACATGCTGTTAAATGTGCATGGTGGAATTTGAACCCTCACTATTGATGTGGAAGGAAGGTGTACTAACTATTTGAGTTATAAGTAGATTTGCTAATTGATGATGAAACTTGGTTGAAAAGTTTGTTGTTAAAATATTTGACGCTATGTGTGTTAACTGTAATTGTTTTTTTTTTTTTTTTTTGGCAAATTGTAATAGAAAACCCTGATATTTGGTTATATTGTAATAAAATCGCACTTTTACTTAAATTACAATTAAGTACCTTAGATACTTATCAATTTGGTCTCTAACGTGTTATAAAATATCTCTTTTTGATATTTTTTTTATTTTTTTAACTCATATGGTTTCTAATTTTTTTCAAAATACATTACTGTAGTCCCTATAACTAAAACTTTGACAGTCAAACTTTACATAAAATATAAATTGATTATTTTACCCTTTTTATTAAATTTTTAAATTAGAAAGACGATTTTACCTTCCAAGTTTTTACATCTGAACAAGTTGACTTATTTAGATAATCCAATAAAAAATTGATTATATTATAAAAACGTAAATTATTTTTAAAAAACATTTAAAAATGATTAAATAAAAAATAAAACTCAAATTTAGTTAAAAAAGCTAAAATGTTAAAATATTATATATACATATTTTAGGGTATATTATATAGTATATATACATTATATATTATAAAAATAAAATATAACAATAAAATTATAATACATATATATATACACAGATTTAATATTATTATATTATAAAATAAAAATGTAATAAGAACAACAATATAAATTTTTGTATATATAAATATGTATTAGATTACTAAATTTTGAGTTTTATAAGTCTTCAATATTAAATTTTATTTTGTTTTTAATAAATGATATTACTTTTAAATTTTTTTAATTTTTTAATTTTTTTAATTTTAATAAATTTTATCATATTTATTTTATTATTAAATCATTTTTAAGTGTTTTTTAAAAAATTTAAATTTTTAAACATATATCAATTTTTTATTGGACTATCCAAATAGATAAAGTTGTTAAAAAGTTAAAGGATAAAAATATCATTCTAATTTAACAATTTAATAAAAAATTATAAATGATCATTTTACATTTTATGTTAGGTTTAACCGCCAAAATTTTAGTTTTAGAGAGTAAATTGTTGTATTTTGAAAAAGTTAGGGACCATATAAGTTAAAAAAGTAAAACAGATCAAGAAGTGATATTTCATAATACGTTACGACCAAATTGATATTATCCGAGATACTTAATTGTAGTTTAAGTAAAAGTGTGATTTTATTACGATATGACTAAATGTCAGGTTTTATTCTATTGCAATTTACCCCCTTTTTTATGGATGGATTTAGATATAAACCATTAAACAATTCAAGTCTAAAAAAATTATTATTTTTAATTAATTTTAAGTTTTTTTTTTTTTTTTGCCTATAGCTTTTTTTTTTTTTATTACAGAGGAGGGCAGAGCCCAAACAATAGCAAAGGAAAGCTAAGGAACACCCATCTACCTGGCCATAACTAAGCCGACAACATCATTTTGAAACAGATTAAGAACACAGGAAGGGGGATCTTCAAAAAGCAATATTCCCCTGTCTAAGTGATGACCAAACTGAGTAAGACCATCCATAAGAGAATTGCCTTCCCTAAAATTATGAACAACAGTGCAAAATCAATCCTCAACCATCAAAGCTTGGCAATCATGGATGAGGTTGAAACAAGGATGATAGTAATATTTTTTGCCCATTCATATTTATATATAATATTTTTTGCCCAGAACCTTCATTAGCTTGTACTTGTGCACAAGATTTCCTATGAGGCTTTTGTAGGTTTGATAGTAAGAGAATGGTTCATAAAGACTATGGTCCTGATTAGCATGACTTTTATTTTAGGTTTTTGTCTTTTTAAAAGCTCTTTCTGTAAAAGTTATATATTTTGACTTTGACTGGAAGAGCTTTTAAAGGTTAAAAGTTCTTTTATAAAAATATCTAAACACTCATAAAAGGACTTTTGCACTTAAAAAGTTAAAAGTATACTTTCAAAAACTCTGTTAAACAGGCCCTATATCTCATACTATAAATCCCTAAGATGGGTAATGAAATAATCTGAAAAAGAACAAACCAGAAAACAAAGTGAAATAATATGGGAGAGATTTTATATTTCCTTTTGCAATAGCCGGGCACCATTTTACAAAGCAAAGCATTTACACAAATATAGGTAGCTCACCACCCAAACCTTTCCACACAAATTTGGACACATGTAAAAGGACAATAATTACATATAAGACCAAGAAAACTTTGCTCTTAAGAAATATAATAATACATAAAATAATAAAAATCCAGACACTCTCCCTTAATTTTTATTATTTTATTTATATTCGAGATTTATTAGGAAAAATCTAATGTCACATAAACCTTAACAAAAATATATACGGTGATCTTTTAGATCATCTTTTAAAATATATAATAATCTTCTGGATTATTTTTTAAAAATATATACCATAATCTTTTGGATCATAAATAGTATTTTATATGCTCAAATCACATTATTAAAAATATTACCGGCAAAACTCAATAGAACAAAATCCGATCAAAGGGAAAAAGAGTACAATGCACATATATTGCTTTCTTCAAAAATTTGCTCTCCCTGATTAGACGCTCCCCTTGACAAAAATTCTTTTATATTAATTCTGTAGTTTGCAAAGTCGACGCATGCCAATGCCATACACTAATTTTTCAAACAATGACGTTGGCAATATTTTAGTGAATAGATCTGTAAGATTATATGTAAAACGTATCTACTTGACATCAATCTGTCGACTTTGTTGAGGTTCATGAATATAAAAAAATTGTGGATAAATATGTTTGGTTCTATCTTCTTTGATATATCCTCCTCTGATCTGAGCAATACAAGCCGCATTATATTCAAATATTGGTGTCTGTATTTCTGTGGATGATGGAAAACCGCATATATTTCGAATATAATGAATAACAGAATTTAGCCAGACACATTCTCGACTTGTTTCATGAAGTGTAAGGATTTCAGAATGATTGGAGGATGTAGCAACAAAAGTTTACTTTGTGGATCGCCATGAGAATAATGTGTCATTATAGGTAAAAATATATTCCGTTTACGAACGAGCTTTATCGGGATCAGATAAATATCCAGCATCAGCATAACCAATTAAATTTGAAAAATTGTTAGATGCATAAAATAATCTCAAATCTATTGTATCACGAAGGTAACGAAAAATATGTTTAATTCCATTTCAATGTCTTCGAGTTAGTGCTGAACTAAATCTTACCAATAAATTTACTGAAAATGCAATATCAGGTCTAATACATTGTGCAAGATATAATAGAACACCAATCGCATTTAGATATGGTACTTCAGGACCAAGTATATTTTCATCATCTTCTTTAGGCCGGAATGGATTCTTTTTAGGATCAAGAGATCTAACGACCATAGGAGTACTTAACATATGAGCATTGTCCATATTAAACATTTTCATAATCTTTTCAACATATGCGGATTGATGGACAAGTATTCCGTTTGGTTTATGCTCGATCTCAAGGCCGAGACAATATTTTATATTTTCCAAGTCTTTCATTTTAAATTCCCTTTTCAAATATTCAGCAACTTTCAGCAGCTCTTTAGGAGTTCCAATTAAATTCATATCATCAACATATATTGCTACAATAGCAAATATAGATTCAGATTTTTTTACAAAAACACATGGGCATACCGGATCATTAATATACCCTTCTTTGATTAGATATTTACTAAGACAGTTGTACCATATCCGTCCAGATTGTTTTAATCCATATAGGATCTTTGCAACTTTATCGAATATAAATTATGAGATCTCGATTTATATGCTTCTAGCATTTTAAATCTTTCAGGGATTTTTATATAAATATATGAATCGAGTGACCCATATAAATAAGCAGTCACTACATCCATTAGACGCATTTCAAGCTTTTCTGAAACAACCATACTTAATAAAAATTGAAATGTAATCATATCCATCACTGGTGAATACGTTTCATCGAAATCAATACCAAGTCTCTGCAAGAAACTTTGTGCTACGAATCGTGCTTTATATCTCACTACTTCATTTTTCTCATTTTGTTTCCGTACAAAAACCCATTTATATCTGACGGGTTTGACATCTTCATATGTCTGGACTACAGGTCCAAATACTTCACGTTTGGCTAAAGAATTTAATTCTACTTGAATTGCTTCATTCCATTTAGGTCAATCATGCCTTTGTCTACAATCATCAATATCATGAGGTTCATAATCATCATTAATAATTTCAGTAGCTACTATATATGAAAATATATCATCAATGATTGTTTCTTCCCGATTCCACATTTCTCTTGTATAATTTATGGATATTTTTTCATTTCTAGTTTCTTATCTCTCTTCAGGGATTTTTGCCACTTCAAGGACTTCTACCACTACAGGGCTTCTGCCACTATAGAGGCCTCTACCACTTCAGGGGCTTTTATCGCTTCAGTGACTTGTATCTCTTTAGAAACATCTAACTCTACTAGAGTTGACCCAGAGAAAGTGGATTTATTTGTAACTCAAGTTTTATTTTACATCAGAATCCTGATAATTTACTTTCCCCTTCCTAAGAACTGTATCTTTTGATCCAAGTGGTCTACCACGCTTCCATCGTGCAACAGATGATTCAATTGTTGCCAATTGTTTAGATTGTTCTTCTGGAACAATCACCTGGGTTGGTACATTAGCAGCTAGTATATACGATTTTGTTACCCTATTAGCATCTGTAAATGCATCTGGTAACTGATTAACAATAGTTTGAAGATGCACTATCTTTCGCACTTCATTCTCACATTCAGCTGTGTATGGATCTAAATGAATCAAACTTGGAACCTTCCAAGAACATTCCTGCTTCTCTTCAGGAAAAGTTTTTCTTTCCCCTAGAAATGGAAAATTTATCTCATCAAAATGACAATCCACAAATCGTACGGCAAAAAAATCACCCGTCAAAGGTTCCAAATATCTAGTAATTGACAGTGAATCAAAACCAACATATATCCCTAAACGTCTTTGGGGACCCATTTTAGTTCTTTAAGTATGAGCAATTGAGACATATACAGAACAACCAAAAGTACGTAAATGAGATATATTAGGTTGATAACCAACCACAAGTTGTAATGGTGAATATTGGTGATAAGCAATGGGTTGGAGATGGATTAATGCAGCAGAATGTGAAATAGCATGTCCCTTTACAGAACTTGGTAATTGTATTTTTAATAATAAAGTTCTTGCAATTACCTGGAGATGTTTGATAAATGATTCTGCTAATCCGTTCTGGGTGTGCACATGTGAAACTGGATGTTCAACATCAATCCCAACTGTTTTGCAATACTCATAAAAAGTTTTGGATGTAAACTCACCAATATTATCAACGCGTATTGATTTTATCGGATAATCTAGAAAATATACTCGAAGCCTAATAACATGTGCAAGTAATCTGGTAAAAGCAACATTACGAGTAGATAATAAATAAACATGTAACCATCTTGCAGATGCACCAATTAGAACCATAAAATAGTGAAATGGTCCACTCGGTGGATGAATAAGTCCGCATATATCCCCTTGAATTCTTTGTAAGAATGATGAGGATTCAAAACCAACTTTACAATAAGATGGTCTGGTCACTAACTTCCCTTGTGAACATGCAGTACATATATTCTCATATAACAAATGAATCTTCTGGTTTTTTAATGGATGTCCATGAGAATTTTGAATGATCCTATGCATCATTGTAGATCCTGGGTGACCTAGATGATCATGCCAAAGCATAAATATTTTTGGATCTAAGAACTTCTGGTTCATAACTGCATAAATCTCCATATTTTTTATAACCGTATAATATAATCCAGATGAGAAAGCACACAACTTCTATACAATGAGCTTCTGGTTCGAATCATTAGAAGTAATACATAGATATTCAACATTCTTTTCATTTATAGTCTCAATATGATATCCATTACGCCGTATATCTTTAAAGCTAAGTAGATTTCTTATGGATCTACTTAAATATAAAGCATCATTGATATATAATTTAGTACCATTTGGTAAAAATATTGTGGCTCTTTCGTAGCCTTCAATCAGATTTGCTGGACCTGATATGGTATTAACCTTTGTTTTGAGAAAAGTCACACTCATAAAATATTTCTGATTCTGTAGGATTATATGTGTTATTGCACGATCAGCAAGACATATATCTCTTGTTTATCAATAGCAGACATTTCATTGTCTAGATTCATATTTTTCTGGCCAAAGAAAAATCGTGTTAGATAATAAATTAATAAAATATGAAATATACTACATCAATATAGAGAAAAAATATATGAAGATAGAAGAAATATTCAATAAGTAAAACTTAATAAATCTTTATAAAGTGTTTGGGTGTACAATAGGTACGATCCTTTTCGCCATAAATTTAAAACAAACGTATTTATTATTTTTACGAGTTTATTCTGTAAACTTTTACCCTTATTTTGTTGACTTTACAGACATTCCACTTCTAGGGAATGTCTTTGACATTATGGTAATTTGAGAATTAATAACTACCATATCTATGCGTACAACCACGACTATAGCCATGTCTAAAGTTTCTGTATGTATAAACATTCACTCCTGGGAATGTTACGGAATTGGTCGGGCAGTAGGAATAACCACTTCTTTCTCGTGGAGATATATGTCTTTAATTCTTCCCACAGATCTTCTGGTTCTGTAATAGTAACATACTGGGTCTTTAGATTTTAGATGCAATTCAGCATTAATGACCCATAACATGTAATTATCTCCAAAAATTTAAAGTACATCAAATCTTAATCTGCAAGTTTTATACTGTTTAGATCTTCTGGATCTAAAAATCAAATATATAATCAAAAGTGAACCAGAACTGCTGGACTGAAAATCACATATATATTCAGAAGTAAATAAGAACTTCTAGTCTGAAAATCACAAATGGAACCAAAACTTCCGTTCTGAAAATTACATATAGAATCAGAACTTCTGGTCTGATGCAAGAAAATTTAAATTTCCACCATCTATATTTCAAAATATATACATACATACATATATATATATATATATATATACAAATTTTAATTAAAATTAAAAGCAATAAAATTCATAATAGTAAATAAAAATACACAAATAGTAAATAATATCGACATAGTCAACTTAAGATGCATAACAGTAAAAAAATTGTATAATAATAAATTATATCGGTATAGCCAACTTGATATGCATAACAATAAATAAATATGTATAAATAATAAATATCGTCGGCATAGCCAATTTGATATGCATAATAATAAATAAATATGTATAAATAATAAATATCGTCGGCATAGCAAACTTAGATGCATAATAGTAAATAAAATATATGAACAGTAAATTAAAATCAATATTACTTGATCCAGAACTTTAGGTTCTTACTGTATTAAATAAGCAATAAATTAAATGAATATCATGAGATTCAGAACCTCAGGTTCTTAATGGATTGAAATTCTTAATATTTTAAGCTTCTGGCTCTTCTCTTTATTTTACAATCTTCAAGTTGTAATACTGTAAATTTAAATAGAACTAGACTTATTTTCTGATATAAAAGATTCAATAAAGTGGTAATTACAGAGTATAATAATAAGTTAGTTGTACTGATAACATATTATAAATAAAAGAGTTAATTACACTCAACCTCCCTGAGGTTTGGCTAATTACATTCGGAATCAAAGTTTGCATTAATGGACACTAACCTCCACTCACGTTAACGTTGACCGTCAAAATAACCATTGACTTTTTTCAAATTTTTTAAATGACCAAAATACCCCTGTGAATTTATATTATCAATTTTTTTCCTATTCATTAAAAAAAATTAATTGTGAGATCCAGATTGGATCTCCACCGTCCATCAACAATGATGGACGGTGGAGATCCAATCTGGATCTCCACCAAGAAAAAAAAAAAATTTTGAATGTTCATCGTCGAACCCAGAAGGGTTTGAGATCGAAACCTTCTCGGTTCGATCTCGAACCCAGAAGGGTTCGAATCGAACCCTCTGGGTTCTTGGAACCCAGAGGGTTCGAAGATCGAACCCTTCTGGGTTCGAGATTGAACCCAGATCGAACCCTTCTGGATTTGACGATGAACATTCAAAAATTTTTTTTTTTTTTTTCTTAGTGGAGATTCAATCTGGATCTCACCATTAATTTTTTTTAATGAATAGGAAAAAAATTGATAATATAAATTGACATGGGTATTTTGGTTATTTAAAAAATTTGAAAAAAGTCAACGGTTATTTTAACGGTCAACGTTAACGTGAGGGGAGGTTAGTGTCCATTAATGCAAATTTTGATTTCGAATGTAATTAGTCAAACCTTAGGGAGGTTGAGTGTAATTAACTCTAAATAAAATTATAACTATATGATATCTGGACAACTATTCTGAGAAGAGAAGAGAATGAAATAATAAGAGAAAGAACAAAATAGAAAACAAAGTGAAATAATATGAGAGAGATTTTATATTGTCTTTTGCAATAGACAGGCACCGTTTTACAAAGCAAATTATATATATATATAGAGAGAGAGAGAGAGAGAGAGAGAGAGAGAGAGAGAGAGAGAGAGAGAGAGAGAGGCAGCTCACCACCCAAACCTTTCCACACAAATTTGGACACGTGTAAAGGGAATAATTACATCTTAAGAAATATAATAACACATAAAATAATTGACATCCACGTATCCATTTAATAATATGACATGTTAGGTTGAAATATAGTAGACGGGTCCCGTTTTACGGAGCAAAGTATTTATATATATATATATATATAGAGAGAGAGAGAGAGAGAGAGAGAGAGAGAGAGAGAGAGAGAGAGAGAGAGAGAGAGAGGCAGCTCACCACCCAAACCTTTCCACAAAAATTTGGACACGTGTAAAGGGCTAATAATTACATATAAGACCAAAAAAACTTTTCTCATGAGAAATATAATAACACATAAAATACTAGCCATCCACGTATGACGTATCCATTTACTAATATGACATGTTCCGTTGAATATATAGTATTACTATTAAAAAATTTATTTTTATTTAAGAAAAAGATTGTTTTTTATTTATGCGTCGGCTCGTAACAAGTAATGTATGTATTTTTTGTTCCGTACGAGGAATCTTTATCATGCTCTTGCGCCTATATTAATATCTATACTCGCCAACTTTCACTTTATTTAAGGAACCAATTACCCCTAAACTGCGTGAGATTTGAGACCAGTAAGGAAATAACTTTTCTAGAAACTGATATTTACCTTCCACACAGCTGGTAAATTACGTTAAAAATAAAAAATTAATTAAAAGTTTGATTAATAATAAGTCCTTTATACCCTAAATATAGTTTAATAAATTACTAAAATACCATATATTTAAATTAATATGAATCTCTACCATTCATTATAAAAAATAAATATTGGATAATATTTAAATATTTAAAATTTTAATAACTAAAATAAATAGAAAAATGAAAAAAAAATATAAGGGGGGTGTATTCAATTTTGACTTTTAATGACTTTTATAGACTTTTTTTAAGTGATAGATTTTTATAGACTTTATCGACTTTTATTGACTTTTATAGAGTTTACAGAATTCTAGCAAACTTTTATAGACTTTTATGTACTTTCATTTTAAAAGATTTTTATTGACATTAATAGATTTTTATTGACTTTGATAGAGTTGAAAGAAATTGTATAAATGACTTTTATAGACTTTTATAGACTTTCATTTTAAAACAAGTGCATATTATATCAAAATTTGTTGGATGGTGTATTAAAATCAAGTACATAATGTAAAAAAATATGATACATTCTTTAGATAAATAATACATACCCGTTGATGACTTCAAAACCAAAATAATAAGTTTTTTAAATAATTTAATTATTTATTAATATAATATCTTTAATATAAAATAAAATAAATACCGCAACGAGAATTAAAACCTAAAAAACCCTAACAATTTCAAGCTTCATTAACCATATTTCTCCAAACCCAAATGATAAACAACAAGAAAAAGAATTTGATAAAAAGAAAACACTTAAGGAAAGAACAAAGTGAAATGAGAGATATATCCCTCTTTGTTTTTATTATTTTTGTGGAATTGCACTAAATTTTAAGCAACAATAAGATATGATCTTTTGATTTTACTCTATCATGGTGATTTTTTTTTCTTTTTAATAAGTATGCATTTCGATGTCATATGGAATAAAATTCTTTGCTTTTTTATTTTTATTTTTCTTCTGTTACTAATTGTTTGCATAAGTTCATATTATTCTGATTACGCATGTCAATGATGTATTGATTGTCTAAATTATATTTATTTTCTGACTCATTTGTTGTAAATTTATTATATCAATTGTTGCACTCTCTTTACTATAATTTACAATAAAAAGCTTCAATTGGATTTTACAAAAAAATAAAAAAAATAATAATTTGTATGTCGAATCCAACCAAGTCGATCCTTTTAAGAGGAACTATTGCTATGTGGTCTAACAATTCGAAATTGAAACATTGTCAGGTCGAATGAGTGTCATTTTCTATCTAGGTTGTTTCTTGATCCTTATATTTTCAAATCACTCAAGTTAATTTATTTTTAGACTAGCTGATAATAATAAACATATAAATTTAGGCAAATTGAGATAAAAATAGTGGAGAAGAAGGAGATACGAATTAAAACTTTTTTCCTACACATGTTTTCAATGCATCTAAATGGAATGTAAACCAATGTGCAAATGTTGATAACAAAACTTAAACTTATGTCCTACCTACATTGTTAATTTTTTTTATTTAAAACCAAAAAATCAAAATCAACAAAAGAAGAGAGCAGTATGAAAAAGCTATAAGATCAAAATCAACAAATCAAGAACACCTATTTAAAAAAAACAATAATATAAAAATAAGAAAAACGATTTGCTTACCTATAACTTGAATCATAGGGGGGTCTATAAAAATCTATCACTTAAAAAAGTCTATAAAAGTTATTAAAAGTCAAAATTGAATACACCTCCGTACGTTATTGCTTCTCAAATTGAAAGTCTACAAAAGTTTGTAGGGTGAATGGTGGAGAAATTGTGAGATTAAAGTATTTATAGTTTACAACAAAAGTCTACAGAAGTCTAGATTTTTTACAAGTCCATAAAAGTTATGAACTTTTTGAATACCTCTAACTTTTTTATACTTCATAAAAGTCTATATTCAATACCCCATGACTTTTATGGACTTTAAAAAAGTTCATATTGAATACCTCAAAACTTTTATAGACTTTTAAAAAGTATATAAAAATCCATATTGAATACCTATTGACTTTTATGGAGTCTTTAAAAATCCATATTGAATACACCTAAACTTTTAAAATCCACATAAATCATTAAAAGTTATTAAAATTTGATATTGAATACACCCCTCTAAATGTCAATCTTGAGATACATATAAAAAAAAATAAACATATATATTTTTAATGGATTTAAGAAAAAGAAAAAAATGAAATTTAAAAAAAAAACAAAAAAAAGTTTAAATCCAATCTGAGATTGGATCAATTTGGATCTCCCGTTAGGGAAGAGATTGGATATCCACTTTCATTTTTTTTTTAATTTCTTTTATTTTATCTATATCGTTCATCTTATAGATGGATGATGAAGATCTATCTATTATTTTTTTAATTTTTTAAAGAGCAAATAAGACTCATACCCCCTGAGGTTTACTCTTCTACACGCGGTAACAGCTTTTGGGTTTATTAGTAAATACCACTCTTACTGTTAGTCAGATTACTTCTAAAATAATATATAATATTACTGAAATTTATTAAATAAAAGATAAAAAATAATAAATAGTTGAGATGGAGATGAAGATCTTAACTAATTTTTTTTTATTTAATAAATTTTAGTAATTTTATATATTATTTTAGAGATATTTTGGTCTTTTTTACAGTCAACCGTTAAACTCAAAGGTTATTTCCGCTTATAGAAGAGCAAACCTCTAAAGCTTTGGATGTTATTTACTATTTTTTTTTTAAAAAAAAATATTTTGTATTTGATCTCTATTATCACTGTCCAATAATGGACATCGGTGATTCATCTTTATTTATTAAAAATTTACTTTAATAGTAAAATATTGCAAAATAAGGAAAAATAACTAAATTATTCTTCTCTGCATTAACTTTAAAGGTCAACCACTAACTGTAAGGAAGGTAAGTGCTGTTTTTGAAAAAATTATTTCCTTATATCACGTCCAAACCTCAAGTGGTTTATTATAGGGTGAATTGCACTAAGGTATTCTGAGTTTATCTATAATTATACACATAATATCAGTTTACTATTTATTACACACTCAAATATCATTGACCGTGTTGACCATTGTTAAATTGACAGTAATTTTAACAGTTCAGGGATAAATTGGCCTTCTACTCATAAAACTTTTTTTTAAAAAAAAACTGCATGGTCATTCAGAATGAACCACATCATCCATTAATATTTTTAATAAAAAAATTAATTTTAGAAAAAAATTTAAAAGAAAGGGATTTGTATAGTGGAAAGTGAAAGAAAAAAACTCAATTTTTATTGTTTTTTTTTTCTTCTCATACTTCTCTCTGCTTTAACAAAGTCACTCTCTTGTTTTTTCTCTTTTTTTTCCTGATCAATCTCTCTACTCTCTCTGTTGCTTTTTTTTTTCTTGGGAATTTAGCAAAATTACCCAAAAAATAACTTAAAATTGCAAATATACCCATCCTCCACTAACTTTTGCATCATATACCCAAAATATTTTTTTGGACAAAAATACCCTCACAATATATTTTTTCACTATCATCTTCTTCTTCACACGGGTTCTTCTTCTTCACTTGTTCTTTTTTGCTTCTTCACATTTTTTTTTCTCTCTTCTATTTTTCATAGATCTCTTATAAACTAAGCCAAGAAAATTTCTATTTCTCATCTCTCTAAACTCTCACATTTGTAAAATCATTCAAATCATCTCACAAACTCCCACCATTAGAAAATTTCAAGGTTAGTGGAGAAGAAGAAGAAGAGTGAAATAGAAAAGAGGAGAAGAAGAAGAAGAAGAAGAAAAAGAACAGTTTGCGGCGGAAGAAGAAGACCGGCACAAGGAGGAAGAAGAAGCGTGGAGGAAGAAGATGAAAAAAAAAAACATCGGGTAGGGCCGGCCCGATGAAATTTTCATGGGGCCGGCCTTGCCCGATGAAAGATTTTTTTCATCGGATCGGCCCTGCCCGATGAAATCATTTTGGGTGCAACAGCGCCACAGCTATATATTGTTAATTTACTTCTACAAATGTTTTTTTTTTTGTACTTCTTTCAGTGAGTCTACACTCCACAGTTTTCTATTCTTCCTTGCTAGATCTGAAATGCCATTAACAAGCAATTTTTCTTGTTACAAAACCAAGTAAGATTTGCTACAAAACCAACCGATTTTAGTTAGTGTTTAAGAACAAACATTTAGATTTGAAATTAGTATTATGGGTTTTCCAATTTGAATGTTGAATTCATTGAGATTTGTTAAATTATCATAGGATTGAATTTGGATGGAAATTTGTATTTCATTGGGTCACTGTGGCCCGATGATTTAATTTCATCGGGTCATCGGGTCACTATATGACCCGATGAAATTAAATCATCGGGCCGCAGTGGCCCGATGAAATTAAACCGTTGGGCCACTGCGGCCCGATAAAATTTCATCGGGCCACTGCGACCCGATGAAATGAAATCATTGGGCCACAGTGGCCCGATGAAATTAAATCATCCACAGTAACTTGATGAAATTGAAATTACTTGCATAATTGATCTGCTTCAGTTTCTATAACTACTTGGATGGATTTTAGAGGAGATTATTGATGTGTAACTATTAATGTTTATGTTATGTAGTTCTATGTATGAGCTATTGAAGCAATTGATGGTGGTGTTATATTGATTTTATTGCAGTGGTCACTGTGGTGCATTTGTGCTTATGTTTGCTGAATACATCAATGCACACAAACAGAAGTTCGATTTCAAAGCAAAGCAAATGAAAGTTTTTAGGAGGAAAATGTCTATTGAAATATTTGCAAACTCTACACTATTAGACGACAATGAAACATAACACTGGCATGTACTTTTTCCCAAATTATTCTTTATGTGAATAAATCTTTTCTGTAATATCGAGTCTAAATATTATTGTACATAATATTGATGAAACATAACATTGACATTAAGTTCAAATCTGAGAAATTGTAAAGGTTATTGTTAAACGATCTAAAATTGATAAAATTGCAAAACATTATCCGCTGAAAAGTGAATCGAAAAACTACATAAATGTCAACAATGTATCAAAGAGACTGAATTCCGTCTCCAGCAATGATTAAAAGAAATATATAATTACATACAATAAAACGGAAAATGAAAGAATATTCGGGCCAGCACGATGAAAAAAAGTATCAACCCAATAGTATCAAAATATCGCTCGTTTCAACCCGATGAAATTTTTCATAGGGTAGGGGCGGCCCGATGAAAAAATCATCGGGCAGGGCCGACCCGATGAAAAAAATCTTTCATCGGGCAGGGCTTTTTTTTTTTCATCTTCTTCCTTCACGTTTCTTCTTTCTCCTTGCGCCGGTCTTCTTCTTCCGCCGCAAACTGTTCTTCTTTTTCTTCTTCTTCTTCTCCTCTTTTCTATTTCACTCTTCTTCTTCTTCTTCTCCACTAACCTTGAAATTTTCTAATGGTGAGAGTTTGTGAGATGATTTGAATGATTTTGCAAATGTGAGAGTTTAGGGAGATGAGAAATAGAAATTTTCTTGGCTTAGTTTATAAGAGATCTATGAAAAAGAGAAGAGAGAAAAAAAAATGTGAAGAAGCAAAAAAAAGAACAAGTGAAGAAGAAGAACCCGTGTGAAGAAGAAGAAGATAGTGAAAAAATATATTGTGAGGGTATTTTTGTCCAAAAAAATATTTTGGGTATATGATGTAAAAGTTAGTGAGGGATGGGTATATTTGCAATTTCAAGTTATTTTTTGGGTAATTTTACTAAATTCCCTTTTTTCTTTTGATTCTTCGCTCTTCTCTACATCTCCTACTCACTCTCTCCATTATTTATTTATTTATTTTTGATCTCCCAACTCTCTCCATATCTCCATGTTCTTTTCCATCTCTATGCTATTCTTCTTCTTCTTCTATTTTTTTTTAAATATTGTAAACAAAATCGGAAAAAAATCGATGAAATTCTCCATCTATACAGATCACCCAAATGGAGCAGATATGCTTCTATCCCCATTTATTTATTTTTCTCTTATTTTTTATTTTTGAGTTATGGATGGTTAATGGGTTAATTGGTGGAGATAGATAAATGGTGATTATGGACATAGAGTTATTGTTTTTGGTTGTGGATGATTTAAAATAAGGGAGATTATTTGGGTTAAATTTCTGAAAAAAAAATTGTTTTATCTGTATTTATTTTATTGTTTTCATTTTTATTATTATTTTAATTTTTAATATTATTTATTAATTTTTTTAGGAATAACTATGTCATTTCATACAAAAGGCTTGGTCAAACGGTTAGTTTTAACTTAGTTAACTAGCTGTAGGATACTAAAATAAACGGTAAATTAATATTATACATGTAATTATAAATAAACTCAAGATATTTTAGTGCATTACCCTTTATTAGAGCATCTCCAATGTAAATATGTATTTTTGAGTATTTAAATAGTGTCACATCAGTATTTCTAGATAATATAGATCCACCTCGTCAAAAAAATTATAAAAATGCATATTTACTTCTCCAGTGTAAATATCTAAATAGTAATTTTGAACCAATTACCATAAGTCATTTGTCACACACTCTCTCCAATTTAATATAACAATTAAATACATTGAGAAAATGTTAAAAAAATTTTGGTGGAAAAAGTTATTGAGATACAATGCATCAATTAAATGCATTGAATCTTAATTAGCATATTAACGATGATATTTATAATTAAAAACTCTATTTGATATTCTCTAACTTTTTTTTTTACCATATTATATCAATATTGAAGTTAGATAATTGTATTGAAGATAATTTTTTAAACTTTTTTAATATAAATTCTATATGTCACTCAATTTTCTCCAAATATATGATAGTATTAAAAATACTCTTATATGTAATTTGTTCTTATTGAAATGTCACGAGCAAACGTGTTAACCTGGTAGCGCGAGTACAGGATTTGAAGAATCTCTTTATTAGCAGGGCAATTTCGTCATTGTAGAAAAAAGCGAGGGTCATTCCGTGTTCCGGGTATGAAAAAGTGAAAGCGGCTGCTGGACTGACTTGACTTTTTTAAGCTTTCATTTACTTAACTCCGTGGACTTGTCTCTCACTTCTTCTTCTTTAAATCTAGAAGGAGTTGTTCTGCATATTCAAGCAGAGAACTGAATTCAAAGAGATCGATTTCGAAATGGGTTTTGTGGTTCTTTTAAAGTTTGTAGTGAAATGCTTCGATGTTCTTGCATGGTACGTATGGTATGCATATATGTACTTTTCTTTGGTAAGAATAAACCAAGTTTAAATTTACAAGCAAAACATTTGTTATTAAAATTAGTAGATAATTTTGCATTTCCTGATTTCGTGTTTGTTCGTTCAGTTTCTCTGAAGGAATTGTAGATTCATTTTTATGTGTTGAATATATGATTAAGAAGACTTTATTTTATTTATAAAGACTATGTTTTGACCATGGGATTAATATTATTTATCTATTTGTTAATTTTTTCAATTGAAAAAAAAGGTTATTTTCACCGTCGATATTTTGTGTGTTTTTACTTGCAGGCCTCTTGTTGCTCTGGTTTATCCTCTGTAAGTCTTTCCTTCATTCTTTGTCTTCTGTTTTGATGTTGATGCTGATGATAGTGATGGTGATGATGATGTTTTTGTTATCAACAGATGGGCTTCAATACGGGCAATGGAAGCAGATGATTCAAGCTCATCAGAGTGTAGGAAGTTGGTAGCTTATTGGGTTCTTTTTTCTTTAATTTTCCTCTTTGAACAGGCTTTTGACAAGCTACTCCAATGGTAATCTTGCTTCTCCCCTTTTTTCCATGTAACTCTGTTTTTTATTGACTTGTTAAAGTAAATCTGATAAATTCTATCTGGGTTTTAATTAAATTTTTGGGAAATTAAAGAAAAACAAATTCGGCTAATTTTATTACTTTTTTTGTTTCTTTTTTTCATTTGGTTAATATCTTACATGTAGGCTACCTTTCTGGCTTTACATGAAGCTGATACTCACATGGTGGTCGGTGACACCCAACTTCGATGGTGCTTTATATTTATATAAACACCTTGTTTGTCCATGCCTCTCTATGGACATAAAAGTTCTCATCAATAAGTTCAATGCACGGATGGATTTCTTTTCGAAGAGTAGTAACTTTGAAGATGAAGTAAAGAGATATGTAAAAGAGAATGGACCTGAAGCTCTTGAGGAACTTTTTGATAGTAGTAAGGTAAGTATTGGGACTACATGGTAACCAGGTCTGTGAATGGTTATAATTAGTTTTTAGAATTTGATCTTTGCATTGGAGGTGACAACTTAAGACACGACCCATGAACATGACATAAATTTAGTGGGTTAGGGTAGTCGGTTTTGATATGAATAATCAAACAAGTAGGATTTCGATTAACCTAATATTAAACGGACTGTGTTTTGGTATTAATGGAGTGTTTTTGTATATTAACCAGACCTAGGGCTAATTAAATCTTCACTTAACATAATCCTCACATGCACCTTGTGATGCAGTTGAAATGCAGAGAGTCCAATGTTGTGCAGAAAGATGTGAAAACTGTACAAGTAACAGAGCAAATAAAGGAAGTGGCTGCAAGTGAGCAGGTGAAATTTGTTCCTCAATTTCAACAGGAGGTTAGTCTAAGTGAGCCTGATATCAGTCAGACAAAGAACAAGAAACCTGACACTGATCTAATCTCAAGTGAAAAATTGGAAGCATTTGGAGAATCTTTTGAATTCCCATTTCCTAAACAAGTCCAGAAAGAGTGGACATGTGCTATATGTCAAGTGACAACCCAAAGTGAGACAACACTCAAATCTCATCTTCGGGGATTGAGACACAAAGCTGCTTGTGAGGACCTCAGAACAAAGACCCAACAATCTAAAAACAAACCTTCAACTGCTCCAAAGGTTGAGGTATGTTTGCAATTACATACTTCAATGTGCATTTTGTAAATGCAAGTTTATTTAATAGGTCAAGTAATCTGCTAATCGAACTGAAAAACATTGCTTTTATTTATTTTCATCCATCCACAATAAAATCATAATGCTTTTGATGTAAATAAAAGCACTTCCAAACGTAATATAAGAAACGCGTTGATCTGTCCAAACAGGAGCAGGTCAACAGTTCTACCAGAACAAAAAGAAGACGATCGAGAAAAAAGAAGCAAGGTAATTGTGTTGAGCTTAGAGAAAATCTATGGTGGTGCAACGTATGCAATATAAGCTGCACTAGTGAGGGTAACATGGACACTCACCTTAATGCCAGAAAGCACTTGGCAAAGTCTCAAGAATTGGAAGGTTCTGTTGGTGCCCATGCCTGAGTTACTCTCTTTTTTATTCTACTTGTGATGGAGGAAGCTATGAATTATTGTAAATGTATAAGATGGCTATATTCAAACGAGTAACGATACAAAATACAGCTTAAATGTTTTGCTCAACGCTTATAAATGATGTGGTTTGTAATTCTCATATCGACCGTGCAATGATATGAGAATAATGTATTAATTATAAATCATTAGCCAACATCATTTGTCATGAAGTTCTTGGCAAAAATTTGGGACATGTAGAGATGCTCATTTAAAATATTTGGTGTTTTCACATTGAACCATCACCTTTTTTTTTTACTTTTCTCCTTTTTAAGGTTAATTTCACTCATCTACTATGTGTTGGCTTCTTCTTACTCTTGTAGGTTTTGAAATTCTTCACCCATTTCTCTTGAAATTTGGAAAATTGTTATAAACCCTCCCTAGAATATGTCTAAAACTCTCCTTGAAGTTTCACAAAATTTTCATAAAAATCTTTACCTTAGAATAATGCTTACCAGTTCTCTTTTTTGAAATGAGTGCTTGCAATGTTATTATTTTCTTTTAATATCTGAGTATCGGTATTACATAAAATTTCAAACGAGAATCTTTTTAATCTTTCTTTAATTTATTTTCTTTTACCTTGCAGCCCATCTTGAATCAGTAACTCACCCCATGGAAAAGCATAAATTAAATTCATCACCTACAAAATATAATAAGTAAATTATAATGGAATATCATAATGTTTTATCATATTACGATAAAATTATATTTTTACTAAAATTATAATAGTACCTCAAATAATTATTAATTTAGTCTCTAATATATTTAAAAATATTATTTTTTAACTTGTTTTTACTTTTTTAACTCATAATGTCCCTAACTTTTCCAAAACAGATTAATTTAGTCCTTATAACTAAAATTTTGACGATCAAACCTGACATAAAGTACAAATTAACCATTTTACTTTTTTATTAAACTAAATGTCACTTTTACCCTTTAATTTTTTAACAATTTTATCTATTTGGATAGTCGAATGAAAAATTGATATATATTATAATTTTTTTTTTAAAAAAAAACACTTACAATGTATTAAATAATAAAATAAATATGATAAAATTAATTAAAAATAAAAACCTGAGCTTTTTAGTTACTATTTGAATAATGTATTTTAGAAGAATTTTTATAACCAGAAGAGCTTTTGAGACTGTTTGGATGAAATATTTTAAAAAGTCTACAAATTATGATATAACTTTTTTACCCTTCAAGAAGAGCTTTTAAAACCGTTTGGCTAGAATATTTTATTATAATCTCTACTCAACATAATTTGAACTTTATAATAAAAAATACATATAATTTTTTTTTTTTATAAATATTTAGTTCATATGAGATAATATAAATTTTCTAACCAGACCTGAGAAAACTGAGATTAGCCATACCACACCAATGTCATGGTACCCAAAAAATTAGTACCCATTGGCTAGAACTATCTCAAAGGTTCAAAGGGTAGCTCTCGTTCATATCTTGTCAATAGTTTTCTTTTTTCTTCTTCCAAAATGAGTACTAAGGCCGAAAATATAGTATTTAAATTATATTTTGTATACATAAAGTTATTAGCACATATAAGGACCAATTACAACCATAGAGTAACAAGGGTTAAAATACAAAATACCAAGTGAGATGCAGAACTGTCTTAAAGAATCAAATAATTAATAATTTCAATCTTATTTATTAAATATTGCACAGCTTAAGCCAGGTTATAAATCAGTAGTTTCATTTTCTTTTGATAAGAAACGGAGAATACGTCAACGATTTTTAGGTTCTTAAACTTCAATAAAAATGAGTCCACAAATTCAATTTAACACAGAGCCACTTGACACTTATAGAGTTGATACTAAAACTACAAGCATACATTCTTTTTCCTTTTTTATTTGAAAATTTTCTAGCATGAATATCAAAATCTAACCATCATTCTACAAACTATCCTAAAGATCAGCAACAAAGATCATAATGTATCCGCGCAAAGCAATTTCTTTTAATGTTATAACCTTCAGTGATCATGTGGCTTTCCTTGAGAGCAAAGCAATTGAATTGAAGCAACAAAAAACAAAACACACGGAAAAAAGAAGAAGAAAGTACCTACTTTGTAGATTGATCGATGAAGCACCGATTGAATTGAAGCCACCAATTTTTTAGGGTTCTTGTTTTTTTCAGAAAGAGGAAAATCGTTTAAAAGTTTCAAATAGGATATGGAAGGAATTCCTAATTTGTTATTCAATATAACAAGGGTAAAATAAGAATTATAAAACTTTTTTTAATGAATTTGGGTTTTCCGTATTTTAATATGAAAGCTCTTTTAAAAAAAGCTCCAATGGATCAGCTTGTAGTAAAAGAGCTTCTAAAAATCTAAATCTCTTCTGTTGAGTCATCCAAACGAGCCCAAAAGTAACTTTTGGGCTCAAAAAGTCAATAAACCACTTTTATAAATAATTCCAAACAAGCCCTTTATAGTTCTCTATAACTCATGTGATACCTTAGAATAATGTTTACCAATTCTTTTTTTTTTTTCTTTTTTTTGAAATGAGTGCTTGCAATGCTATTATTTTCAGGAGCAATGCTAACCGTAGTCGCTCTATATGAGCAACAAATGTCGCCTGACGTATAATTTCATTTTAATCCCTATATTTATATTTAATTTTATAACTATTAAACTATTATAAATATATCAATTTAATCCTTATAATAAAATTTTTAATGGTAAACATAAATGAAATCAAAATTAATTATTATCAAATTTAAAATTTAAAATAAGAAAAATTAATAGTAATTAAAATCTAAAAATTAAATAAAATAATTTAAAAGTTGAACAAATTGGAGACCTCGTGTCTATCTGGAGGCCCGATCTTTATTGATGGATACCAAGTTTGATCTCCATACTTCTATTTTGACCAGTTCAGGTCTTCATTATGGAGCTCTTGTCTCTGTGATCGCATTTTTATGGAGATTAGACTTGGTCTCCATCAATAGTGAGGAAAATTTGTGTTAATGGAAATCACAATTAATTATTATCAAATTTAAAAATTAAAAATAAGAAAAATATTAATAGCAATTAAAATAAAAATTAAATAAAATAATTTAAAATTTGAACAAATTTATGGTCAATTGACATGAACCTTCTTCACTGTTAAAATTCAAATATAATTTTTTAATTCATTAGAAAAAAATAAAGGTAGAGATGGGGTCTCCAGTTTTTTTTTTTTTTTTATATAAAAAGATGAGATCTCCACTTTGATCTCTAACTATGGAGATCGTCTTCTTGCAGACAATGGAAACCTCGTGTCCATCTGAAGACCTGATGTGCATTGACACAAATTTTCCCCATTATTGATGGAGGCTAAGTCTGATCTCCATAAAAATGCGATTGACAGAGACGAGGGCTTCATAATAGAGACCTAACCTAGTCGAAACAGAAGTATGGAGATCAGACTTGGTCTTTGTCAATGAAGATCATTCCTCCATATGGACACAAGGTCTCCATTGTCTCCATGGAGACGATCTCAATCGTTAGAGATCAAGGTGAAGATCTCATCTCCATCTTTATTTTTTTCCAATGAATTAAAAAATTATATTTGGATTTTAACAGTGAGGGAGGTTTATGTCAATTGATCATAAAAATGTATATATAAGTGAAACAATAAATTTCAGATAGATTATGTGAAATTTGTTCAATTTTTAAATTATTTTATTTAATTTTTAGATTTTAATTACTATTAATTTTCTTATTTTTAATTTTAAATTTGATAATAATTAATTTTGATTTCATTTATATTTACCATTAAAAATTTTATAGTAAGGATGAAATTGATATATTTATAATAGTTGAATAGTTATAAAAGTTAAATATAAATATAGGGATTAAAATAAAATTATACATAAAATTTGAAAAAAAAAATGTGTCAAGCAACACTTGTTGCCCATATAAAGCGACTGCTGACCACAGTCGCCTGTGGTTAGCATGACTCTTATTTTCAGTTCTTTTATACCTAAGTATTGGTATTACATAAAATTTAAAATGAGAATCTTTTTAATCTTTTCTTTAATTTATTTTCTTTTACCTTGAAACCAATCTTAACTCACCCCACGCAAAAGAATAGATTAAATTGATCACCTACCAAGATATAATAACTTTAAGGGTAAATTGTAATGAAATATCTTGATATTTTACTATATTATAATAAAATTGTATTTTTATTAAAATTACAATAGTACCTGAATAATTATTAATTTGGTCCCTAACATATTTAAAAATATCACTTTTTAATATGTTTTTACTTTTTTAACTCATATGATCTCTAAATTTTTCAAAATACATCAATTTAGTCCATATAACTAAACTTTTAATGGTTAAACTTGATATAAAGTACAAATTAACCATTTTACTTTTTTATTAAATTAGAATATCGCTTTTATCCTTTAACTTTTTAACAATTTTATCTATTTGAATAGTCGAAAAAAAAATTGATATATATTATAAAAAATTTAATTTTTTTTAAAAACACTTAGAAAATATTAAATAATAAAATAAATATGATAAAATTTATTAAAAATAAAAAATACATATTAAAATTAAAAAACTTCTTAAAAGTAATATCATTTATTAAAAATAAAATAAAATTCTAGATTGAATACTTATAAAACTCAAAATTTACTAATTATATATATATATATATAATATAATAAATTTATATATATTGCAGTTTTATTATTATATTTATATTTTTATAATATAATAATAATATATGTAGGGAGCTTCATATGAGCACCCACTTACCAAAATACAATTAGCACTATTTACTAATAACCGTTGGATTGATCCAAGGGTTGTTATTAAATGGTGCTTATTAATATATTAATTATTAATTATAAAAAATAAAAAGAAAAAAATTATTAATTATTAATAATATCATTTATTAATATATTAATTAATACTTAACCCAAACAGTCTCTTCCTCTTCCTTTATAATTCCTTTCTTTGCCTAGAATCACAAATTTTACGTCTCCTCCATCTTTGAAACTCCGGCCTCCAAACCACCTCTTCCTCCATAGCCCACAAAGACTTCGAAAACTCCAAACTTCAGGCTTGAGTTGTTTTCCTCTAGTACATATGTATGATCTCTGTAGTTGTGAAAGAGAAAAGCGCATCGGTTATTCTTTTGGCTGGAGGGAAGGGTAAAAGAATGGGTGTAAGTCTCAAATTGTTTGAACTTTTTATTATTGTACCACTTGAAGTAAAAGGGCGTTCTAGTATTCAGTGTAGTATCCGATATTTAGTATCCTGTTTTGGTTTATTTTGTATCACATATGTAAAAGACTTTAGTTTATTGGGTTATCTAATTGGTTTTTGGTAGTTAGAACTTTTTTTTTTTTTTTTGACAGAGTTAGAACTTATTACTATTGTTGTTTTTAGGGCAATTAGCAAAATTGCTCAAAAATAAGTCAACAATTGCAAAACTACCCAGACTCCACTAATTTTTGCAACCTCTACCCAAAGCCTTTTTTTGGATAAAATTGCCCTTACTTTACACATCACTGTCTTCTTCTTCTTCTTCATCTAGTCAAGGTTTCTTCACCCGGTTCTCTCTTCTTCTCTTCTCTTCTTCACATTTTCTTATTTTTCCTCTCTTCTCTTCTCCATAAATCTCTTACCCAACCTAAGATAAGAAAATCTCAAGTTATCTCTTATAAATAAAAGAAGATCCATCTCACAAAGTTCTCTCTTCAAAAATTCCAAGGTTAGTGTTAAACTTTTGTTTTTAGTCAATGCACACTTTTATGGGTTTTGAATCAGTTGTAGGCATTTCACATTTGTTAATCCCCCATCAAAAAAATGAAGAATGAATTTTTATAAAATTTTTTTCATCATGCCGACCCGATGGTTTTGGCCCGATGATTTTGGCTCGATGGTTTTTCTTCATGTTTTTTCATCGTTTTTGGCCCGATAGTTTTTGTCCCGATGGTTTTCATCATGTATTTTAATCATGGCGGCCCGATGGTTTTTGTCCCGATGGTTTTCATCATGTATTTTGGGATTATCATGGCGGCCTGATGGTTTTTGTCTCGATGGTTTTCATCATGTATTTTCATCATGGCGGCCTGATGGTGTTGGCCCGATGGTTTTCATCATGTATTTTCATCATGGCTGCCCGATGGCCTTGGCTCGATGGTTTTCAAATTGTATTTTTATCATGGCGTCCCAATGGCCTTGGCCCGATAGTTTTCAAATTGTATTTTCATCATGGCGGCCCGATGGCCTTGGTCCGATGGTTTTCAAATTATATTTTCATCATGGCGGCCCGATGGCCTTGGTCCGATGGTTTTCAAATTATATTTTCATCATGGCGACCCGATAGTTTTTGGCCCGATGGTTTTTGTTCATGCCAGCCCGACAGTTTTGATACTTTAATTCAATTTAAGTTTTATGTAATTTTTTTTTAATGCAAGAATGAGCATGGATGATGTGCAGTTGATAATTAACTGGGATGGACATTGGGTATGTGAACAAGGGGTTTATTGGTATGATGGCAAGAGATCAAAATGGGTGCTATTTCCAAGAGATGCAACTTTTGCTCAACTATTAGATAAAGTGTATGCTGTTCACAGGGATTGACAGAAACTGCTTTCGAGTCATTATAAAGACGGTTGCTCATACCATCTACCCAAGCATGCCTGTAGAGATAAGTGATGATGATGATGTTGTAATATTATTACATCAAAAGAATGTTGACCATTTAGTTTGTATAACCGTATTTGAGATTGAGCATAGTGACCGACAATTGAAGTAGCAATGTTTTCCAGAGTCATCTAATCAACAACACCATCCCATCAATTTTCAGTTTCCTTCATCGAAGGGAAGTAACTACATTCGGGAGGGCTACATACCAAATTTAAATGATACTTACGGTTGATGATGGAGTTCAATTTGTTGATGATTTCAGTAACAAAGCCAGAGATAGTGAGAAGTCCCAAGATGATTAGGGTGTTGGAAACAGTAATGAAGAGTTGGTTCGAGCCACGTCTGTAATGTGTTCAATTAATGATGTTGAAGTAGCTTCGAGAGCTTTGCCGATTCTGATTGCAAATGGGGAAGTCTTTGACAGTAAAAAAGAGTTGCACTCCCAACTAAGAAGGTACGCTAGCTGCAAATCGTTTCAATTTGAAAGTGTGGAAGTCGGATACTTCACGTTTTGAGGTACGTTGTGCTGTTGGAGAATGCAAATGGCAGCTACATGCATTCAAGGTTACAAACACTGATTTTTTTCGGATTACAAGATTTGACGACAAACACAGTTGCTCAATAGAGAAAAGGTTTTCATGGAATAGAAAGGCTAGTGCACAGTTTATTGTACAACATATCAAGGAGAAATTTCGTGATGGTCGTATCTACAGACCAAAGCAAATCATAAGAGATATCCAAAATGAATTGGGCATTACAGTAAATTACCACAAAGGATATCGGGCTAAACATATTGCTATGGAAGAGGTACACGGATCAGCTGAAGTTTCTTTTAGTATGTTACCTTATTATTATCACATTTTAGAGGAAACAAACCCAGGGACGATAACGAACATTAAGACTGATGATGAAAATGTATATGTTCTTCTCCATGAAAGCGTGCATAGATGGTTTTAATGCTGCAATTAGACCAGTTATTGCAATTGATGCCACGTTTCTGAAGGGTTCATATGGTGGCATCTTGTTTGTCGCTGTATGTCAGGACGGGAACGACCAAATATTTCCTTTGGCATTTGGTGTTGCGGATTCCGAGAATGATGCTGCATGGAGTTGGTTTCTATCTTGTCTGCATGATACCATTGGAGATGTTGAAGATCTTGTTTTTGTATCTGATAGGAAAAACAGTATTATCAAAGCTATTGCAACAGTTTTTCCAAATGCATACCACGGTGCTTGTTTCATGCATTTAGAACGAAATATGATTTCCATTTGTAAGAACAAAGATCTTTCCATACCATTTCGGAAGGCAGCCAAGGCCTATAGAGTTAATGATCACTCATTTTACATGCTACAGTTGTCCAGCATTAGTGTTGGAGCTCATCAGTACGTTGTTGATGTTAGAGAAGAGAGGTGGTCCCGAGCCTTTTGTTCGAGAAAAAGGTACAACATTATGACTACTAATATTGCTGAGTCGATGAATAATGCAGTGAAAGATTTTCGAGAGTTACCCATTGTTGCTATGATTGACCGTATTCGAGGTATGATGCAATGTTGGTTTCATGATCGACATACAGTGGCTACTTCTTATGATACACAGTTGACAGAAAGGGTTGAGGCACTTATTGGGGTTAGTGATGAATCTGCGCAACATATGAAGGTGTCTCCAATTGCATTGTACCAGTTTGAGGTACACGATGGAAAACATAATGGAATTGTTTATTTAGAAAACCGTACATGCAGTTGTAGAGAATTCAATCTTGATCAGATTCCATGTGCACATGCTTTCGCTGCCATAACATATAGAGGATTGCATTACACAACATTCACCTCACCCTACTACTCGACTGCTTATCTGCTTTCAGCATACAGTGGTGAGATTCATCCAGTAGGCCATCAAGGTGATTGGTTGGTCCCAGCTGAGGTTGCAAATACAATTGTTCTTCCACCAGTTGCCCGACGCCGACCATGTCGACCAAAGAAACAATGTATACCTTCGATTGGAGAAGAGGTTGTACGCAGAAGGTGTAACACCCCCTGACCCAAATCCACTCGGACCGAATCAGGGAGCGTTACTATATACTAAAATCTAACTTTTCCTGTTATTACATATAATTTAAATACTCTATTAAAAACATTTGAAAATGATCCAAATAAATTTTTGAAAATCTTGCCAGAGTTTCCTCTGTTTTTCTGACTTTCCAAAATTTGTTTATAGTTAAAATTCCTAAAAATCAACTTCCAAATTCTCAAATCAATTTTGCGCACCCTTCCAAATATAGTGCGACTTACCAACCAATTATCATAATATCATTTATAAAGATTCAAATAATATAAACATAGAATAAAATATTTACATAGCGGAAGCTCCTTAAATATTTACAACAGTTTCTGTATATGCATGTGGTATCAAACTATATATAGACTTATTACAAACGATCTACCAAAATATATACAGGAATGATGTGATTCCGGACTCTGGTTCTGCAGCCTCTACTCTTCTTTGTCTTTGTCTCCCTTGGAACCTCTGTTACCTACGTGTGAGAAAACTCAACACGCTAAGCATAATGCTTAGTAGATGTACACAAAATTGTTTATACAAATATTTTATATCAAATAAAACTATAAATAACAAATATATAGACAATATATGGGGCTCATATCAAATTACATATCCAACATTAATTAACAGACATATTTTCTTAATTTCTCAAATACTTTCATATAACAAATCAATTTTCAGATTGGGCTCCTGACATACAAAACATAAGTTATCGGACTGGATTACGGGTTGTTCGGCTTCGAACTCACGTCGAACATCAAATCAGAATGGAACACCAACAGAATCACCCGCTGTAAATGTCCCATGACGGAATGTAGAACCCTAGGACCGGCACATCCAAAGGGTGGCGCATCAAAGTAAATCGGCACAGTACTGTTCAGACAGAAACCCAATTGACATGTCAACCTCCTATATCCATATCTATGTTTATACACATCAGAGCCAAAATGTTTTCTCAAAACCAATGTCAACATATCTCATTTCTTTCCGAATCATCGAATTCAATTTTCAACGTAGTCAATACATATCGATATATTTATATTTTCGAAATACAAAATTCATCAAATATAATATAACGGAAATATACGAATGTAAATCAATAATCATATCAAATCAATCCAAAATATACTCAAACGTATTTCATAATTCTATTTCGAATCAAATCGCCCCAAAATTATTTTCCTATACATTTCACAATATAATATAATTTAAATCACTTTCAACAATATATTTCCATAACACTATTAGAACCAAATCGTATTCAAATCAATCTGAAATCAGTTTCAAACTATCCATTCTACTCAATATAGTTCAAATAATTCAAAAACTATAAAATTCGACAATTCCGAAAATTTCTGGAAAATTGGAAAAATTCGAAAACTCATATACATCGAACCTGAACTATAATCTATAATCAATATAATTCAAATAACTCAAATTTAATCAAATTCAATCAATCCGAAATATTCTGGAAAACGGAAAAATTTCAAAACACGTATACATCAAACCTGAACTATAATCTATAATCCATATACTTCAAATAATTCAAAAACTATAAAATTCAACCATTCCGAAAATTTCTGGAAAACTGGAAATTCGAAAAATACGTGTACATCAAACCTGAAAGCTTCCTCCTTCTCCTTTCCTTCTTCTCTTCCTCTTTTCTTCTTCTTCTTCTTCTTTTTTTCTTCTTTCTCTCTCTTCTTTCTCTCTCCTATTCTCTCTTCTTCCTCTCTCGTTTCTGATATGTTTCTGTTTCTGCGTGATGTTTGTTGAATTTTGAGAGCTGATGCTCTCTTTATGCACCGCTCCACCGCTTTATTTTTTTACAAGTTTTGAGTCATCGCGACCTGTACCGCGAGCGGTGGTCGCGTCGCTTCGATCGCGTTGCTCACTGGTGGAAATTTGCCACTTTCACCGTGAGCTGATCATCGCGATCTGTGGTCGCGGTGACTGGTCGCGGTACTCATTGTCCGAAATCATCCTTTTCATTGCGAGCTGCTCATCGCGATCCCTGGTCGCGGTGAGTAGTCGCGATGCCTACTGTCCAGATTTTCACCCTTTTCTTCGTGCATTGTTTTAATTACAATTTCCACCCCTCAAATCATAAAAATCATATTCACATATTCAAAATGAATTCAATCATACTTTCCATATTTATTCAAAATTAGGGATGTTACAGAAGGTGTACAAATTGTTGGCGCCACGGCTATAACAGCAAAACATGCAAGAATCCTAAAGTAGCTGAACCATCTGGGTGATGAGGATATGCAAGATATGATGTTGTTTTATTTATGATTTTCTATTTTGTTGTATGTAATTGCATTTTTATTTTAATCATTGCAGGACATGGACAATATAATTAACATTATTGTACAATTTGGAAGACAGCAACTGTATTATTTGAAATTGCTGTTTTGTTGTATGTAATTAACATTTTCATTTGGTTTTTGGAAGACATTTTAATCAATTAACTTATGAAAATTTTGCCAGAGTTTCCTCTGTTTTTATAACTATCCAAAACCTGATTTACGAAATCTAGGCATTTAACAACATATGTATACACTTCAAATCACTTTTCTGAATCATTTGCGCATCCTTCCGTTCGATGCTGACTTTTCCAATCATTTTATCAAAGCAAAAAAATCAACGTTCCCAAAATTTACAATCACTTTCTCAATAATGTTAATGTTATTATTCAATAATCAATAATATTAACATAAATCACCATTTCGAAAAAAGCACAGGTCATTCTTCATCGTCTAGCCGTGTTGAGTTTGCAAATATGTCAATGGACATTTTCTTCCTGAGAGCTTTCATTTGCTTGGCATTGAAATCAAACTTCTGTCTGTGTGCAACGATGTATTCAGCAAACACAAGGGTAAATGCATCACAATGACCACTGCAATAATTTCAATATAATAACAAAGTCAATTATTGAATCAATTAAAATAACAATCAATATAAAAATATAGAGTGTAATTTGACTTACGCCCCTGCGTTGTTGTGGAACAGTATCAGGACCTAGCCTTTTGCAAGCAAATAGAGTGACCTGTACTTGTCTCCCCTTATGTTCAAAATAGCCTCCGTTATACATAAGGGACAGCAAAAGATATGCTAGTGGGGAGACATATTACTCCCGAAAAGACGGATCAGTTTCATGACATAGAGAATCATAGATCCGTACTTTTCTTTCAACAAGATTAACAGCCACCAAGACCCAGTGATAACCATCCACATTCATAGGCATCAATAACTGCATTGAGCACATAATTGTCATTTAACTTATATACATAGACATATTGTTAAATAGCTGCATGATTAGACTTACATTATCGATCTCCCACCATGGACGAGACCCTTCAGGTCGTTCTCCGTGAACATACCCAAGGTAAAATCCTCCCATTTGAAGGTAAGGGGATTGTAGGCCTCTTTCGATATGGTTCTATCCGGGTCTTGCGAAAGTTTTTTTCCATATGTGTTGAAGGGTTGTCTACAAAAATTTAAAATATCAGTATGTTATTTATAAGTTATTGATGGAAAACATTTAAATAATTTTGATTTCAATTACAACTTACAAAGAATGATGGATCAATCAAGTTGTAATTTTGCAAAAAAATTGTAGGATGTGAAAGCTATTGGGATTTATGCCCTAAAGCTTGTAATTGTAAATGGTTAAAGGACAATAATAAGAATTATTCAGATTATCATTCAAGTGCATAAAATGTTTTATGTTCAGTAATACATTCTTATTGTGCAAGAACATCCTAGATTGCAAGATGTAATCTCATAATGAGTATATGATGGTCATATATAGAGAGGATTCATTTTGAGACGTGCAATCTAAAGAGTTCGTAGAGAGCGAACAAAGCTGGGTACTTTGTTTGTGATTGATCTACTGCTGCGGTCTATTCTGTAAAGTACGGTGGTCTTATTCTAGACCGCTCATGTAGTTGACATGAGAATGAAGGCACCTTATATGATGAGATCATATAGGACTGGGCCACTGATTTATATGAATCTCTCACCAAGATCCGTTAGTAGATGAGATTCATATATAATCGATAAACGATGGCTATTTATAGGTGATCTTAATCCTGAGTGTCTTATCGACTCCTTCAGGTTAGATTGTGGCTTTTGATTTACCATGAGTGAAGTTAATGAGAATCTCGACCAATACCTCCGTATCTTGGAGCTGCAGGTTTGGCTTGTGGCTGGGAAGGTTTGAACATAATAGTGGAATCCACTCCTTCTTGATTGAAGTAGATGAGTAGTTCCCTTAAGGGTTGATTCGGGGCTTGAACGATTATGAGCACTCTCCTTCTTCCGTGAGGAAGACAGGATTTAATTGATCATTAGAGAATCAATGGTACTTAAAGGAAAAGATATTTCTAGAGGGGTATAACGGACTTTATGACCCAGCTCTAGTTATGAACTATTTGTGGAGGATCACACTATATGCAATTAGCTATATCAATGGACACTGACACTTGAGATTATATAAATACGTCTACAGTTTTGAGAGTGCAGCCTCGGATTTTTAGTGGAATAACTCCGAGGTTAATAATCATGAAATATTAATTAAAGAATTTTAATTATATTCCTAAGTATTATTGGAGCTCAAAACTGTAGGTCCATTAGGTCCCCTTACTAGCCCTTATAGTTGTTGGTAACGAGGATCACGGTAGATTAATTGGATGGTCCAATTAATAGTGTTACGAAAGTAATGCGATTTAAATAAAAGAGAATAATTAAATAATGTGATTATTTAATTAATTAAATATTTAATAAAATAATAGATACTAATAATTATGAATTATTAATTCTATTTATTAAATATGAGGTCATGTGATTAAATAATGACTAGGACAAAAGAATTAAAATAATTAGACTATTTTAATAGTCCAAAAGGTCACAGGTTCAAGTCTTTAGGAACACTAAAAATAAATAGAATTTAGAATCCTATTTTGACTTGGTCAAACTAAAACCCTAAAGGACTAATATATAAGTGTTATATAGTTAGGAAAAAACCTAACCTAACACACAAGTGAAAAAGAAAGAGAGTTCGGCCACCAAAGAGAGAAAAGAAAAAAAGTTTTTTCTGACTCTCCCCTCTTTTGCAGGATTTGGCCAGTGTTCTTTTCATATGACCTCCATCTCTTGCCAGTGACATGCCCACATACATGTTGTCAGACCGCAGGTTATAGCTCGGAAGATCTGGTGGTAGATTGAAGAATCAGAATAAGGAAATTAAGAAAAAGGTATGTAGTTTCTAAAGTCTTTTTCTGCTTATATATAGGAACTCGTTCCTGATTGAAAAAGGTTTTCAATATAAGAAAAAATTTTGAAACCCAATTCCGCATATTATACAATAATCAAAATATTTTCTAAAACTCCCTTCAAAAGTTGGCGCCTCCGTAGTACTGCCAGATAAGCCTCAATATGCTGTTTTTTGGTTAGATCATGAACTAAATATTGCCATTGAAAACTCATCATAAGTAACAGTGCAACTGAATAACATTAGCATGAAATTAAGAAAATAATTTCAATTTATTTACTTATCCAGCTGTCCAACCAGTCGGTCGCACTCTCAAACGTCTTGAAAAATTCCGGAGTCAGCATCCATAGGTTGCCCAATGTAGCACCTCCATATACGGTATAATATTAAGAGTAAATGACATTAAACATCACAAGAGTTAACGAAGTCTGAAAATAGCTTTCTGAACTTAAATTATGTATGCTTACCTAACTTTGTTATTCTTCTTAAAAGCCTCATACTCCGACCGTACTTCCGAGTGAACCGATTTTAAAGGCTCGAACTTCATAGGATTTGCAGTCCGTGTCCTTTGCTTTTTTGGCCTAGTCGAGTCCACGTACGGGCTAGATATGAATGCAGAACGCTTACACCTCCTTCTACCATATCTTACGCCGAATGCTTTCTTTTCAAGAGTAACGACACTCTAATTACCTATGGCACTCATAATATTCGGCAAGGGAGAGTAAATAGTAAGCTCTAGGCATTGATCGAGTTCCTTTGCCTCCTCCTTTGCCTCCTCATTTTTAATATCAGTGGCATCGTCCACGTTATAGGTTGTATCAAAGAAGTCGTCACTCTGATGAAGTGAATACAACAGTATACGGTTAATACAATGTCAACAAGGAAATAACAAAGTTCGACATTGTATAATAAAACAAAAATTACCCCTGGCACCTTATTTCCAGCTTCAAATTGTTCATTACTGCCTGCTGTCTTGCAAACAACTTCAATCAATTTTTCAACTCCTTTCTGCATCTCATCCAGTTCTGTTTGTAGGGTTGCAAACCCTTTGTCAACTTTATCATGGAGTGCGGTCATAGAAGTCTGTAGACACTTTAATTCTGTGTGCAGGCCATCCATTTTTCTATGGAGATCTTGTGAGTCTTAGCATAATGTCCAACAAAAAGTTAAGTTAAATTAACATTTACATATTATTTACTGAACAATACAATTAAGGGACAATATTGGCTACATACCGATGGACTCCGTCTAATAGGCCGCTCTTCTTATATTTCAGCTTGCTTGTCTTTCGATTGTCGTTGCTCTTCTTCACCAATATCATCACTGTGATTGTCATCACAATACTCATTCATCTTCCTTATCACCAATCTCTATATCTAGGGCAAACGGATCATTTGAGATGCTAGCCTTCTCCAACCCCGTCAAATATGATAACTTCAATTCTTCACCCGTGGGTTTCAAAGTTTCAAACGTTGAAATCTAACCAACAAAAAAGAAAAACAAACAACATAGAGTTATAATAAATTTTATATACAAGCCAAGAACTCTGTTAATTTAATTCATACCTTTCGCCTTATGAAAATCTCAGTTCTCAAAGTCTAATATCCAGGACTCATTTTAACTTCCCAGTTCAAAATACGAGGGGCTGTACGAGACACTCTGGTAGCATAATTCAGCTTTGAGTACATCAGAATTTCTTCAATAGCCCATACCTACCAAATAAAACAAAACAATGTTTCAATAAGAGTTTTAAAGAATTTAAGGGTAAAAAAATGTTAAACACATAATATTACCTGAAAAGCATAGACAAATCCATACAGGTTGATCTTCTCTACTGTATGGCTCAGATCCTTTTTAGCCTTCTCCATAAACTTCTTATCTCTACCTTTGCAACAGGTCGATAATGAATTGAATGTCCTTGAATATACATTGGAACCCCATGGGAACTGATTGAATTCTTCTAAATTATCCACTAACTTTATTGCCCAATATTCAACCTTAGTCCTCAAGTCCTTTCCAAGCAATGTCATCTCTAAGATGAGCAACAAAGCTAATTTAATCATATCATCATCATCATCATCATCATTTTCTTCCTCTAGACGATGTTCGAACACACTTTGCAATTTGGTTCCAGTCACTTTTTTGGCTTCCTTAAAATATTTGTTTCGAATTCTACACGGATCATCTTCCTTTATAGTAGGGACAACTGTATCCCCAAGAAGTAGATCGCTGACGAGATAAAACTCGTTTGCACTGAACCATATTTTATTCCCACCAATCAGAAACCACATTTCATTTTCAGCATTTTCCACATGGCACTTCCCGCAACAGAATGTGATGACAAAATTGACCCGTGAAGGACATTTCATTAACATCTAAAAAATGCCCAAAGCACATTCATCTTAGTTTTTGTTGTTGTCGTTCGTCAGCTTACTCTTAATCAATTCAATGCAACTTCATTTACAATACGTCGTCATTTTGGACATGAAAATTTTTTTTTTTCCTTAATTTTCGTAGTGTCAATCAATTTGTGACTTGCCATTGATTATTAGCCTGCAAAAAAAAATTTCGAATTCATCAACAAACTAAAACATATAACGCTTACAAATATAGATTACAATAATGAGATTAACCAAGTAACATAAACAATTCAATCGTAATATACATACCAATATCTACAAATACATAACATAAATATTAATAGTTATAAAACGAAGATACAAGGAAAAAGGGTCGAATTGAAGACAGTATTTCAATTTTATTTCATGAAACCAGGCTGGCCCTAATGATTTCATTTCATCGGGTCGCAGTGGCCCGATGATTTCATTTCATCTGGTTTTGTTTCATAGTGATGGTTGCAGGCTGGCCGATGGTTTAGTTTCATCAGGTCACTGAGACACAGTGGCCCCGATGAAACAAAACCATCAGCCAGCCGTGGCCCGATGATTAAATGTCATCAGGCCACCGCGACTCGATAGTTTTGTTTCATCGGGCCACGGTGCCACCATGAAACAACACTATCGGGTCGCGGTAGCCAGAGGAAATTTAATCATAGGGTCACGGCTGGCCGATGGTTTTGTTTCATCGGGCCATGAAATAAAACCATCGGCCAGCGGAGACCCGATGAGTTTTTCATCGGGTCACATCTGACCAATGGTTTAGTTTCATCGGGCCACTGACATACAGTGGCTCGACGAAACAAAACCATCGGCCAGCTGTAACCCGATGAAAAACTCATCGGGTCTTCGCTGGCCGATGGTTTAGTTTCATCGGGCCACTGAGACCCGACGAAACAAAACCATCAGCCAGCTGAGACCCGATGAGTTTTTCATCTGGTCACAGCTGGCCGATGGTTTATTTCGTCGGGTCTCAATGGCCCGATGAAACAAAACCATCGGCCAGCGGAGACTCGATGAGTTTTTCATCGGGTCACAGCTGGCCGATGGTTTTGTTTCGTCAGGCGACTGTGTCTCAGTGGCCCGATGAAACTAAACCATCGGTCAGATGTGACCCGATGAAAAACTCATCGGGTCTCCGCTGGCCGATGATTTTGTTTCATCGGGCCACTGAGACACAGTGGCCCGATGAAACAAAACCATCGGCCAGCCGTGGCCCGATGCCCAAAACATAAATTTCTAAACAAAAAATCAGAAGAAAAATCAATGAAGAAACGTTTTTCCTTACTTTCAATCGCTGTGGAATGTTACCACGGAAGAAGGAGACGATTTCGTTGCCGTGACCCGATGAAAAAATCATCGGGTCTCAGCTGGTCGATGGTTTTGTTTCATCGGGCCACTTAGACACAGTGGCCCTATGAAACAAAACCATCGGCCAGACGTGACCCGATGCCTAAAACAATGATTATGTAAACAAATAATCAGATCTAGAAATTTTTTCCTTACTTTGAATAGCTCTAGAACGTTGCGGCGGAAGAAGAAGACGATTTCCTTGCTGTGCTCGAAGAAGAACGTGACTCCGGTGCAAACAAAGACGCGATGGACGAACAGAAGAACAGAACACAAATGAAGAAGACGAACAGCATAGCTCCGGCAATGAACAGCAGTTGAAATGAACAATAGTAAAAACAATTTGGTCAAAAAATGGTAAAGTGAAAACGTGAATACAGTGGGTCAAATGCAAAACTAAGGGCAATTTTATCCAACAAAACATTTTGGGTAGAGGTTGCAAAAATTAGTGGAGTCTGAGTAGTTTTGCAATTTTTGACTTATTTTGCTAAATTCCCTTGTTTTTATGAGTCGAAATATGTTTGGGGAAAAAAGTCATGTGGTCTATGGTTTCTTTTAAGGTTTTTAGCATTAACTTCTTTATATTTTGTAGTCAGTGCAAATTCATAGTTCAATTGGATAAGATATAGGGATGGGTTGCAGCCACTAATGAGGGGTAAATTATCCAGTACCAGTTGTCAGTTGGATGCGATTTGATACAAATTCTAACGAAGTGACATTTTGTTATGCTGTTGGTATATGAAGACATTCACTTTCGGTGTTAGTTGTTATTATTTTGGATGAAGGTTAAGTTAGGATGAATGTTAATTTGTGATTCCAGACAAATAAAGGAATTATAGATGAAGAGGAAGAGACTGTTTAGGTTAAGTATTAATAATTTTTATTTTTTTATAATTAATAATTAATATATTAATAAGCATCATTTAATAACAACCATTGGATTGATCCAAGGGCTATTAGTAAATGGTGCTAATTGTATTATGGTAAGGGGGTGCTCATATAAATCTCCTTGATAATATATGTATGTGTATATATATATATATATATATATATAGTAATTTTATTATGATATTTTATTTTTATAATATATATAATGTGTATATACTATAAAATATACTCTAAAACATGTATATATAATATTTTAATTTTTTAACCAAATTTTAAATTTTATAAGTATTCAATCTTGAATTTTATTTTTATTTATAATAAATGATGTTACTTTTAATTTTTTTTATAATTTTTAATGAATTTTATCATTTTTATTTTTTATCTAATTATTTTTAAGTGTTTTTTTTTAAATTAACATATATCAATTTCTTATTGGAATATCCAAATAGGTAAAATTGTTAAAATGTAAAAAAAAAATTGGAGGGTAAAATCGTCTTTCTAATATAATAATTTAATAAAAAAAGTTAAAATAGTCAATTTATACTTTATATCAGATTTGAACGTCAAAATTTTAATTATATGAATTAAATTGATGTATTTTAAAAACGTTAGTGATTTGTGAGTTAAAAAAATAAAAATAGATCAAAAGGTGATATTTCCTGATAAATCAGGAACTGAATTAATAATTACTGGAGGTACTAAGTTGTTGTTTAGTAGAAGTTCAGTTTCATTTCATTATGAGTAAATGTCAGAGTATTCCATTACAATTTGTTCCTAACTTTTATAAGTTTGCTTTAGACATTCATTTTACAAGTACATCCATATTTAAAATTTAAAAATTAAGTCATTCTTATAAGCACTCATTCTAGTACTAATAGTACTCTTATTAAAATCAATTCACTTATTTTTACACTATTTATCTCTAAAATTATTAGTAAAAACTTCAATCTAGTCCTTACTTTTTGATAAAACATCACTTTTTTACTTACGATTAATTTTTTGGTTCGTGTGGTCCCTGACATTTCTTAAATAGATCAAACTGGTCCTTCTGACCAACTTTTTGATGGTTAATCATCACAAAATTCTCTAAAAGATAATTTTGCCCTTAATAAATTCAATTAATAGAATTACAATTTTACCTTCTAAAATATAATAAAAATTAATAAAATAATATTAAACTAAATTACAAAAACTTAAATATATAAAATCTATTAAAATAATATTCAAATTAAGTTATTTTATTAGAAAAATTAACATTTAAAAAATTAAAGAATAAAATTAAAAAATGGAGAATTAAAAAAATTAAAAAAATATTCAGATTAAGTTATTTTATTAGAAAAATTAACATTTAAAAAATTAAAGAATAAAATTTAATTCTCAATTTAATTTATTTTTTTTAGCAATTTTTAAATTTGTTTAAATGTTAATTTTTCTAATAACATAATTTAATTTGAATATTTTTTAATAGATTTTATATTTTTAAGTTTTTATAATTTAATTTAATATTATTTTATTTATTTTTATTATATTTTAATTGATAGGTAAAATTTTAATTCTATTAATTCTTCAAGGGCAAAATTGTCAAATAGTGATGGTTGACCGTCAAATAGTTGGTCAATGACTAATTTGATCTATATTAGAAAACATGAGGAACTACACGACCCAAAAAAGGAAATATAAGTAAAAAAAGTGAGGTTTTATCAACCATTAGAAACTAAATTAAAGTTCTCCCAAATTCTTAATGCACACAATTTAATCCTTACACCATTGAAAATTACATAAACCACTTCTTTTCATACTTAATTTTCTTTAATTAATTTTCTTATAAATAAAGATCAATCCACGCCTCTTTTTTTTTTTTTTTGAAAATTATTAGTTACTTTTTATTTATCAGTAAAATTCATAATCAAAAATAAAAGAAAGACAAAAAAAAGTTAATTTTAAAAGAGAAAATTCTTACTTTTGGCCTGCAGTTAATGGGGTCTCATGAATTTGTCACTTTTCAATAACTTTTATATTTTTATAAAGGGTGAATTGCACTTAAATATCTTAATGTTTATCATAATTGCACGTTTAATGCCAGTTTTACCATAATTGCACTCTAATACCTTGTAATCCGTTGATCACCGTTAAAGTAACAGTTGACCAAACGGATTCAGGCAAAATGACGAGACTGCCCCTCAAAGAAAAAAACAAAAAAAAAATTGAAAAGTCAGATGATCTTCGAACCCAGATGAACTGGGTTCGTGATCGAACCCAAATCACTGGGTTCAAACACGAACTCAGAGATCTGGGTTCGAACGCGAACGCATCTGCGTTCGAATGCGAACCCAGTTGGGTTCGATCGCGAACCCAAATTTCTGGGTTCGCGTTCGAACCCAGAAAAAATTCTGATCGTGAACCCAGATCTGGGTTCGCTATCATAATTTTTTAAAAAAAATTTTTTTGTTCATGTGGTGGTAGAGATCTCAGATCTCTTCCACCTGTTTTTTTAATTTTTTTTAAAAATATTTTTAATATGATGTGGCATGTTCTTATTGGTTGGATGATTTTTTTAAATTTTTTAAAAATGAATTTAAATGTAAAAGACCAATTTGCCCCTGAATCCGTTTGGTCAACCGTTACTTTAACGGTGGTCAACGGATTACAGGGTATTATAGTGCAATTATAAAAAAACTGGCATTAAACGTGCAATTATGATAAACTTCAGGGTACTTGAGTGCAATTTACCCTTTTATAAACTTTTGCCACGAACTCACAAAAATACTCCTGTCAGTTGACAAACCCAATTTAGCCTCTCTCCTCTTATCACTTTATCTGTTTTCAAACCCAGATTTCATTTCTCTCTCTTTTTAGCTCTTCACGTTTCTCTCTCTTCTTCCTAACTCGCTTTCTTTTTCTACAATAAGATAATCTAATTGGTGCTACATGTTTTTGTCAATCTAACTTTTGCCTCTATCAAACTCTTTTCTCCATCAAACTCTATTCTTTATCAAACTTTTTTTCTTTAGATTACAATTTCACACAATGGTTTCTAAGAAATCAATTTTACACGGTATTTCTTACATGTTAGTGTGTATGCTAGTGCATGAAAAAAAATAATTTGTATACTTTATTTTTGGCGTGTAAAATTGATTTGTGACTTATAAAACCATTGGAATATGTTGAATAATTATTGGTCTATAGCTTGCGTGTAAAATTGTTTATTAACTAGCTATAAAATTGATTGTAGACACACTAGCGTGTATAATTGATTGTGTACAAACTAGTGTGTATAATTGATTGTTTACAAATTAGTGTGTAAAATTATTGTTGTACAAACTAGCGTGTATAATTGATTGTTTACAATTAGTGTGTAAAATTATTGTAGTACAAACCAGTGTATTAAAAAAAATAAAGAGAAACAAAATTTGATTTTGAAAAGAGATAAAGTGATAAGAGCAGAGAGAGGTTGAATTAGGTCTATCAACTAAGTCAGACAAGTTTTCCACGTGGGTAAAGAGTATTTTGTCCAAAAGGCGTAAAATTTGACAAAAACAACCAATTTATTAAAAATGGCGAAATATAATAAATACCCCTAATTTAAGGCTATTTATAAATTTTTTCCATTTTAAAATTAATAGAAGTACTAATCTTTATATGATTAAAATCCTTTGAGATTTCTTTTCTCATTACTTTGTTATATGATAATCATATATATCATGGAAAAATTAGATATTTGGAATAAAATTAGGGTTTAATTAGAATTTGTTGCAAGGTTTCTTTCTTCTTTTTTTTTTTTTAAAAAAAAAATAACAAAAAGGTTAATATTGTTGCATATAAGATGAATGTAATTAATGGGTGTACATAGTCTTTAATTTATTTTTAATTAAAATATATTGCCCTTATTGGTCATTTTGTGTTGGAATATTTTTATATTTAATATTTTAATAAAATAGGTGTACAAATCATATCTATGGGTGACAATAACGGCTCTATATATATAATAATATTTTTATTAAAAATTAGTTTTATATAAAAAAAACTTATTTAGTGAATATTTTTGCTTGAAAAACACATTTATGTAATTAAAGTTTTTTATTTGATTTATGTCAATTAATTTAAATAAATAATTAAAAGCATTAAAATATTATAAATGTCAATTATTTTTATGTTATTAGAAAATATAAATACATATATCTATATAAAATTGGTATCCATTAAATTTCAATTGATTGACTTAAATAAAGGGGGATTTACATTTTTAATTATTGAGAAAATGGTTTAAAATAGTACCATTTGAACCTATACTTTTAGTAATAACACCTAATGGTGGCCATGGTTCGGTTACCGCAGGTTCTAAATCGGAACCGACAGCCTCGGTTCAGGTCCGGTTTAAAATCAGAGGACCCGTTGGTCCCAGTTCCGATTTGTAATGAAAAGGAATCAAAACCAGCGATTCACTGCCGGTTCCGGTTCGATTCCTTTTTTTTTTTTTTTTTAAATTAGTCGTTGGGCCAACGGTAAAGTTGGGCCAACGGCCATATGGTAAAGGAGACTAGCCGTTGGCCTGGGCCAACGACTAGTCCTCTAACCTCTACCATACTTCAATTAGTGGCCTTACAAAATTATAGCAAGTACCCCTATATTTTCTAAAATTTTATTTTTATCCCCTACCAAAATAATATATAAACTCCCCCCTCTTCATTTTTTTCACATCACAATTCTCAATCTCTCTCTCTCTCTCAACAATTCAACATTTCTCTCTCTCTCTCTCTCTCTCTCTCTCTCTCTCTCTCTCTCTCTCTCTCTCAATTTGTTCAATTTCAATTATTTATTTAAATTTTATAGTTTTTTTTAAATTATAAAATTACAATGGCATCAAGTTCCTGAATGTCCGTTTTCAGAAGGTCCGTTTCTAGCAGAGACAATGAGTCGGTGCTGGACTTGTCGGTTCAAGAAGAGTAGAGTCACTGTAATGTACATTTCAACGAAATAAATTTTGGTGATTACCTACAACCGAGAGCATTTGAGGAGGAAATATTCGGTAATCAAACTCCTCCTCATTTTACTCCTCAATTTTCTCAACCCAGTTCCTCTCCTCAATTCCCTCCAAATCTAAGCAGCCAATCTGTATATATGCCGAATTTGAACAAGTACAAATCTGAACTTTTAAAGTTCACATGAAAAATGTGAAGAAGGAACTGGGGAACATGGTGGTGACTTGCAACTATTGTTTCAAGGAATTTAAGTGGAATAATTTCGGAGGATACAGGACGTACTGGAAACACATTCAACAACAGTCATTCTGTCGAAGCAAGTCAAGCACGCTGACAATAACAAATTGTTAGGTACACATCTCCTAACTATCAATTATTTAAATATAGTGATCAAAATAATAGGGAAGAGTTAGCTAAAATGGTAGCGACCGAACATTTACCTTTCAGTTTTGGTGAAAAAACTAAATTTCTAAAATATTGTCATAACGCCTTAAATCTCGCTGCATGTAGGGTACCTAGGACTACTTTGAAACGTACTATGTGTGAAATTTATAAAAAAGAAAAAAAAAATCATTAGTTAAATATTTTAAAAAATATGTGGGTCGTGTGTCTGTTTGTGCCGATATCTGGAGTGATTATTGGCAAAAACATTTATATTTAGGACTGACCTGTCATTATATTGATGAAGCATGAGAGTTGCAAAAAAGAATTCTTACATTTATAGTTTTTGATGACTCCCATACTGCTGATAATATATATAAATTGATGAAAATTATTTTTGAAGAATATTTTATTGAAAATAAATTTTTGAATTGGTTTTGATAACGCCGCAAACAATATTGTCGTCGTTCCACAACTATTACAATTGTGTAATCCCTATTTTGGCGGCAGATTTTTCCATCAAGGATGTATTTGCCTTGTTTTAAATTTATGTGTACAAAATGGTTTGCAAACACTACAAAATTTTATTACACCAATTAGGAATGCTCTCTATTATTTGTGAAAACGTCCTAGTGTCATGAAACAATGTGCTAGGTTCTGCAAATTTTACGGGAAGCAACCAATTAGATTTTCTCGTGATGTTCTAACTCGTTGGAACTCCACGTACAAATTATTGTGTGAAAGTTATGAGTATAGAGAATTATTAGTTAGATTTATGCAGTATAATATTAATAGTATTAATTTGTTTCCTCACCATTGGGATGTTTATACTAAAATTTGTATGTTATTAAAAGTTTTTAATGATGTAACAAATACTTTATCTAGTATATATTATCCAACCTTACATTTATTTTTTATAAAAGTCATTAATATTGCAGGTGCACTTAATGAGTGTGCAGAAGAATCAGATTTATTTGAATGTGTTAATGCAATGCAACAAAAATAGTTAACTTATTATAAGGAGATTCCTATGATTTATATAATTGCATCAATTTTTGACCCTGGATGCAAATTTGATCATTTATATGAATATTATACTCTTTATTATCAATCTTTAGGTATAAGTGATATAGATATTAATACTTTATTTAATAATGTTAGGAGTTTATTTTATGAATTGTATAATGAATACTGTTCTATATACGGTTCCTCGCTGAACATTGTTGTTCAGCAACCGGATATAAGTGGTTCTCAATTTAATGTTCCCTCCACACTAAGGAAGTTAGGGTCAAGTTTGTAGTAAAAAAAGTCAAAGAAAACGGGGGGTACATTATCAACCTTTGTTTCTGAAGGGGGTTTTAAAAAACGTTTAATTATGGTATATGTAACGGCCCGGGACGCTCTACGGCTCTTGCCCGACCCCGTTACTCACAGTTCTCCACTGGTGCTCTCGAGATCCGCACCTAAGACAAGCTCCTGTCATCTTCCAACAGTCACCTGTATGGTTCTTCATACAATGAGTACAGAGAGACGGGGCTGGTCCCCTAGATGAACCTCCTGGTGTACTCGCCACTGATGTTGCAGATGGGGCGGGTCTAGTACCTGAGCCCTGGCCTGGCTTCTGGAAAGGAGAACGACTGGAACCCTGGAAGCCTTTAAATTTCTTATTACGTTGCTGAAGAATTGGTACTTATAGACAAGTACCAAGTTCAAATCCTGATGAGGGAGGCGAAAGAAAGCCGTGAGGGGTAGATCGATGTTACGACCAAAAGCGGACAGTACCTGTGAGTAACGGGGTCGGGCAAGAGCCGTAGAGCGTCTCGGGCCGTTACAGTATAACATATGAAATTAGGTTTCAAAAATTTTCTTTTAATTGAAAAAATTATTTTTCAATCAAAAACGAGTTCCTGTATATACGCAAAAAAATATTTCATGAACTATATACCTTTTTCTGATTCCTCGATCTACTACCAAATCTTCCGCGCTAATGACTCGCAGTCTGAAAACGTGTGTGTGGGCACGTCACGGCAAGAGATGGAGGTCACGTGAAAAACAAATGGAGAACCCTTTCTCCCTATGGCCGGCCACACCTCTAAGAAAAGGGAGAGTTAGAAAAAACTTTTTTTTTTCTTTCTTCTCTCTTTGGTGGCCGAACCCTCTTGTGTTTCTCACTTATGTGTTAGGTTAATTTTTCCTAACTATATAACACTTATATAATAGCTCTTTAGGGTTTTAGTTTGACCAAGTCAAAAGAGGATTCTAAATCCTATTTATTTTGGTCTCCTTAAAGACTTGAACCTGTGACTTTTGGGACTATTAAAATAATCTAATTATTTTAATTTTTTGTCCCAGTCATTATTTAATCATATGACCTCATATTTAATATATAGAATTAATAATTAATAATTAATAATTTCGATTATTTTATTAAATATTTAATTAATTAAATAATCACATTATTTAATTATTCTCTTTTATTTAAATCGCATTACTTTCGTAACACTATTAATTGGACCATCCAATTAATGTACTATGACTCTCGTTACCAACAACCATAAGGGCTAGCAAGGAGACCTAATGGATCGACAGTTTTGAACTCTAATAATACTTAGTAATATTAATTAAAACTCTTTAATTAATATTTCACGATTATTAACTTTGGAGTTATTCCACTAAAAACCTAAGACTGCACTCTCAGAACTGTAGACATGTTTATACAATCTGAAGTCTCAATGTCCATTGATATAGCTAATTGCATATAATGTGATCCTCTACAAATAGTTCATAACTAGAGCTGGGTCATAAAGTCCGTTATACCCCTCTAGAAATATCTTTTCCTTTAAGTACCATTGATTCTCTAATGAACAATTAAATATTGTCTTCCTCACGGAAGAAGGAGAGCGCTCATAATCGTTCAATCCCCGAATCAACCCTTAAGGGAACTACTCATCTACTTCATTCAAGAAGAAGTGGATTCCACTATTGTGTTCAAACCTTCCCAGCCACAATCTAAACCGCAACTCCAATATACATAGGTATTGGTCGAGATTTATATCAACCCCACTCATGGTAAATCAAAAGCCACGATCCAACCTAAAGGAGTCGATAAGACACTTAGGATTAAGATCACCTATAAATAGTCATCATTTATCGATTATATATGAATCTTATCTACTAACGGATCTTAGTGAGAGATTCATATAAATCGCGGCCCAGTCCTATATGATCTCATCATATAAGGTGCCTCCATTCTCATGTCAACTACATGAGCGGTCTAGGATAAGACCATCATACTTTACAGAATAGACTGAAGCTATAGATCAATTACAAACAAAGTATCCAGCTTCGTTCGCTCTCTACGGACTCTTTAGATTGCATGCCTCAAAATGAATTCTCTCTGTATATGACCATCATATACTCATTCTGAGATTACATCTTGCAATCTAGGATGTTCTTGCATAATACGAATATATTACTGAACATAAAATATTTATAAACTTGAATGATAATCTGAATGATAATCTGAATAATTCTTATTAAGTCTTTAACCATTTATAATTACAAACTTTAAGGCATAAATCCCAACAATCTCCCACTTACACTAAAGCAGATGAGACATGTCTCGTAATCCTAGACCCTCTAGGTGACCGTCAAACACTTTAGCCATCATGGTCTTCGTAAATGGATCAATCAGGTTATCTTGTGATGCAATCTTCGTCACGACCACGTCTCCTCGCTGCACTATCTCTCTAATAAAATGATATTTCCTATTTATATGCTTCCCTCTTTTATGGCTTCTTGGTTCTTTGGAATTAGGTCAAAGCTCTACTATTATCAAAATAAAGTGTCATAGGCCTATCCATATCTGGAACAACTTCTAGATCACTCAAGAACTTTCGGAGCCAAACAGCCTCCTTAGCTGCTTCACAAACTGCTACATACTCGGCTTCCATGGTGGAATCAGCAATGCAAGATTGCTTGATACTCTTCCAAATTATAGCTCCACCACCAAGGATGAATACTGACCCACATGGATTTCCTTAAATCCTTGTCTGACTGAAAGTCAGAATCTGCATAACCCAATAGAATCAAATCCGGTTGGGAATATACAAGCACATAGTTTCTCGTTTCTCCGAAGATACTTGAGAATATGCTTAACAGCAACCCAATGATCCAATCCTGGGTTGGACTAATATCTACTGGCTACTCCTACTGCAAAGTAAATGTCAGGTTTGTCAATAGCATAACATGCATAAGACTGCCTACTGCGGACGTATAGGGAATTCGTCTCCTGTCCTCAATTTCTTGAGGTGTCTTATGACACCGTTCCTTAAACATATAAACTCCATGCCTTGAAGTTAAACTACCTTTCTGTATGGAGAATCGCACAAGTATCTTGTCGATATACGATGCCTAAGACAACGCTAACAGTTTGTTCTTACGATCCCTTATTAATTGGATCCCAAGAACATACCCGGCCTTTCCCAAATTTTTCATTTGGAATTAGTTAGCAAGCCAGCCCTTTACCTCTGACAATGTTCCTACGTCATTCCCAATTAGTAGGATATCATCTATGTAAATGACTAGGAAAACTACTTTCTTGTCAATGATACGCTGTGTATACACAAGGCTCATCAACGTTCTGCTCAAAGCCATAGTTTTTTATCACAGTATCAAATCTAATGTTTCAAGATCTAGATGCTTACTTAAGTCCATAAATGGACTTTTACAGTTTACAAACCTTTTGCTCTTGATCTTGGGATATGAATCCCTCTAGTTGCATCATATAGATACTATTGTCTAGATTATCATTCAAGAATGCAGTCTTGACGTCCATTTACTAGATTTCGTAATCGAAATAGGCAGCTATGGATAAGAGCATTCTAATAGACTTAAATATAGCTACAGGCGAGAAGGTTTCATCATAATCAATGCCTTCTTTCTGGGTGTAATCCTTAGCTACTAGCCTTGCCTTGAAGGTCTCTACTTTTCCGTCTACTCCTCTCTTACGCTTGTAGATTCACTTACATCCTATGGGTTTTATCTTATCTAGTAAGTCTACAAGTTCCCAGACCGAGTTGGAGTATATAGACTCCATCTCGAGATTCATGGCTTTAAGTGCATTCCTCTTTGTCAGAATATTCCATTGCATGTCTAAATGTCAATGGATCATCCACACTATCATCAGAAACGATACCCTGTACCTCTTCAATGCCTAAATAGTGATTAGGTTATTGAACAACTCTTCCACTACACCTAGGCGGTAGTGTATCCTGACTAGGAATCATCTGACTATCAGATGTTTGTGGAATAATAACATCGTTAACAACTCTTGTTGACGGAGCACTGGTCATACCAGATTCTAACTTCTTTAACGCAATCTTACTACGAGTTTTATGATTACTTATATAATCCTCTTCAAAAAAACGTTGCGTTTGTCGATACAAACACTTTATTTTCTTATGGATTATAAAAGAATTCACCTCGTGTTTCCTTTGGGTACCCTACAAATTAACATACTTGTGAATGAAGTTCCAGCTTTCCACTCATATTCTTCAATACATGTACTGGACATCCCTATATGCGAAAATGTCATAAACTAGCTTTACGACCATTCCACAACTCTAGGGGAGTCTTAGGAACAGACTTGGATGTAACTACACTTAGTATGTAAGTCACTATTTGTAGTGCATATTCCCAAAAAGAATATGGTAATGATGAGAAACTAATCATAAATCTTACCATTTCCATCAGGGTCCTATTTCTCCTCTCCGCAACACCATTCTGGTGTGGTATTCTTGGAGGAGTGAGTTGGCATACAATCCCTATGCTCAACCATATAGTCTTCAAACTCTTAGTCGAGACACTTACCCCCACGATCCGATCGTAGTGATTTGATTATTTTTGCCTAATTGATTTTCAAATTCAGCTCGGAATTCTTTGAACCTTTCAAAGGTTTTCGACTTATGTTGCATTAGGTAAACATATGCGTATCTAGAGTAGTCGTCAATAAATGTGACATAATACTCATAACCACCTCTAGCTCTAACACTCATAGGTCCATAGATGTCTGAATGTATAAGCTCAAGTGGTTGCGTGGCTCTAATCCCTTTTCCTGTAAAAGATCTCTTGGTCATCTTACCCTCCAGACAAGATTCACAAACAGGTAAGGTGTCGATCTCTAATTGACTTAAAGATTCGCTTTTTACTAGTCTGTTTATCCTATCAAGGTTTATATGTCCAAATCTTAGATGCCACAAATACGTGTCATCATCTGGAGAAATCTTTTATCATTTTGTTTTTTGTTTCTTCAACTTTAAACAATTCAGTATTAAGCAGTGTTATATGAATTAACTGTCTTAAAACATACAAGTTATTTTCATTTATTCCAAAACAATTATTCATTCCATTCCAAAACAATCATTCATTCCATTTCTTGAAATGATAACTGATTTATCATTAAAAGAAATCTTATGAAACTTTTTCATGTAATCTAGATACAGAAATCAAATTCCTTATAAGTCTAGGAATGAAACATACATTGTTCATTAAAAGAAAATGAATATTTATTTGTAGTCTAACTACTCCCACTGCTCGTGCTGAAACGACATCCCATGTTCCAACGTGCATAGTGAAGGACCCCTCCTCCAGCTTTTGCCAATAATCATTCCAATGTAAAGAAGAACAAAAATAGTTAGTGGCCCCTAAATCTACTATTCAAAGTGAAGAATCATCTTCCACTAAACAAAATGTAATGACAAGTAAATCTGATTTACTTTTCACTTTCTTTTATTGGAGAGCTCCTTGAGGTATTGAAGACAATTCCTCTTCCAATGACCAACCTCTTTGCAATGGAATGCTTAGTCAGTCGTGGTGCTCTTTATTTTGGACTTAACCTTTACTTTACCAGTAGACCTCTTCGTCTTTTTGAAACCAGAAGAAGATGGTTTAGCCACATTTGCTTTGCCGGTCTTACCCTTGGTAACTCGTCATGCGCTGGTTACAGGCTCTAGAGGACATTCCTCCATAAGCACAGATTTAAGGTCTTTGCAAACCATGATTGTGTTCACGTTATGTTCCACTTAGTATAGTTATCCTCGGTTAATTTTTCATTTGCGAGGAAATAATAATGTAGAAAATAACGCTGACATATAAAGACATAAATCTAAATTAATATCATTCATTCCATACATTTATTTCAATTATTATAGTTCGACATAAAATTAAATATGATGCATGAACATATTTTAATGAACTAAAAAATCCCTAAAATTAGTTTCCATGCCGCGATAATCCAACATACCACAAGTAAGTGTCTAGGTAGGACTATATCAAATCCTTGCATGTTAGATCAAAACATTCTCAATCAGATAACACACCAGAATAACTTTTTATTCTTATATTATCCAACCATCGATAACTCTTTATTCTTATATTATCCAACCATCGCTTTTGTTTAGTCAGGACATTTAATTAACATCTTAATTAAGCCCTTTATGAGTGTGATCCATCGTTTCAGAATTCATGAACTTAACTTGAGAGTGCCTTGGTAGGCTAGGTCAGTCCCAAAATACATTCTGAAAACCTTGGTATTGACTCTTATGAACACCCTCCGTAGGGAGGACGAAATCAAAGCCGTCACGAGACGCCACTCAAATCTCACGGTGTTAAACTAACAATAGAGACTACGGGATATAATATCATATATCTTCTCTTACTCGCTATTTGTAATTTAAAATTTTCGTTAAACTAAGAGTTTCTAAAACTTTATGTTTATAGGTTTTGCTTAGATTGTACGTCTAATATAAAATCTAAGTTTACTAGTTATAATAAATTATTTAATTTTAACTCTTAAAATATAATTTATTATTTTAATTTCTAGTTTACATAAACCATTTAAATAAACTATAAATTAAATATGTAAATTACCAAGTTTTAACTATTAAAACTAGGTCCAATTATAGTCATTAATATTTAATTAAATTAAATATAACATTAAATGGATCCTAACTAATCTAATTAAACACTTTAATATATAGATTAATTATTACTGACAGGCCCCGAACCTACTATCTCACGCTAGACGCCCTATCGACACTCCACGGTAGCTTTCCAGTCGAGGCTTGCCTCGCTGAAAGGCTTCCGTGAACGCTAAACCGTTTCTTAACTTAGAAATCTAAGTAGGATTTTTTTTATTTTTTTTTTTTACAAAACTATTTTATTGAAATTTTGGCATAAAGTCGCCTCTGTTTTTCTGAGATTACCAAATCTTGGACACCTACATAAAAACTTTAACACTTCTATAAAATCCCAAATCTCAACTACTGTGGACCTCTGGACCATCTCATCAAATCACATCTCAAACAATTTAAATATTAAAATAAACAATTATCAAAAATAAATAAATCAAATCTTTAAATAAAATACTTATACACTTAAAACAATATTAAAATACAAACTAATTACTAAAACATTATATATGCTTATAAAACATGTCACAGCATCCTCTCTGGTCCCACTGGTCTTCGATGTCCCTGCAATGTCTGCACCTGTACCTGTACCTGAAAGGTTGATTTAAAAAAATATAAAACTAATATGAGCTAAATGAGCTCAGTGAGTGTTATTAATTTATAAATAAACTTTAATCCTTTTTCTAATAACTTCCTTGAAATCTAAAAAGAATATAAATCTGTTTTCTGAAAATACTGAACTGATAAACTATTTCTAAAATCTATTTTCTGGAAACTGTTCTGAAATCTATACTGAAAACTATTCTGAAATCTAATTTCTGAAAACTGATATCATATACTTTTCTGAAAACTAATAAACTAATATAATATATTTTTCTAATAACTGAAATGCTAAAATAATATACTTTTCTAATAATGTTTTTCTGATAAAGATTTTTCTGATAAAACTTTTCTGATAAAACTTTTTCTTATAAAGCCAATGGAAAACCCATATCTGATAAATGATAATCCATATGGCGACTCAGCTAGCACCACACTATATGAGGGTGTCACCATGCGACTAATCTGGTGCCGCATTGGTGACTCTGATAATCTGATAAAAGACATCTCACAGGTCTGTGGAATGCTGCATCGCGACAAGAGTGAGACAACACCCCAATATGTAGGCGACTGACAGACTCCAGACTCACCCCTGGAGTTAGCGGATTGTCTCCCCTTAACTTGCCAAACACAAATGGGATGTACCGGTCGGGTCTACTGCTGATAATCTAATAAGCTGCTGATAATCTGATAATAAATAGGTATCCATGGTTTGAAAACTATTTTCTTTATTTCGAAAACTAGCTTTTAATAAAAAAAACCATGGAATATATATATATAAACATATTTATTTAATAAATATAAAATTTAAATTTCTGAGATATATAATTACTTTAACTAAACACATTTAAATCAACAATTATATACGAAATCACAAAATACTAAATCAAACTTAAAGAAAATAAACTAACTTAAATAAAAATATTAACTTGCTGAACTAACATATTGCTAAAATAAAATATGTTTTGTTTTAAAATAAATTTACACTCACAGATTTCTGGTTTTCTCAAAGCTTGGTGCTCCGATTCCTTTGTCTCAATACATTTCTTGCCTTTCTGCATAATTTCATTTCCTCCCTAAAGTAATATATATTTCCAAATAATTCATTAATATAAATACTACAACTAATATAAAACTCGATTAACACATTTAACACTTTATTCTACAATTTCTTCTATTCTTATAAAATCAATTACATTTAATTTGCTAAAAATCATGTCTTTATAATTATATATAACTTGAATCATTCAATTTTCTTAAATAGAATCTCATATATCACAACTCAACATATTTACTTTACTTTCTAAGCACCAATTTGTATCAAAGTCATACAATTATAATTTCTAGTATCTTAATTATACACAAATTGAAATCTGTACGATAAAATCACTATCAATCCTAACTTCAACTTGTAAATTTACTTCCATACTTCAAAATTAACTTCAAAATCATTCCAAACACAACATCACAAACAAACTCATAATATAAATCACTAATTTGAGAATCATTTTGATTTCTTACTTAATGATTCTAAATTCACATTATCAATTAACTCAAAAACACTCAATTTACTCAAATAATATCTCAATTACTAATTTAAACTTAAAATCATAAAATCTAGAAATTCTTTAACTCACTAGTTTTCTAATTTTTCATTTTAATCAACTCAAATCCAACTAATTTCAAACAAAACACCACAAAAACTAAATCCAATACTAAAATTAACAAAACTCATAATTTTATTTACTTCTATCAATCCAATTTCTCTCTATATTCAACAATCAATTTCAAACAAAATTCAAAACTCAATCAATCTCTAAAATAAATTCATTACCCATAAAATTTCTTCATATAACTCCATAAGTATGAAGACCCATAACAATTTATATAAATTATAATGCAACTATAGCCCCCCACCAATAGACAGAAAAGGACATACCATCTCCATATACACACCTGCACTTTCACATGCTCTGGTATGGCTCCGTTGAAAGTTACAAGAAATCCCACTCAAAATTATTTCTCCAGCTTTAGCAAGTTGGATTTTATAATAATTACATTAATTCCCAGGCAGCCTTCGTTATTTTTATTCACCAGTTAATTTCTTCTGCATTTTAGCTAATAAAATTCTGCTGCAATTTTTTTGATCAAATTATCAATTTAAAATCCATCCAGGTGCAATTTATATACTAACAACACTTTTGGAGCACAATTATAATCTCAATTTCTTCCAATACCATTTACTAGTTCTAAAATCCAAGGAATATCATCAATACTAACCTGATTTTAAATTTCATCAACTCAGAATCGAATAATTTTTCTTCCTTCTCCTCTTCTCCCTCTTGCTTGGCCGGCTCTTCTCCTTCTTCTTCTTTCTCTTCTTCTTTTTCTTTTTCTCTTCTTTCTTTTTCTTTCTTGGCCGGCTCTGTTTTATGTTTTCTGGTTTGCTTTATTTTTTTATTTTTCTGGTTTGACTTGGTTTATGGATGAAATTTCACCATGTGTCACCCATATAAATTCCTAGTAATTACAACATGTCCCTTGATCTTTACAATTCATAAAATGGCAACAATTTGAAAACTAATCACATAATTTTGGGTCAACAATCTTTTCATTTACAATTTAATCCATTTCAATTTACTTTTCCATCAATTAATTAAATCACAATCTCATATCGTAAAAATATATTTTGACTTCCAATAAATATTCTTCATACTCCAATTTATGAAATCTTTACTATGCTCTCCAAAACTTATAATTGGATTTCGTATATGCTTTATGGAACCTTAATAATCATCTGGAACTTAACATCCAATTTATGGAAAATTCTTACTAGAAATTTCGAAACTTATAATTGAATTTCGTATATACTTTACGAAATCTTACTAATCGTCCAATAGATTCCATTATAGTACCGTACAATCAATTCTAGAAAAATATATTACAATACATGTACGTGTACAGTACAAACTATCGGGAGAGTGTATTACACTTACTAAGTTTTTACTCATAAAAACTAATCTCATTATTTGGTTCTTTTTAATTAAGTAATTAATCTTAATTAATGTAAGAACCTAACTAATCAATTTAATTAAAGTCTTTAATTAATGGATTAGTTAATATAATGAGAATTATCAAGTTTTTACTCCTAAAAACTAATCTCATTATTTGATTCTTTTTAATTAAGGAATTAATCTAATTAATGTTAATTAATACAAAGAATCTAAATAATCATTTTAATTAAACTCTTTAATTTGTTGATTAGTCAATTAATGGATATTACCAAGTTTTTATATCTAAAAACTAAATCCAATATTCGATTGCCATTTATGAAATTGTTTTCTATTTTAATCTCATTTAAATAAAACAATATATTATGGCAATTATGCATGACGTATTATTTATACATGTGTAGATATACCTAATCTAGATGACATTTATATGTATGACAATACTTTAATATTCATATAATTATCACATGAAAATAAATAAAGTGAACGTAATTGACCGAGTGACATGTGTTATCTAACTTAAACAACTATAATTACAATTGTATTCCCAACGCATTATTTGGTCTTTAAGAGTTTTTCTTCGAGTTGAATTCTTCTTGTCTTCGTTTTCCTAATCAAGTCAAACTTGATTTTTGTCAAAAGTCAACATCCTTACCAGAGGTCCACATGTTACCTTAACACGCACCCTAGGTCAAGACGAAAACCCTAAACAACCCTAATGCATGCGAAAGTGCGGCACGCAAAGTGCGCGCGGCCTCGTGCGAGTAGCGCATTCGCGCACGTTCTTGGGTCGTTTCGCCCACGATTTTCCGCTCTAATTTTCTGCACTTTTTCCAGTCGATAATATTTTTTCAGAAAAATCAGCAAAAAATAGTCCGCAAAAAAAAACATGAAAAAACAGCCCTAGCGCAAATGCGACAGCAGCCCGCAGCGGGCGGCCGCTACTGTGCATTTTTTTTTTTTTTTCCGTTTCTTCTTCGCATCATCCGCTTTTTTGACTCTTCGTAGGGTAGATCGATTACAAGAATAACAATAAAAAATATAACAAAATAAAAAAAAAACTTTGCCATAAACAATTGGCCCTAAAAACAAAACAAATCCTATAACTCATTCACCATATAATTAACGACCAATTACGCTTTCAAATTATACAATCTAATCATATAATAATAAAAACAAATCATACAATCTAAATTTGTGCCTATACAATAATATATCAAAGATCAATAATAAAAAAGAAAAATAATAAACAAGAAATAAGTAGTTTTTTCTTTTTCTTTTGCGTATATACATAAACTTAGAACCTGTCTCTAATACCAATTGAATGAAGTTTTAGAAAACGTTTGATTATCGTATAACATGCGGAATAAGGTTTCAAAAATTTCTTTTAATTGAAAAAACTATTTTTCAATCAAGAACGAGTTCCTGTATACACGTAGAAAAAGATTTCATGAACTACATACCTTATTTTTTATTTTATTTTTTTCTGATTCCTCGATCTACTACCAGATCTTTCGAGTTATGACCAGCAGTCTGACAACGTGTGTGTGGGTATGTCAAAGCAAAAGATGGAGGTCACGTGAAAAACAAATGGAGAATCCTTTCTCCCTATGGCCGGCAGCACCTGCAAGAAAAGGGAGAGTCAGAATTTATTTATTTATTTTTTTCTCTCTTTGGTGGCCGAACCCTCTTGTGTTTCTCACTTATGTGTTAGGTTAACTTTTCCTAACTATATAATACTTATATAGTAGCTCTTTAGGGTTTTAGTTTGACCAAGTCAAAATAGGATTCTAAATCCTATTTATTTTGGTCTCCCTAAAGACTTGAACCTGTGACCTTTGGGACTATTAAAATAATCTAATTATTTTAATTCTTTTGTCTCAGTCATTATTTAATCACATGACCTCATATTTAATAAATAGAATTAATAATTAATAATTAATAATTTCTATTATTTTATTAAATATTTAATTAATTAAATAATCACATTATTTAATTATTCTCTTTTATTTAAATCTCATTACTTTCGTAACACTATTAATTGGACCATCCAATTAATGTACCATGACTTTCATTACCAACAACCATAAGGGCTAGCAAGGAGACCTAATGGACCCATAGTTTTAAGTTCCAATAATAATTAGTAATATTAATTAAAACTCTTTAATTAATATTTCACAATTATTAACCTTGGTATTATTCCACTAAAAACCCGAGGCTGCACTCTCAGAACTGTAGACATGTTTATACAATCTGAAGTCTTAGTGTCCATTGATATAGCTAATTGCATATAGTGTGATCCTCCACAAATAGTTCATAACTAGAGTTGGGTCATAAAGTTCGTTATACCCCTCTAGAAATATCTTTTCCTTTAAGTAATATTGATTCTCTAATGAACAATTAAATCCTAGTCGTTCTCACGGAAGAATGAGAGCACTTATAATCGTTCAAACCCTAAATCAACCCTTAAGGGAACTACTCATCTACTTCATTTAAGAAGGAATGGATTCCACTATTGTGTTCAAACCTTCTCAGCCATAAGTCAAACCGCAACTCCAAGATACAGAGGTATTGGTCGAGATTCACATCAACCTCACTCATGGTAAATCAAAAGCCACGATTCAACCTGAAGGAGTCAATAAGACACTCAGGATTAAGATCACCTATAAATAGCTATCGTTTATCGATTATATATGAATCTCATCTACTAACAGATCTTGGTGAGAAGATTCATATAAATTGTGACACAGTCCTATATAATCTCATCATATTATCATATAAGGTGCTTCCATTCTCATGTCAACTACATAAGCGGTCTAAGATAAGATCACCGTACTTTACAGAATGGACTGCAGCTATAGATCAATCACAAACAAAGTACCCAGTTTTGTTCGCTCTCTACGGACTCTTTAGATTGCATGTCTCAAAATGAATCCTCTCTGTATATGACCATCATATACTCATTCTGAGATTACATCTTGCAATCTAGGATGTTCTTGCACAATACGAATGTATTACTAAACATAAAATATTTATAAACTTGAATGATAATCTGAATAATTATTATTAAGTCTTTAACCATTTACAATTACAAACTTTAGAGCATAAATCCCAACAGTTTCAGATGTTGAAGTTTACCTAAGCACCACTTTTGAGTTTGTGGGCAACAATGACTTCAATCTTCTAAATTGGTAGAGGGATCTACCAAACTAACTTTTCAATTTTGAACATCATTGCCAAACAAATTTTTGGAACCTCTGTCTCGACCGTAGCAGTCGAATAGGAATTTAGTGCAGGCGGCATTCTGGAGGAGAGACGGTCATTACTGAGTCCAAAATCAATTCAGATCCAGGTCTGTGTTGACGATTGGATGAATGCGTCATACCGGCAGCAGAAAATGGACGGAGTGTCCGACGACAACGACTTCTTCAACATCAACGACGATACAACGGCTACCGAAGGTACAAGCGATGATTGATCACACTCGGAACATAAAAGGTAACAGAACTATGTGGGCTTTGATTCCTCTTTGAGGATACGTAGGCAGCTTAATTGAGGTAAAATTAAGTGCAGCCCTAATTTCTTATTTATTTATTTAATTTTTTTTTTTACTTTGATAGTTTTATTTATGATATTATCGTAATTTTATTTCAATTTTATCGTTATGTTATTGCAACCCACTTTTAATTTTTTTTACATTTTATTTTCTTAAATTATTTTTAAAGTTCTTTAATTTTTTTTAAAAAATATATATTATGCCGGTTCCAGTTCTAGGAACTCGCAGTTCAATCCGCCGATTTTAAGAACCGGAGGAGGAACCGCAACCAGCGGTTCCTCTCCGGATCCAGAACCAGAACCGGTACCCCCTGGTTTCGGTTCTGGTTCCTGTTTAGGAGGAGGACCTGAAACTGCCGAATCTAGAATCGAAGCCGCTATTTCTCGAACTGCGCCAATCCCTAATAACACTTTATTATTGTTTCTTCTGAAAATAGAACATATTTTTCGATAAACCCCAAAATACCATTAGTGAAAGCTTTTGAGTGGAGTGGATTTCTTTAAAAAGAAGTGTGAGTGAGACCAACAAAGTATGAGAAGTACACACCTAAATAAAATTTTAAAAAATTGTTGTTTTCATTTTTCTTCTATGATAAAGTTATGGTAGAGGACACAAAGTTATGAGAAAAAAGAGAGCTAGGTGGGGACCACAAAGAAAAGACAAAAAAAAATTGATAATGTGTTCCACGAACTATACCTGTTAGTTTGCATTTTTTTTTTCCTTGTTTGTAGGGGTAATTATGTCTAAAACACTAAGTAGATGTTATTTCTACTAAAATTAATAATCCAATGTTATTTTTTAAAATTGTTCTTTCATAAGTGTCATTTAAAAAAAGAACTCTTTTAATGTTTTGATTGCACTAAAATACTCTAATTTTATCCATAATTACACGTATAATACCAATTTACTGTTTATTACACTCAAATACCATTAACTGCATTAACCATTGTTAACTTAGCAGTGATCTTAACGGCTCAAGGGTAATTTGGTCTTTTACATGTAATTGTTTTTTAAAAAAAATGCCTACCTAATCAATTAGGATATGCAACATCATCCTTTAAAATTAATCTTTTTTAAAAAATTAATTAAAAATATTTTAAAAAAAGGGAAAATTGTAATGGAGTACCTTGATATTTGACTATATTATAATAAAATTGTGAGTTTAACTTTAATTACACATTAGTACCATACCGTTAGTTGACTTAATCAAAGTAATAGTTTGACCAAATTTTTACCTAAAATGACAAAAATACCCCTAGTTAAAAACTAAAAATAATATTAATTATTAAAATTAAAAGATTAAAAAAATTAATTTTTTTAAATAGGACAGATCCATTTAAATTATTTTTTCTAATTTTTTTAATTTTAGTAATTAATATATTTTTTAAAAATTTTAACCAAGGGTATTTTTTTCATTTCAAAGTAAAGTTTTTGGTCAACAATTGTTTTTGACTAAATCAACTAATGGTAGAGTACTAATGTGTAATTAATACTAAACTCACGATTTTATTGTAATATGATCAAACATCAGGGTACTCCATTGCAATTTGTCCAAAATATTTTTCCAAATCTCTTCCTTTGAAAAAATAAATAAATAAAAGAAGGAAGAAATCTGAAAACCCAGATATCTTCCTTTAAAAAATATATATAAAAAGAATGAAGAGATATGGGATTTCCTTAAACAAAAAACGTAGTAAAGAAGAAAGAGATATGAAAACCCTAGATCTCTTCCTTTAGAAAGAAGAAAACAAACAAAAGAAAGAAGAGATCTGGAAAACTATATATATATATATATATATATATGTGTGTATGTATATATGTATGTATATATGTATATATTTTTTACGATGTGATTTATTTATTTTAGATTGTATATGGTTGATGAGTGGAATAAGGGACATGGATAGATGGTGGTGATGATGAAAATAAATGGTTTTTTTTTTTTTTTTTAAGTTGTGGAAGGTTTTGAATGATGGAAATGGTGTGAGTTGAATGAGGAATATAGCCAGTGGTGATGGTTCGGGTTTGAATATCTGTTTTTTTATTAGTAATTATTTAATTTTTAATATTATCATTTTAATTTTTTATTCAATGGTATTTATGCCATTTCACTTAAAAATCTTAGTCAAACCATTAGTTTTGAGTTAGTCAACTAACGATAGGGTAGTTAAATATAATAAATGATAAACTTATATTTATGCATGTAATTATAGATATCTTAGTGTAGTTCACCTTAGTTTTAACCACAAAATAGGTGTAAAGTCCTTAGTATCTTTAGATAAAAAAATCAAACGGATCGAAGGTAAAAGTAAAATATGTATAGGTTGTTTCACTTTTGCTTTTTGAAATATGTATAGGTTGAAGACAAAAGTGAAACACCCATAGGTGTATTTCATATTTTCCTTTCAAAAGCTAAAAGTAAAATACATCAACGTTTATCACTTTTACCTGTGAAAGGCAAAAGCAAAAAGAAAAAGTGAAATATACTAATTGTATTTCACTTTTGTCTTCAAACAGCAAAAGTGAAATACACCTATGTATTTCACATTTGGTTACAAATGGCAACAGTGAATTATACATATATATATATTTCATTTTTGCCTATGAAAGACAAACGTGAAATATGTATGATATGTAATAGTGAAATATGTAAGGGTATTTCACGTTTTTCTTTCATAGGCAAAAGCGAAATACTTATGTATAATTCACATTTGCCTTTCTTAGCCAAATGTTAAATACATAGGTGTATTTCACTTTTATTGTTTGGAGACAAAAGTGAAATATAATCTGTGTATTTCACTTTTTGCCTTTTGCTTTTTCCTTTTATAAACAAAAGTAAAATACGTTGTGCTGTATTTCACTTTTACCTTTTATAGGTGTATTTTTTATTTCTATTTTTTTTGTGAAGGGGAGGACTAAACGCCCAGGAACACAAACAACAAACTACATAGAGGAACTGACCAACCTAGCAGTAGTTAGGCCCTTGAAATCATCTTGAAAAAAAACTACAAACATTAGAGGGGTATCCTCATAATACATACACCACCCATCCAGCAAATGACCAAGGGAAGCAAGGTCTTCAACAACCTTGTTTCCTTCCCTATAGATATGAACAACATTACAATACCACTCTTTCATGATTAGGCCCTTGCAGCCGTTAATAATGCTAAAAGTAGGGTGGTTCAAATTGAGCTTTTTGTTAAGGATTTCCAAAGCAACTTTCCACCACTAATTTCCTAAAAGCTTGCATCCCTCACACACTTCAAACCTTCAAAGACTCCTCACAGCTCTGCCTCAAGGACACTGCCAAATCCCTTTTGGCTTTGCCTTCACAACCAAAAGTGAAATGCGTTCATGTCAAATAAAAGTGAAATACTGTAATAATAATAATAATAATAAATGACAGATTAAACTATTTTTACACCAAAATCATAATCTTTCATATATACAATCCAAAACCCATTAATAAAATTAGGGCGAATTATAATGGAGTACCTTAATGTTTGACCATATTGCAATGAAATTGTGAGTTTAGTTTTAATTACACATTAATAACCTACCGTTAGTTGACTTAGTCAAAAGTAACAGTTTGACCAAAATTTTACCTAAAATGACAAAAATACCCCTGATTAAAAAATAAAAATAATATTAATTATTAAAATTAAAAGATTAAAAATTAATTTTTTTTAAATGGACAGATCCATTTAAATTAATTTCTTAATTTTTTTAATTTTAATAATTAATATATTTTTAAAATTTTTTAACCAATGGTATTTTTATCATTTTAAAGTAAAGTTTTTGGTTAACTATTGTTTTTGACTAAGTCAACTAATGGTAGGGTACTAATATGTAATTAAGACTAAACTCACGATTCATTACAATATAACTAAACATCAGGATACTTCATTGCAATTTGCCCATAAAGTTATGTAACAAATGAAATAATGCAATCAAAATATCACTTTTACATATATTAAACCAAAATGGAGAGATTTTTCACAGCTTCTACCAAACCTTCAAAAAATCCCTTTCATCCACTTTCACAACTATTTTTTTTCCAGTAATTCTTCATGAAGGAAATGTTAGACAAAGATTCCAAATAAAATCCTTATGAAAAGGTTCTTACAAACTCTTAAAAATGGAGTATTCTAAATGTTAGATAGCAGTAGAAATATAAAATATGATAGGGAAAAAGGTTGAAGAAGATGATGAAGGGAATATTAATGTAATCATTTGGTTATGAGGTGAAAGGAAATTTTTAAGTATGACTAAAAGTATTAATATTATTGTATATGGTAAAAAAAAAAACAATACTTTCACAAAGATAAATTTGACAATTTTCTCATTAAATAAAGAGTTAAAAATAAATAAAAAAAAAATTGAGTGCACTCTCTAACAACTATGAGATCATAGGACCATAAAACGGTAACAATACGAAGTGATTGATATTTGATATTTTATTAAATTTCAATGCAACTCGTGTCTCTTACCTTTCCGTGGAGTATGTTATATTTTGAAGACTAACGAGCCGACAAATTTCGTAATTGTGGCATCCGAAGCGTTAATTCTAATGAAACCACCGCTTGGATTGGCTTTGAAAGTCTAAATAACGTTATTAATCGAGAATTAAAATAAAAGGGAATAAATTTTATTGGAAATAGAAACAGGAAATGGAAGAGAATTTGATTCCCTAAGTTCCGCGGGATTCATATAATTTGATTGTAAATACTGAAATAAAAAAATATCAAGAATTAAATTCATTTCCCCTCATTAGAATTTCTAATTTGTAAACACGCTCTAATAGTCCATTGATCTCCTTTTCGTTCTCCCTTTTACTTGGAACTTCAAAGTAGTTGCTCTGTTAGAATTGGTTTTCGGGGACTCGTTAAGTTTGAATTCGAATGCTATGATGATTTTGCCTGGTATGTTTGTATTTTATTAGTGCAATTTTTATCTGATTTTATAGATGTTTGTACTGAACTCTTAGGATTAGGAAGATTAATATTATATTTTCATTTTCATGTAAATTAGTTTTATTTTTTTTATTTAATTGTTTAGAACATTAATTTTCAGTGTCATTTTCTGTGATTTAATTGCAGGACCTTGTTGGGTCTGGTTTATATCCTTTGCGTGCTTTTATGAAGGCGATTGAGAGTGACTGAAGCTCGTTGGAGTGTAGAAAGTTGGTGGCTTATTGGGTTCTTTTCTTTAATTTTAGTTTTTGAACATCATTGGAGTGTAGAAAATTGGTGGCTTATTGGGTACTTTAGTTTTTGAACAGGCTTTTGAGGAACTTCTTCTTTGGTTAGCATGCTATTCTCGTTTTTCATGTTCATAACTCTATGCCTCAAGCCCTGAAGTAATTATAATATAATGCTCATCTAAAAATACTATAGACACCTTCTTTTCTTTTCTTTTTTTATCATACCACCTGAGGTTAAGGATGGCAATGGATCGAATCAGTATCGGATTAACATATTTCATACCCAAAATCCGTTTTGGACAGGGTGCTTCATACCTGACCTGTGACCCTAGCAGATTTTTTAATTTTAGCTCCAAATCCAAACCCATTTGAGATGTGGTGATCCATACCCGATCTGAACTGACCCGTTCCATTTTGTATTTTTTTTTAAATATATATATACACACACATATATATACATATATATATATATATATATATATTCAACATTCTAATTAAATAAATTTTAACATACCATTAAAATTAGAGATAAAAGTAGAACTAAATATTAATATACACACTTAAATTTAATAGAAAACAAGTTAGATACATTTAGCTGATGCCCTGTGGTGGTATATTCGGGTTTAGCGGGTCTTGATGTTCTCATTAGGGATGCAACTGGTGAGGTGATTTTTGCAGGAACTAAACAGGGGTGTGTAGTAGTACCAATTGACTTGGCTGAAGCTTTGACCATTCAATTTGACTTATCTTTAGCTAAAGAGTCGGGTATTTGGCCAATCCATGTGGAATCTGATTGTTTGAGTGTTATTAACATTATCAATCAGAAGATTTATCCCTTGACAGAGGTGGGTTTGGTTTTGGAAGACATTATCGATCCTGCAGCGGCTTGTCAAACTCTCTCCTTCAATTTTGTGCCTCGCTCAGCTAATCGAGGAGCCCATTCTTTTGCTCAATTAAGATGTTCTCTTCCTGATATTTCTGTTTGGATTGAGGATTTTCCCTCTTCTATTGCTAGTGTAATTCTGAATGATTTCAGATCTCTTTCGGTTGATTGTATTGACTGCATTTGATTCTTTATTCCTATGTATCTTTAGTTGTTATTGTTTCTATTTATAGGACCTAAATTAGAGGGATTTAATTGTGGGATTTGATTCTCAAAATAAGGAAAAACAAGATCCTTGTACAGCCAAGAGTTGACCACTCTTGTGTATATATATCTGCAGTAAATAAACAATGAATAAGATCAATTATTCAAACAATATCTCAAAGTTCAATAAATCATACAGGACTTAGTTGAATAAATCATGCAACACTCAAAGTTCAATAAATCTTAAATTCAAATATAAAATACAAACACCAAAATAACCTTAATGACATAACATTTGTTAACTTCTTACCATTTTAGAATATTGAAAAATCAATTTAAAAATCGATCCAACATCTTCGATTTTTACAACTCAAACATGATTTGTTTTAAATATAAACATGTAATAACAAAGAAAATATAAAGTTACTAAATTGATTAATGAATACGTAAATTTTAAGTATAAAGAATTAAACAAAAAGATGAAGAGATTAGAGTTTTGTTTTTTATTTTATATTCTTAATATTTAAAAATTAATTATATAAATACCGGGTCACACGGGATATAATGGTTTGACCTGACCCGACCCGGTTATAAACCGAGTCAAAAAGTTTAACCCGGCCCCAATCCGAACCCCATTTTAAGTGCTCCAAACCCGTCTCAAACGGATTAGAACCCTACTAGTTTGGAGCGGATTCAGGATTTTTATCATCCCTACCTGCAATGATGGTGACTCGAAGCGGAGACACTGTCAGGCAGAATGAGGGTTCTTACCATCGAACCACATTAGGCAGTGGAATACCTTATTTTCAAAATAGTAAAAAAAAAATAATTCAAAATATGCATTTATTAGTTGACTTTAAAACACTCTTATGAAGGGCATTCCATTCCCATCCTGGAGGATGCTTGAAATGCGATGAGAAATGAAATCACAAGATTAAAATGAGTGATAGTTGATTATCCTTATAATAATTTTCTGATTTGGTATTATGTATATCTAACACTATAGACTATCATTGTAGCCTTACATGAAGCCGATAGTCACTTACCGGAGCTCGACGGTGCTTTTCATCTTGTGTGTGGGTGCCTCTCATTGGACACAAAACTTGTCATCAATAAGTTGAAGGATTGGAAGGATCTCTTTTCAAACAAAAATGATCTTGAGCTAAGCTTAAAGAGAATGGCCTTCAAGCTTACATAGTTACATATATGTTCTAACCTAATCTTTCTAAATAAATATATCCCTTGTTAAGTCTACTTATGAATATTTGAACCTAATTGATGTTTATTATTAGTATACGGTGATATAATTCTAATTTAATTATCTTTTCAATTATGAGCTGGTTATGAATATTGAAAGGAAAAGATTGTGATTCTTTTTCTTTTTATGCAAATCATGCAGTGTTTAATTTTTGAAAGGGTTTCCTGACAACCATATTTTATCAAGATTCTAATCCGGCAGCACAACATAACTCAGTTGATGAACTTTTGGAAAGTGAAATTCAGCTATTGTCAGAAGATAATGACTTCATTATCGTGATGCCCAAGTCTAAAAAGATGTTGAAACAAGCCTCAGAGATTAATAAGGTACCTGTTATTCAAATTTAACCTAAAGTGAAAGCTAACTACCTGTTTTGATCTTTCTAAGGAGCTAATCTCACATCACATCCGATTCTAGATTGCAGTCCAAATGCAGGGAGACCAGCGTTGAGCAGAAAGATGTAAAAACTGTACAAGTAAAAATGAGAGAGGAAGTGGCTGTAACCCTCGAGGTCATGGCTAATTGTCACATTATTAGTTGGAATAAAAACAAAATATAAAGGATGAAATGTCTAGCCTTACTCAAAAGTTTATTTAGTTATTGTATCATACATGTGTAGTTTTTTAACAGTTAAAATATGTGTAACATTCAAACATTTACCATTAAGAAAAAAGTTGTCATGGACCTCAACTACTGCATATATGATATTTTGGCTGGGAAAGGTGAAATATTTAATATTGTTTGTAGCAGTCTCGTCTAACAGGGGCTGATAAAAACGACTTAGCTCCTGAGGAAATCAAAGAAATCTCAGAAAAAGTGGAGGAAACAGGGGGAGAGTTATCTAAAATCCAAGTTTCTAATCAATTATAAAAGGTGTAGACATGCACCTTATGTCAACTAACAACTCAAAGTGAGATAACACTCAACTCTCACCTTCTGGAAGATGACACAAAGCTGCTTGTGATGAACTCAAAGCTAAGAGTAAGAACCAACAATCCGTAATCATGGAGGATTGCACATCCCTACTTAGACAAAGAAAAAATTACAAAGCCTATGGAAAAAATATGTTGAGCATAAAGAGATTTTGTGGTGGTGCAAAATATGCAATATAAGCTGCAATAGTATGTGATGACATGAACTTGTCATCTCTATGGGAAGAAGCACTTGGCCCTGACTCAACAATTTAATGCTTCGGCTGCTGCCATGTCTAAGGTACTGCAAATGGTTTATATGGGTGATGACAGATTAATCCTACTAATTGTAGAGTTTGAATTGCCTACATGTTAACTTTTTGGTGTTTTCTCATTGAACAATGGCTGTTTCCCCCCTTCGGCTTCAGTTTTCAATCTCTACTTTTATATCTATTCTCATTTAATACATATTGGAATCTATACTAAACAACTTATGTACTTTATCTGCTCCTGAGAATGTTCTCTATTCTACCCAGAGTAAAATAAGGTGAAGGTGTAGAAGGAAAGCATGCACATACAAGAAAAAGGGCTTGGTAGTAATTTATTAAAGAATTCATACAAGTTCTAGAATGTAGAAGCGGATTACTCTTATTTTAACCATTATAACTTCTGAGATGTTGGCATTGCCAGCGAAACTCCGCCGCTACCAGGTAAGTCCTTCCATTGTTGAGTTACTGTTTTCATCTGAGTGTAAAAGTTTACTCCAGCCTTGCCTGTAAGATAAAACAACTTTTATGCTACTAGAACAATGAAAATGGAAGAAAAATGTAGTAAAGCATGGGGAGGACAAGGAAAAAGTCTTGTAGGAAACTTATATTACCATAGAAATTAAGATCGCCTGCGAAAGATGCCTTGTTGCCGGTAAATGAGAAGAAGGGCAAGGGAACAGGTATAGGAACATTGATGCCAACCTGTGTCAAAGCAAAAATAATTAGTTTTTTCCAAGCTCCAAGCAGAGATGTCCTTGCCGCTAGTTAATTTACATAAAAACCCATGCAGAAAGACTATTAAGCCAAAAATTTATATCTAATTCAGGGGTGAAACTGTTAGCTCTCTTGAAGCTGGCAGTAAAATTAGCATAAATATGGGCAAATGAGTGGCAGAAAATGAGATCCATGAGGACAAAGTTTCACAGTTACAGCTAGTAGTCAATGTCAATTTTAGTTATATCCATATCCCAAAAGCAACACGAAGCCATGTTGTCAGGAGGTAGATTTTACCTGCCCAGCCTCAATCTCAGTCTGAAATTTCCTTGCAGCAACACCAGATGATGTAAATATACAAGCTCCATTGCCGTATCTGTATGATTATTATAATTTGAATGTAAAACAAATATTGAAGGAAGAATGGTGATTTAGAGGTAAAAAGAAGCTATACTTAGGGATTTACTTATTTTTGTTAATGATGTTCATGGCCTCTTCCAAGCTGTCAGCCTAAATGTCAACAGAGATGACAAATTATATGTCAACATATTGCTATCTAAGCAAAGAAAGCTATGCAAACAGAGAAATAGAGAAGCAGCAACTAACACACCTTCATACAAAGAAGAACTGGGCCAAAGATTTCCTCCTGCAAACCAAGACAAAATTGTTAAGTATGCGCTGAGGTTCAAGGTTCAAGTCTATCATTCACTTGGAATGATAAATTTTCCACATACTTATAACACATAGCAAAACATCATTGAACAGAAACGACCATACCTTGTAACACTCCATGTCAGCAGTGACATCAGTTAAGATGGTCGGACCAATAAAATTGCCATGCTCATATCCTGGAACCTGTTGTCACCAACCATAAATAAACTTTTAAGCAGACCAGTTTTGCTTTACGAAGTGACTGTTTAATTTATCGGTAACCAAAGACCAAATATGCCAGCTAGAGGATGAAATTGAAGGATAAGCCGGTTAGTACTTTTATTTCTTTCCTACTGGGTACGGGGTACCTATATCCCCACAGGAGTGAGAGGTACGGAGGGTAGCAGTTGATTTTTATTGCATGTCTTTCAATTTAATTTTGCATTAATACATCAAAAAAAGAAAAAAAAGAAGAAGTGAGTTTTGATGGACAGAGGACAGAGGACAGAGGAAGGAGAAAGAGAGTTGAGGAAAAATGTTAAGACCTCAGTTGTATAATACTCCTAATTAAGAGTTGATGTGTTTGGTCAGCATCACCCCTAACCAAAGTAGCATGGACGTAAAGATGCTGATCAATAATGTATTAATAAGCAAAGTCAAATTCTCAAGTACGAATAACATATACTAGTTATTTTATATTGTCTCCCTCAGCAATGCTGTTTTAATATGATTATGTTTGATATTTCTAGCTTTACTCATTTATTACTATTACGTGTTTCTTGCAAAATAACTGATTTCGGTTATCTACTCATTCGATAATTTCCACTACATATTATAAGGTTCATGCATAAAACAGAACAGATATCAAAATAAAATAGACAAATCATATCATGGTATCAGTGTCCTGAAGAAGCAAAAAGTAATGATTGTAAAAGATTAGTATATGATAAAATACCACTATATTTCTCCCATCAAGCAGTAGCCTGGCACCACTGTCAACACCACTTTGAATTAATCGCAAAATTCGTTCCTTGGCCTGTGATTGTGAGAAATATTCCCAAGCAAAATTTATTCATTTTAGAAACTTACACGACCAAATCAGAAAATACATTTGAAGTATCGAAAGTTGCCATTTAGACAGTACAAGATCAGAAGTTTCTGTGTAATGTATAGAAGATCAATGTCAGATAATTAAATAAGCAGGGCTAGCATAGAAGGGATACAAAGTTCTTGAAATGTATACTGACCGGTTTACTAATAACTGGACCAAGGTCTGCATCAGGTTCAGTTCCGGCATTTACTTTAAGTGTTTTTGCACGCTCCATTAGTTTGTTCTCCCTGGAAAAGGTTTAAACAAAACCTATCAACTCTGGTGTTTCATGTTCAATTGTCCATCATAGAACTAATCTTCTATAAAAGCTCTTGTTTGAACATTTCAAAGAATGGGAGTACACTATCATGTACCAAAGAAACTTTATAGCTATGGAATTTTAAGATATTCATTATAACTGCGTGCAGAAAGGATATAGAGACCATTGTAATTCACTAAAACATGCTTAGGTAGCAACATAACCAATTTCTCTGTTATATAGAATGTACAATGCCTAACATAACCTTGCGAATAAAAGATTCATTTACACAGGCAGATAAAAGATCAAATGCTTTGACAACTCATCATTCCCTCTAAGAATTGGATACTCCAGAATGAACTTACATGAAGATTCCATAATCTTTTAGTTTGCAACCATTTTGTGCTTATTAAGAAAATTAAAAATATTTTTGAAAATGCAGACAATCTAATCAATTGAAATTGATAAAATATTCCAAATTGAGTTTCCTTAACATTGTAAAATTGGTTTTCCTTCAGCAACAATAAGCATACCATATAAATTATCCATGACATGTTCATTAGGCAGTAGGTTTGGTCCTAAATAGCAAGTAGGACAACCTCCTTGACTCATTTGGGCATTTTTTATAGCAACCAAAAACAAATTAGTATCATAGGGTAAAAACATATGCATTTATTTACATTTCAGAAAGGGGAGGAGATGTAACGTGTGAAATTTGAGCTGGGCAAACATGACCAGGATTATCAGCAAACAAAGCAATCTAAATGTTGTCAAAACTCAAGATAAAGAAGATAAATTAAACAAGATACAAGACAAAAACAAAAGCATTAATGGAATAAGATGATGTTGGAACAAGTAATACCATGATTTTGAGTCTCCAACAAAAACTACTGTGCTGAGTGCCATACATCTTTGTCCAGCAGCACCAAAGCCAGCTGCAACTAAAGCATTTAATGTAGCATCCACGCTTGCATCAGGCAGCACAACTCCATGGTTTTTGGCTCCCATATTGGACTGAGCACAAAAGTTAATCAGGTTTCCCATGAGAAACAATTGGTTCTTACTAAAGCGAGAAATGTACTTACCTGAATGAGAAACAATTGGTTCTTACTAAAGCGAGAAATGTACTTACCTGAACACGTTTCCCTTTAGCGGAAGCTCTTGAATATATGTGCATTCCAGCCTTTATTTTTTATTGATCATAAACCAAAAACAAATATTATTAAAAGGAAAAAAAGTGGAGTATTTACATGAAATGGAAAAGCATTCCGCAAAAACAAAGTTTAAAGACAAAATTGTAAAATCACAGCCACATCAAGAGCTAGAAGAAAAGTATATGATAGACCTCCTACCAGTAGAAGAAAAAAAGATAAAAGAAGATCTCCTTAATTACAAAATTACAGCCTATAAATTGTTGAGGATGAAAAACAGATGGATATCTCTAACTTCTGAAGCTACTGAAACCCAAAGAGAAGCCAAAAAACTAATTTAGCCTCATGGTGCTGAAGTGTCCTATCTAGAAGTCCTAAAAAAATATTTATTTAAATCATCTATAGAATAGCCATTACAGCACAGTCCCCTAACACTTTGGCTTTCTATCCACCATCAAAAACCTTGACTTTTCTTTTAAAAATTCCTCACAAGGAAATGGCCGGCCTTCAAAGATAAAGTTGACATCGAGAAAGAACGAAAACTAAAATACAACAAGAGATAACAATATAGCAGGAGAAAGTGCAACAATAGCAAAACGATCAAGGCAAACTGATCAACCATGCTGCATGATCATAGTTGCACAAATTTACGCATATAACCCTTTTAGAGGATAAAGATATAAATACAATTTCCAAAAAAACAACATTGCTATGTTGCATTACATAACATAAAACTGCTACACAGATCCCAGACCACTTCTTTTAAAGATGATCTTGCATCCAGGTTTACTTGTAAAATGCATAAAGAAAATGTGTGGACATATAGGTCTAGAACTACAATAATATTTGAATCCTGTGCAGTACAGGTGATAAGAAGGCTGTAGCATACTGCACTAGTATGACTATAAAACAGTTAAAACAACCAGGTAATTTGATTTTCATCAGAAGAAAATATAAAATTATAGTAAAAATGAAAATCTGTATTCAGACAAGTCACTAGCAAGACACGTATTCTAATAGCAGTGTTAAGTTAGATGAACCACCAAAAAGTTGGACGAAACCAATTGTAGATTTTCAGAATGAACTCTTAAAGTTGTTTTGGATAAAACCTTTATTCTCCATAATTGTTTTCTATAAGCATCTAAAGGAATGAAAACCGTAATCCTGGTAAATCCTTTTTTTCATCTTTCTTTCTGTAAAAATGGAAACAGGAAAAATCGGGGTTTCAAACATCCTGAATTCCACAGAATACATTGGATGCAGAACAAAAATTTAAAATAAAATAAGAGAAGATACAAAAGACGGATTTCTAGAGCAAACAGAACCAACCACAATCTTGACAATTTTTAGAAAGACAGTTAAATTGTAATATACACACAATTCACTCCTAAATATCAGACCATTATATATAAAAACCTACTAATCAAGTAAATATCTCCTCTACCAGCCATATAGTAAAACCAAACCCTTAAAAAAAACCTTTTTATTTCTCATTCTGATCCTCAATGGACCACAAAACACTGATACCTCCAGAATTCCATCTTGAATGATCACCATTTCCCAACACTAGACCAACAATCCCTAACGCTATATAAAGAAAAGAAAAGAAAAGAAAAGAAACGTGGCATCACCCAAGAACACTCAATTCAAGTCCAAAAAATAAAAGCCCAAATCTGAGAAGAGAAAGCATGATTCGAAACTAAGGTCAATAAGAAGCTTACAATATTTGAACCAACAAATGAGACTGCTCTGATATCGTCATCATCACAAATAGCATTAACAATATCCTGCCACATAGCGAATTACATTAAGAAAACCAATTTTGAGATACAATAATTAATGACATCAATGCATAGAAGAAACACAACTTCATGTATGACGTACAATTGTGTAAAAGAAATTATTTTTCACAGAACAAATGATGTAAAAATTTTAGAATTTTTCAAGATTTAATTGAAAACTTCAACATCTTAGCTTGATAGATCAATAACATGGTCTTCAACATCATAAAAATGAAGATCAATCATCTTTTCTTCAACATTTTAAAAGTGAAGATTGAGAAAATATTCTTCAACTTCTTAAATAGAAAGATTAGTAGTGTATTTTTGAACATCTTAAAGGTGAAGGTCAATAAAACATTTTACATAGTCCTTGAGTGCAGTTTCTGAAACAAAGGAGTAAGGTACTACACAAATTACATAAGAGCACTTAGTATCAGGAAGTACATACATTAGTGCCATGAACAATATTCAAAACCCCGTGAGGCAAACCAGCCTCCATTGCTAACTCCGCAAGCATAATAGAGGCCCCTGCAAAAATACTCAAGAAAAATCCTTTTTGAATATATAATAGAATAGAGAAAAACTGAAGTAAAAAATGGAAGGAAATATTGTTCTATGATCAAACTGCAATGGAATTACATGTAATAAACAAATTGGAAAGAGAAACCATAAAATCAATATGGCATTTAGGGTGATATATGATATCAATTGTTTGAAATAATTCATTGAAATGATAGTTAGGGAATAGTTTGTTTGCAAATGATTCTTGTGGTCCCACACGACATCGCATTTATGTCTACAGCCAGTTTTGCAATCTGGAGAATAAGCTCAGTCTACAAACTTCAGCAATGCTCAAGTTTTTCAGCAGAATAAATAATCAGTATCATCACAAACAACATTTGTATGAAAAACCAAGTTCCAGGGGAAAGTTCTTTATTGCTATAGAATGCATATACAGTATTTCTAATTAGCTGATAATGCTCAGAGTGTCTTAGCATCAAAACGCTAAGAATATCATGCTTACCTGGATCCTTTTCTGATGGCTTTAAAACAAAAGTATTACCACATGTAGCTGCTACCGGGAACATCTGCAGTAAAGTAATAAAACAAGTATTTAACTACATACGTCTCTTCCTGAATTGAAGTTGACAGCCACTGAGACCCTATACTGCCTTGTGGTGGTTAAAAAAAATAAGTTAACTGTAAGAAATAACTAAGTCAGTCTAGCAACCTCTTTCACTCATCTTAATCATTCATTTTTTAAAATTGATACTTTCAACCTTTTGTTTTATAACAATAATGACATAAAGAAACATTCTAATGATTGAATGAGTTTTATAAATGTATATTGAAACAATAATTTAATTGAAGCAATATATAAAGGACAAGAATATTATCGGCAGGCTTACCCATAAGGGAATCATTGCTGGAAAGTTGAAGGGGCAAATCCCCGCACAAACGCCAAGAGGCTCTCTAATGCTGTAAGTATCAATTCCATTTGATACGTTGGGTACATAACCCCCCATTTGTAGATTTGCCATTCCACATGCATGTTCCACCACCTCTGCAGGAAAAATCCCCAAAAACAATGAGAAAGAAAATTTATAGACCACCACCATCAGAAATTGAGCTCAACCATCTTCATGTTGTAAATCTAACAGGGAACGAAGTATCAATAACAGACACTCACCTAATCCACGAAACACATCTCCATGGGCATCTTTTAATGTCTTTCCTTGTTCAGTGGTAATATTCATGGCGAGCTTATCCTATAACAAGATCACAGTAATTCCCATTACTTGGAATTCCCTATTCAAATGAGTAAAAATACAAATTGGAATAAAAATACTCTGACAAGCATACCATGTCTCTCCGAATAAGCTCTTGAAGCTTAAACATGATACGCTGACGTGTAGTTATGGGTGTGTTACGCCACGATGGAAATGCCTCCTTTGCTGCAGAAACTGCAGCTTTGAACTCCTCATTTGTAGTCAAAGGAACTTGAGAAACAACTTCTTGTGTTGCCTATTGCCAATTTAATAAATTCATTGAGGCCACAAAGCAATTTAATCTTTAAGCTAAGTAATGACAATGGAAAAAAGTTGATAGTATTTCATATACTCACAGGATTTATGACATCTATGGATGCCAATGATTTTGAATCTACAAAAGTACCACCAATAAGATTTGGGACCCTCTGAGACAATACAAAACAGCAAACTATATTACTAGAAAATAACTTTCAATCTCCTATACTTATATAAATTTCGGTCTGGATGGTTGTTAATAAGCAAACATTTGCACTAGGGAATGTACACACACACACACACACACATATATATAGATAAAGAGTTTAAATAAAGAAAATAATTCCTATTTTTTCAAGACATTTAGATGCAGTGGGATCATTTTTTTTCTTTATTCGAACTCTTATCCTTAGTTGTTCTCCCACAAGATTATAGCCCCTCCCACACAACGCTCACACACAGACATTCATAAACACACTTACATGCATATATATATACATATACATATACATATATGTGTGTGCGTGCGCGTGCAGAGCAAGGATCAGTCGGAAGGTTGTGTTAATTGCACAGAATTAAACTCCGTTAAGAATTTTGCTAGCACAACATCGTAAAATCTCCGAAACTTTAAATCAAATTCATCACTGAGGTTTTTTTTTTAATAATTATTCTGTATATCGGAAAAAAAAATCAATGCAACGTTAGTAAACTTCCATAAAAATGATCAAACTTCAGATTCGAGATTGTCAATTCTCTGTCTTCATTAACATTTCTCACAAATCAAACAGAAGATGTTCTACTTCACAATTAAAGCTTAGAGTGGTCAATCTAAGTCCATTTAATCGCTGAAAAGCATAAATACACGCGCTAACATGATTATCTGGTGATCTCTCAAGAAAACATAATTCTACGGGAAAATATTTTCTTGAGAAACAAACAGAACCTAAGCAAGGGATTTTTACCGGAGGATTAAGCAGCTTTGAAGATGGCTCTGGGGCTGTAGAGAACTTAGCAAAAATCTGAGGTCTCACAGCTTTCAAGTTCCTCACTTCAAAACAAATTCAATTTTTTAATAAAAAAAATGAAAATAAGAACTTGAAAAGAAATTAAAAATTAAGAGAGAAAAATAGTAGAAACATTACCTCGTTGAAGCGAAGAGAATCGCGTCAACATGATTTCTCTAAGATAGCTTCACTGATTTTTTTGATGATGATCTCTGAAATGTTGCTGACTATGAGAGAGTGTGAGTTGGTGCCTCTGTGGATTGATATGTAATTAAATACTATGATTATCACCGTTGGATATTTGGTGTCAGTTTAGAAACTCATCTGACGGTTCAAAATTAAAAGTGGGATGTGAATGGAATATTCATATTGATTGCACAGCCCAAAATTGATTTTGATAAAATAGTAACCGAGAAATGGAAAACGGTGAATTAGTAAATAAATTCTTTTTTTTTTTTTGGTTAATGAATTAGTAAATAAATTCAAGGGCAAATTACACAAATTCCGGGAGTTTAGTTTAGCTACATAAAATCTTTTTCTAAAAACTATATAAGCTTTCTTTGTCGCTAGTTACCTCTTATTTGGAAGGATAAATTATAGCTCACGAGGTAGCCCCTAATTATAGACGGAATTAACTTTTAAAAAAATTAATTACAGATTCTCTGTCATTACGGTAACTATAAAAAAATCAGTTAACGTTAAAAATATATAAATTTAAAACAAATTACAGCTTATCTACCTAAAGTATCCCTAATTATAAACGAAATTAACTTTTAAAAAATTTGACAGTAGACTTTCATGTTGTTAGTGTTAACTGTAATAAAATGAGTTGACCGTTAAAAATATGTGAGAGATAAGTTTGCCCCTCGTTAAAAAAATTTAAAATAAAAATAAATATAGTCTAAATTTCCACCATCCACAGCATTCATGAAATAATTTAAAAATTTTGAAAAAAATAAAAATTAAATAAAACTAAATTTAAGATTTTCACCATCCATTAGGAAATTTATTTAAAATATATATTTTTTATTAAAAAAAAAAAAGGATACACCAGATCCATCTAATGACCATGGGAGGAAGGCGGAGGCTCCAACCCCCCTCTACCCTCGCCTCCCCTGGTTGTTTGCAAACCTGGTTCGTAAACCTTCGAGCCTCCCTTAATTCACAATCCACTATAAATCTCAACCTTCTCTCATTCTTCTTTTTTATTTTCCTCTTTTTTTTTAAAATTTCTACTGTCCATTCAAAGATGGAAGGTGGAGATCTTAATTTTTTTTTTTTAAAAAATAAATCTTCATCGTTTATCTCACGAGATAGATGGTAGAGATCTTAACTTTTTTAAATATATATATATATATATTTTAAAAAAAAACAAATAACCAAAATATTCTTAACATTGTTGACTTTGACTAACGACAAGGGGTCTGCAGTCAATTTTTTTAAAAACTGATTTTACCTGTAATTAGGAATACCTCAAGTAGATGGGCATAATTTATCCTAAATTATATATGTTTTTAATGATTAACCGTCTTTTTTGATAGTCAACGGTAACTGCAGAGTATCTGCAGTTAATTTTTCTTAAAGTTTATTCCGTCTATAATTAGAGATAGCTCAAGTAAGTGGGTTGTAATTTGTCTTATTTAAAATTAATGGTTGATGAGAAAAAAAAAATTTGTATTTATTTTATTAAATAAGACAAAATGTACAATTGTATTTAAAAAATAAATTAATAGAAGTTGAAACAGAAAACCAAACTCCACCATGAAAGAAGGGGGTTTCCCACTGTCCACTGACAATGGTTTGTGGGTAATATTTTTTTATTATTTTTTTAATGTTTTAAAATTTTTATTAATTATTAAGTTTTTATTTTTAAAAATTATTCGTTATGAGATAATTCTTAATATGTGGGTATTTTGGACAATTCATATCGACAAACCAAAGGATAACAATAGTAAATTAAAATATTAATATATCAAATTTGGAAAGAGATAATCTTTTGAAAAAGAATAGATAATAAATTAAATTATTAAGGGAGATAGGAGAGAGAAAATAAAAAATAAATTCATTAAACCTAACCATCCAGATCTCAGAGATGAAATGACTATAAAATCGTATCAAATGTTGTACCAAAACTTGTGTACCCCAATCCTTCCCACCAATTAAGGTAAAATAGTTTCAAGAGTTACTTGACAAAATGTGTATTGGTTTCAGGTATTCCCCGTTGTTAATTTTCTATTGAAATTCTCTAAAGAGCAAATAACACTTACATCCCTTAAAATTTGCTCATCTACAAACGAAATCAATATTTAAATTTATTAATAAAGATTTCCCCTACCATTAGTCAAGCTCCATCCAATTTAACATTTGACAATATTTGACAGTTAAACCAAAATACCTCCAAATAATATATACACTTACTAATCTTCATTAAATAAAAAAATTAAAATCTCTACCGTCCATCTCATCTTTTTAACTGTTTTTTTATAATTTTTTTATTTAATAAATATTAATAATTTTATATATTATTTAAGAGTATTTTAGTCTTTTTAATATTTAAACATGGTTAACCGTTAAATTTGATGTAGTTTGCCCTACAGCAGGGGAAGTCTTTATCAATAAACCTAAAAGTTGACTCCACTTGTAAATGAACAAACTTCAAGGAGTCTACCTGGTATTTACCCTTCTCAAAATAAATAAAGCCATTTAAAGCAAACTAGTGCAAAATAACATCCCGCTTCTCTCTACTGCATGCTCACAAATTAATATTAGAAACTAACAAGCAAAATAATAACAACAATAATAAAAATAAATAGATATAATTTACACTAACAGAGTCATCCTAACAGATCTAGAAAAAAAAAAAAAAAAGGAGGCAAGGGAGCTGGGATAATTCAATAATGTCAATCTATTATGACCTCTAAGAACTTGGCAGTTGCATAGATGCCTCATCGCTGTTTGAACATGGAAACTGCAAAGATGTAAAGTCATTGCTTAGCAAATCCTTCCATTGCTGAGTCACTCTTTTAACCTGGGTGTAAAACTGAATTCCAGCCTTGCCTGCAATTCATGAAATTCCTCCAATTTTATAATTTCACCTTTATCCGATGAACCCCAAGTAAATGATTATTCAAGAAAAGGTCAAACAGCTTTGAAAGGAACACATATTTACCATCAAAATTGAGATCACCAGCAAATGATGATTTGCTACTAGTAAATGAGGAAAAGGGAGGCACAACTGAGATCGGTACATTTATGCCAACCTGAGCCAAACCAGTTCAGGTAAAAAATTATTCATTTCTCTTGCTCTCAATTCAATTTGAAAACCTTGGGTTAAACAAATAAAAGGAGCTCAGAAGATATACAAAAAATGCACATCAATCTGTTGACAAACTACCACCCTAAGTTTTACATATATAAATTGCATTAAAATAGCTGCCGGAAAAATGCAACACATGCGACCCACGCAAAGACAAAACATAAGTTACTGTCATATATGCCTTATTCCTTTCTCATCAAAAGCAGTAGCGAGAAAACTGTAAATGGCTGTCTTACCTGCCCAACCTCAACTTCAGTTTGAAATTTCCTAGCAGCTAACCCAGATGTGGTAAATATAGAAGCTCCATTGCCGTATCTGTAAGAAAATCCCGGACATGAAACAGATTAAAATGCTTTGAAAATATGATTTTATACGGAGGTCAAGGGAGAGTTGAAAATGGCCTTACCTATTTCTGTTAACAATGTTTATGGCCTCATCAATACTATCAGCCTGACCAACAAAAATATATATGTTAAAATATCTAGAATAAGCAAAGACCAACTTGCTAATAAAGGAAACAAGAGAAAGCTAAATTCGCAAACCTGCATACAAAGAAGAACTGGGCCAAACATTTCCTCCTGCATAAACCAATACAAGTCAAGAAATATACAATAGGATCTAGAAATCCATTCTTGTCTTCCACTGGAAATAAGTTAGCCAAGGATCATTTTGGGAACACCATATGATGTACCTTGTAACACTCCATGTTATCTGTGACATCAGATAAGATGGTGGCACCAATGAAATTCCCATGCTCGTATCCCGGAACCTATCGTTGATTTGTAAATTGATTAGGTAAGCTAGACAGATAGTACCCTTTCAAAACTCCAAAGCAGAACTAAAATTATAAATACACATCTTGCACAACTACAATTTTATTAATGGTACCAAATGCCTGTGAACATCAATGTGTTTTGCACACTCAGGATAAAATTCCACCCCAAGTTTGTGAGAAAGCCAATTCATCCACTAGAACACACAAAGTAATAATGGTCTTAACTGGCGAAAATCAATTCTATAATAAAACATAGTCAGGCACACAGAGCTGGAAATAGAAAGTCTTACAAGAAAAAAGTTATATGCTTCTATGAGTACCGCTATTTCATTAAAACTCTTTTCTTTGGTCTGTTGCATTATTTTGCTTTAATTGAATCTCACTACAAAATTAAGTTCTTAATATTATTAAAAAAAAAAAAAAAAACCCTAATTACTGTTTAGGATACTGTTCTCACTACAAGAGAGCCCCTGTTTAGGCTCTTGTTTACTTTAGTGTACAAACTTCAATGTATAATAACCTTAATTATCAAATTCAAGGGTGGTCGTACATCAATTCATATACAAAAATAATAGCACACATCCATACCGAAGTAATGAAACAGAAGATGAATCAAAATAGTGAAAGGCCAAAACCAGATACCACAATATTTCTCCCATCAAGCAATAATTTTGCACCACTTTGAAAACCTGCTTGGATCAATCTGCCTATCCCTTCCTTTGCCTGTAAACAACGAGTACAATCATATAACTACAGTATGATAACTGAAGGCGGATAGAAATGAAAAACAATCTAAAAATCACCATGCATACACCCAAAATGCAAATGCTAAAACCTTAACCAATGCTTACAATGTCAAAACAAGCAAAGTATAATTTATCTCATAAAACAGTTGATCACTTTCCAGTTCGTTTCTTTTTAGAAAATTACTAGTGCTAAGTAATTGGTAAAAAGTTTAATTATGCATCACCTGCTTGCTAATCACTGGACCAAGGTCTGCATCAGCTTCAAATCCAGCAGTTACTTTGAGTGCTTTGGCACGCTCCACTAGTTTATCTTCCCTGGCAAAATGTTTAACAAATACCTCTTACACCTAAACTGTCACGTCTATCACAGAACTAATATCCAAGACAAGGAAGGAATCATTTATTCAGGCTCCTCAAAATGTTGATTATCAAGGGAGGATGGACAATATCACAAATCGCCAATTACTTTATGCAAGACAACCTTCTTACATTTGCAAACGAAGTCTATTATAAGAGGAAACTAAAAGATTTGCTAAGAAAGTAATGAGCCATACGTAATTAGTTATCAGTCTTTGTTGATAAGACCGGATCCTCTAGTGTTCAGAAGGCATGTAAGGATAAATGAGATTAGGATAACTACTTTCATTTTTATAGAAAGGGGGAATTACACAAACACCCTATGGTTTGGCATAATTACACGGATAAACAAGGTTTGAGCATATCAACACAAACCTCCACTAACGTTTCATTGATGTTACACGGACATCCTTTGCCATCATTTTCAATCCGATAACATTAGTCTGACATTGTAAATGTAAGGATAAAATGGTAATCTTAACAGACAGGTCAGTATGTGTCTGATACAATTAATGATGAGGTACATTGAATATATTATTTAATAAAGTAAAGGATATAATAATATTTTATTTGTTAGTGGGCGGTGTTGTTTTTTCTCTCTTAAAACACACACACACACATATACTCTCACTTTAAAGACTCTAAATTTTTTTTCTTTCTTCTCTTTTTCCTTTGCAAAAATCTTATCTTCTTCGCATTTTTTTTTTTCCCTTCTCTGTTTCTTCTCCAAAAATCTTCTCTTGATTCAATAATCTTCTCCAAGCACCACAAAGGTGCATCGTGTTGCTCTATTATTGTCATTATTGTTTTTTTTTTTTTTACTCCTCCTCTTTTGATTCTCTCTTTCTACGATCTGTTTTGTTTCGAGATCAGTTTATGCGGTTGTTGAGAAAATGAAGATTTTGGTGTATTTATTGAGTTAAGAGTTTGTTATCTTGGCAGACTAAATGAAGATGAAGATTTTGTTGTAAGTCTTACTGGTAAATTGGAAAAAAGAAAGAAGCACATGCTTCCATATCTTTTCGAAATCATAATGTTTACATGATTGAAAATTTCTTGTTATAACTGTTTAATATATGAATAATTACAAAAACTCAAGATGTTGCCATGAGCAAACTACACATATGATCTAAAAATAGGAAAAGGCAAAGATGATTCAATATAGTTTGAAGAAGAGATGACTTGAAAAATAAAGATGAATCAGTACCAAACTTAAAAATCTAAAATACAAAAAGAAAAAAAAAGCTAAGGCAAAACTAGAAAAAAAAAATCACGTTCAAACAAGAAGGAAACTGAAGATAACTGAAACCTCTAATAGAATGAGTTTTTATTATATGATCACTTAACCTTCTGAATGAAGGTTTTGATACATATATAACTCTAGTTACAGCTTTGTTTAAACAACTTAAGAGTCCTAATCTAATAAGGAGATAAACACAGTGTTGTATCTCTTATTATCTACTCAAATAACTAACAAGATAATTAAGAATAACAAAACAGTAAATTTAGCAGCAATGACTAAACTACTGCTGAGACAACTAACTATCAACACCCCCCTCAAACTGGATCATAGATATTGAAGATTATAGAAAAGTAGAAAACTTGTATATTTACTTCTATTACAACAGCCACTATTTATACAACATCCAATAGAGTCAAATTAGGAAACAAACTCTTACTAGGAAATAAACTCTAAATCCTATTTACTAGCTAGAAGATATTTACAAAATAAAAGAAATCCTCATAAATTAGGAATCCTCATAAATCTCTAATTCCTAAACTCGAGATTTATTCTCCAACACTCCCCCTCAAGCTGGCTTGAAAATGTCGTCTAGGCCCAGCTTGCATACTAGTTTGTCGAATTGATTTTTTGGTAATCCTTTTGTGAGACAATCAGCTATTTGTTCACTAGTTGGTAGATATGGCATACAAATCTGTCCGTCTTCCAATTTTTCTTTGATAAAGTGCTTGTCTATTTCCACATGTTTGGTTCTATCATGTAGAACCGGATTATGTGCAATAGCAATAGCTGATTTATTGTCACAGTAGAGCTTTAAAGGTTGTGGTGTTTGTATTCTCAAGTCTTCAAGTAACCTCTTGATCTATAAGACTTCGCATATACCAAGTGCCACTGCTCTGAACTCAGCCTCTGCACTACTCCTAACAACAACACCTTGTTTCTTGCTCCTCCAAGTGACAAGATTACCGCCCACGAAAGCACAATAACCGGAAGTTGACCTTCTGTCACTAACGCTTCCAGCCCAATCAGCATCTGTATAAATTTCAACCTGCAAATGCCCTCGGTTAGCAAATAATAGACCTCTGCCCGGTGTCCCCTTTAAGTATCGAAGGATTCTTAGGACTGCCTCATGATGTTGAGGACCGGGTGAGTGCATAAATTGACTCACTAAGCTGACAGCGAATGAAATATCGGGTCTAGTGTGTGCCAAGTAGATTAATCTCCCCACAAGACGTTGATACTTCTCTTTATCCACATGTGCATCAGATTTTTCAGCTTCAAGCTTTAGATTTGCTTCAATAGGTGTCTCAGCATGTCTGCATCCCATTAAACCCGTCTCCTTCAGTAGGTCTAACACATATTTGTTTTTAGAGACAAAGATTCCTCTCTTGGACCTTGCAAACTCCATTCCAAGTTCAAATTCTGCAGCCAAGGCCTTATTTAGTTTTTCTATTTCAACAATATCATCTCCTGTTAGAATGATATCATCAACGTACACAATCAAAATGGCCTTCTTTCCCTCGGTTGAATGTGTTGAGGACCTAGGTCTAGATCCAACAACAAGCCCTAACTTGCAAAGCAAGTAACGCACACACACGATAGATTTTGAATTAGGTCACCTTATTTAGGGATTCCCAATTCTCTAGAACGCAGGTTATTTAGCCTTTGCCCTAGCCCAAGCCAATCCTAAGTATAACGCTCAAGAAAAGCCGAAATAATGTCTATGGTTGTTTAGCCAAAGGACAGAGAAAACTGAATAGTACTTTGATAAATCTGATAACTTACAACCCTAATGATAATAAGCTATATATAGGAGATAGAATCCTCCTAATAAAAGGAATAGGAAAATAAAATACTAAAAGGAATAAAACTCCTAAATAGTAATTAAACTAAACTAGAATAGGAAATTAAGATAAAGTCAAAAGCCTAAAAAATAGGAAATAAAATAGGAAACTGATTTGGACACGAACTGTCACTATTCACGCCACTGTTCACCATCCACGTCACTGTTCACTATTCACGTCTCAGTCTCTCGCTTCTCCTAACACGGTCTTCATCAATCCCCCCCTCTTCAAGTATGCCCTTGCCCACAAGGGAAAATTCTGGGAACTTTGAAATCATGTCATCATAATCTTCCCAAGTCGCCTCCTCCCTGGGAAGGCCCCTCCATTGTATTAACACCTGCCAAACCTTTTCTTTTGGACGATTGCGTTGCCAATGCCTATATTGTAGCGCCTCTTTCGGCTTCAGCACCATTCTTCCTTCGTCATCGAATGACGGCAAATCCTCTGCAATCAACTCTGGGCTCCCCACCTTTTTCTTCAATGATGAAACATGAAAAACCGGATGCAGTCGTGAATTTGGTGGTAACTCCAATCGATATGCGACTTCTCCAATGCGCTCTAGCACTTTAAAAGGCCCATAGTACCGCTGTGACAACTTCACATTGAACCTCTTTTTCAAGGACTTTTGCCGATATGGTTGAAGCTTGAGATACACCAAGTCACCTGGTTCAAATGACACGTCCCTACGGTTTTGGTCATAGTACTTCTTCATTCTTGCTTGAGCTCTCTCCAATTCTTTTTTCAGTTTGGCCATAATTTCGTCTCGAGTCATCCACTCTCTCTCTACTTCATCATTGGCCGCTGTCCCAATCTCATAAGTGCTCAGCCCTGGTGGTGTCCTGCCATAAATTACCTCGTAGGGACTCATGTTGATTGCAGCATGGTGAGTTGTATTGTACCAATATTCTGCCCATGGAATGTAGTCCTTCCAAGTTGCTTGCTCATGGTGGCAGTAACACCTCAGATATTGCTCTAGAGTACGGTTCACCACTTCTGTTTGTCCATCGGTCTGCGGATGATAGGATGAACTCGCCTTAAGCTTGGTACCCTGCAGTTTAAATAACTCTTTCCAAAAGGAACTCATGAACAATTGTCCCCTGTCAGTAACAATGGTTCGAGGAAAACCGTGGAGTTTAACCACATTATCAATGAAAGAATTAGCTACACTACTAGCTGTAAAAGGATGCTTTAATGGAATGAAGTGAGCACCCTTACTTAACCTGTCCACCACCACCAAAATCGCCTCAAATCCCCTGCTACTTGGCAGCCCCTCGACGAAGTCCATAGTCAAATCTTCCCAAATCCTCTCAGGAATGGGTAGAGGTTGTAGTAGCCCCATTGGTCGCCGTGAGTCATACTTAACCTTTTGACATGTATCACACTCCATTACTTTTTTCTTCACTTCACTCTTGAGCCCTTCCCAGTAGAAAAAGTGTTTGATCTTCATGTATGTCCTCAACCAACCCGAATGACCACCTTCTTTGCTTTCATGGAAGTGAGCAAGGATCTCATGCCTTAATCCTGGCACATCAGGCACATACAGATAGGATTTATAGTACACCAGACCGTTGTTTATCTTGTATCTCTCGACCCCCTCATCTTTGTTCTCCATTTTCTGGCAAATCTCTTGGGTCTTGGCATCTATCTTCACGGCCTCACGGATTTTATCCCATATTTTCCACTCTGCCCCACTCAATGCTGCTAGCCCTGGGCTTTCTTCCTCATACACGGTCCACATCATTGGACTACCTTCTTTTCGGGAAAGCGCATCAGCTACCTTGTTTTCTTTTCCTGGTTGGTAGACAATATCATACTCAAATCCGAGTAGTTTTACCATAAACTTTTGTTGCTCGGGCGTTATTATCTTTTGCTGCAATAGGTGCCTCAACGCCTGTTGATCGGTAACAATGATGAATTTTCTCCCCATCAAGTATGGCCTCCACACTTTCACCGCATGGATCACTGCTAGCATTTCTCGGGCATAAGTACTCCAAGCTTTTTTCATAGGTCCTAAAGCTTGAGATATGAACGCCAGTGGTCTTTTGTCTTGTACCAAAACTGCTCCTATACCTTCCCCACTAGCGTCGGTGTAGACCTCAAAGGTTTTGTTGAAGTCAGGCAATGCTAGTACGGGCGTCTGTGTCATTGCTCTCTTCAGGTTCTCAAAAGCAAGCTTGGCCTCATCGGTCCACTCAAAGTTGTCTTTTTTTAGCATGTTGGTCAATGGCCTAGCTATCAACCCGTAGTGTTTGACGAACCTCCTGTAATAACCTGTCTGTTATTTGTGATGGAAAGAATTGTATTTCATATTTTCTAATTAGCAAGAATGATACACATATATATATATACAAAACTATGCAAATTAAGTCCCTAGAATTAAGCCTAGAATTAAGCTAAGGTACAGCTGTAATACACCTAATAAGATGGGTGTATTACAGCTGTAATACACCTAATAATACAGCTGTAACATAATACACCTAATAATACAGCTGTAACACTCCCCCTCAAGTTGGAGCATAGATATTAATCATGCCCAGCTTGTTACAAAGATAATCAACCCGAACCCCATTTAGAGCTTTCGTGAAGATATCCCCTAATTGTTCTCCAGTCTTCACATACCCTGTAGAAATCAGACCTTGCTGAATTTTCTCGCGAACAAAATGACAATCAATTTCAATGTGCTTAGTTCGCTCATGAAACACAGGATTAGATGCAATATGAAGGGCAGCTTGATTATCACACCACAATTTTGCTGGTACCGAGGTTTTAAGACCTATTTCAGTCAAGAGCTGATATATCCACATTATTTCACACACAGACTGTGCCATAGCCCTATATTCTGACTCTGCACTGGATCGTGACACAACGTTCTGCTTCTTACTCTTCCATGAGACCAAATTTCCTCCAACGAAAACACAATAACCTGATGTGGATCTTCTATCTACTTTAGAACCTGCCCAATCTGCATCTGAGAAACATTCAATATGAGTGTGTCCATGATTTGCATACAAGATACCAAGTCCGGGTGCTCCTTTCAAGTAACACAAAATTTGTTCTAACGCTGCCCAATGATGAACTGTTGGAGATGACATGAACTGACTAACAACACTGACAGAATATGCAATATCTGGACGAGTCACTGTAAGATAATTCAGCTTTCCAACCAATCTTCTATATTTCTCAGGATCTTCAATTATTTCTCCATCTCCTGTAAGGTGCATGTTTGGAGTCATTGGAGCACTACAAGGCCTTGCCCCCAATTTTCCTGTCTCAGTTAATAAGTCAAGAACATATTTTCTCTGAGATAAAAAGATACCGTTTTTACTCCTTGTGACTTCAATACCCAAGAAATATTTTAGCATCCCTAAGTCTTTTGTGTGAAACTGAGTATGAAGGAAAGACTTAAGAGATGAGATTCCCGTAGCATCACTTCCAGTAATGACAATGTCATCCACATACACAACTAAAAGAATTATACCAGCTTTCGATTGTTTGTAGAACACAGAATGGTCAGACTTGCTTTTCATCATACCAAACTTTTCAACTGCCTGACTAAATTTTCCAAACCAAGCACGAGGACTCTGTTTCAAACCATACAGAGATTTTTGAAGATGACAAACTCGCCCAGACTCCCCCTGAGCAACAAAACCAGGAGGTTGCTCCATATACACCTCTTCCTGAAGATCACCATGAAGAAAAGCATTCTTGATATCAAGTTGATACAAAGGCCAATGATAAGTAGCTGCCATAGAAATAAATAACCGAACAGATGTCAATTTAGCAACAGGAGAAAAAGTGTCAGAATAGTCCACTCCATAGGTTTGAGCATATCCCTTAGCGACAAGACGGGCTTTCAATCGAGCAACTGACCCATCCGGATTTACCTTAACTGTGAACACCCATTTACATCCTATAGCCCGTTTTCCTGAAGGTAAATCGACCAGGTTCCAAGTACCATTGTCATCTAAAGCATTCATTTCCTCGATCATAGCATGATGCCAACCAGGATGAGATATGGCCTCATGAACAGTTTTAGGAATAGAGATAGAATCAAGAGATGCAATAAAAGAACAGGAGGAAGATGACAAGCAGTGATAAGAAACAAAAGAAGAAATAGGATAAGTACATTGGCGTTTACCTTTGCGTAACGCAATTGGAAGATCATCACTCGGAACTGGATCTGATGACAAAGGAGTAGGTGCAGGACATGAATCAGGAGGTGTACGCCTGGAGTAGATTTGAATAATAGGAGGCTTGACAGGTGCTGCTTCAGAGATAGGTTCGGAGGATGTGATAGAATAGACTAACAAATCATCATCCTCCCCCTGACGGGCGGGAGGAGAAGACGAAAAATAGGGTGTGGCTTCCATGAAGGTAACATCAACTGAGACGAGATATTTATTAAGACTAGGACAATAGCATCTACAACCTTTCTGAAGACGAGAATAACCAAGGAAAATACACTTCAAAGACTTGGGATCTAACTTAGTGACATGCGGACGAACATCCCGAACAAAACAAGTGCTACCAAATATCCTAGGGTCAACAGGAAATAGAGACTTATTAGGAAAAAGAATTTTGTAAGGAATCTCACCATGGAGAACAGATGATGGCATGCGATTAATTAGAAAACATGCTGTAGAAACTGCATCAGCCCAAAAAGGTTTAGGAACATTCATTTGAAATAATAGGGCTCGTGCAGTTTCAAGAAGATGCCTGTTCTTACGTTCTGCCACTCCATTTTGAGATGGAGTGTCAACACAAGAAGTTTCATGAAGTATGCCATTCTGAACCATATAAGATTGAAATAAAGTTGACGTATATTCTTTGGCATTATCACTTCGCAAAGTACGGATTGAAACATTAAATTGAGTTTTAATCTCAGCACAAAAAGCACAAAAAAGGGAAAATAACTCAGAACGATTCTTCATTAAATATAACCAAGTTACACGAGAGTAATCATCCACAAAAGTAACAAAATATTTAAATCCAGGTTTAGACAAAATAGGACAAGGACCCCAAACATCGGAATGAACTAATGCGAAAGGAACACTAGCACGTTTATTGACTCTTGGACTCGAACTTAGACGATGATGTTTTGCAAACTGACACGACTCACAATCTAATGAAGACACCTTACTAAATTGTGGACAAAGTTTCTTGAGCAAAGGAAGAGATGGATGACCCAACCTACAATGTGCCTCGAAGGGAGATGTTACACCAGAGCAAGCAACAGATTTCGGTATTGATGTGTCGAGAATGTAGAGACCTCCAGATTCATGACCTCTACCAATAATCTGCTTCGTCATAAGATCCTGAAATAAGCAATGATCAGGAAAAAATAAGATGCAACAGTTAAGATTGCGAGTAAGCTGGCTTACAGAGACCAAATTAAAGGATAAATTAGGTAGATGTAAGACAGACGATAGAGGAAGTGAAGGGGTAGGAGTAATTGTGCCAGACCCACGAACACAAGATGGTGACCCATCGGCTAAAGTAACGGTAGAAGTGGAAGTGTGTGACTGAAAAGTAGAAAAGAGACCAGAATTACCTGTCATATGATCTGTGGCACCAGAATCAATGACCCATTTGGAGGACGAGGAAAGAAAGCACGCATTTGGTTTACCTGAATCAGCAATAGCAGTGACAGAAGGAGATGAATACTTTAGTGATTCTTGATACTGTGAGAACTTGGCAAATTCATCTGCAGAGATAAGAACTGATTTTTCAGAATGATCATTAGTGGATGCAACGTGGGCCGAGTGAGCTTTCTGATTCTTGTATTGAAGCTTTCTACAATCACGCTTCATATGTCCTGGCTTATGACAGTAATGGCACACAATTCCTCCAGAATCCTGTTGCCGAGTTTCAAACCCTTGTGAGCCTCCTCCTTTGTTTCCACTCTGACTGGTTGATCTCCCAGGCTCATAATTATGACTTCGACTTACCAAAGCACCACTGAGTAAAACAGGTGGAGTACCTTCTGTACGGAGTACTCGGCTAAATACTTCATTTAATGAAGAGATCTCAGAACCAGAAAGAACCTGTGATTTGGCAGTCTCAAAATCAGAGGACAGACCAGCAAGGAAACTCATGATAGCCATTTGCTCTCGTTGACGTTGCTGAATCTTCACATCAGGGCTAAAAGGCAGTAACATATTAAGCTCCTCATAAGTCTTCTTAAATGCCATAAAATAATTCGTAAGGGACTGATCTTGTTTTTCTGCACGGTAAAATGCTTTGCACACCTCATACATGCGAGAAAGATTCCCTTTACCAGAATACAAGAAATCCAAATAATCCATCAATTCTTTAACAAATTCACAGTGATTGATCAAGCCAATTACCTCGCTATCAATAGAATTCCGAATCTGCAGGAATAAGCGAGCATCCTCTCTAAGCCACGTCTGCCTTGACTCATCTTTAGGAGGATCGTCGGTCAAATGAGTATCTTTGTCAATACTTCTTAGATAAAGTCGAACAGTCTTGCTCCAATCCAAATAATTCAAGCCATTTAGCTTATGGTCCGTGATTTTAGACATCACAGGTACCATATCCGACACAACAACAGATTTCTTCTCAGCCATAACTCCTAAATAGAGATATACGGCAGCGAACACAAAGCAACGCAACAAACACAAAGGCAAGGCAGCAAATACAGAGACAAGGCAGCAAATACAGAGACAAAATCAAGAAAACCTTGACGAACACAAATCGATGAAGCACTGAAGCCGTATTGACACTGGCAGAACGCAGCACCACCGGAAAAGCAGAGGGAAATCACTGAAAAAGCAGCTGAAAACCACCGGAACAGCAGTGGAAAACTGCCAGAGGAGTCGCAGCACAGAGGCGGTGGTGCGTGGGCTCACGCGCTGCTTCTGGGCACCGGAAAATGGGAGAACGCCTGTCGGCAGCTGGGCTGCCTTTCTGGGCAGTAGGTGAGAACATAAAACCACTCCAAATAGGGTTACGAAAATGAAACCCTAAAATACACTAAACCCTAATTTGTGTTTATGCAAGAGACCCAAAACAAAAAGCCCTAATTTTGCACTCCTAATTGCTCTGATACCATGTTATTTGTGATGGAAAGAATTGTATTTCATATTTTCTAATTAGCAAGAATGATACACATATATATATATACAAAACTATGCAAATTAAGTCCCTAGAATTAAGCCTAGAATTAAGCTAAGGTACAGCTGTAATACACCTAATAAGATGGGTGTATTACAGCTGTAATACACCTAATAATACAGCTGTAACATAATACACCTAATAATACAGCTGTAACACTGTCAACCCCAGAAACCCTCGCAGTGCTGACACATCTTTTGGTAAAGGCCAATCTACCATGGCTTCTACCTTTCGCGTATCCACCTTCACCCCCTTTTCTGAGATGAAGTGCCCCAGATACTCTAGTTCATCCTTGACGAATTCGCACTTGGACATTTTAATGTAGAACTGATGATGGCCAAGGATCTCCAGCACTATCTCCAGGTGAGATAAATGTTCTTCCATCGACTTTGAATAGATTAGAATGTCGTCGAAGAAGACTAGCACAAACCTCCTTAGGTGTGGTCGAAAGATCTCATTCATTGCTGCTTGAAAAGTCGAGGGGGCATTACACAACCCAAATGGCATGACGAGGTACTCATAGAGTCCTGAGTGAATCCTAAAAGCAGTCTTGTGTACATCCTCCTCTCTCATGCGGATTTGATGATAACCCGCCCTTAGATCGAGCTTGGTGAAGACACTAGCGCCATGTAATTCGTCTAACATCTCATCTACCGTCGGTATAGGGAACCTATCTTTTACCGTAGCTTCATTCAAGGCCCTGTAATCTGTGCAGAATCGCCATGTGCCATCTTTCTTCCTGACCAACAAGACCGGTGATGAAAACGGACTTGTACTCTGTCTAATCAGCCCACTCTTTAGCATTTCCCCCACTTGCTTCTCTATCTCGCTTTTCTGGAAGTAAGCGTACCTGTATGGGGGCACATTGACAGGCTTTGACTCATCCTTTAGGGTAATGCGATGGTCAAAGTGTCTAGCCGGTGGTAAAGTCGTCGGCACCTCTAGTACCCGCAGGTGGCGGGCTAATAAACTGCGGACTTTTTCAGGTAGTCCCAGCATCTCTTCCTCTATAACCTCCATCTGCTCAGATTTGGTTCCCGTTGCTTGGCCATTGTTGGTATTGATGATGGCAAAACATTGGGCACCCCCTTTGCAAAGTCGCTCCATCACATGCGCCTCACAATGCTTGATTTCTTTGGATGAGGTTGCGGTCCAGGACCTCTTTTTGCCTCCCAACTTGAACTTCATGGTCATAGTCTCGTAGTTGGTCACTACTTCCCCGATACTCTTCAACCATGCATTCCCCAAGACCACATCTAGCCCTGCAAGTGCCAAAACATGTAGCTCGGCCACTATTCGCACGCCCTGCACATTCATCTTTACATTTTGATGTACCTCATCGCATTTCAATCGTTCACCGTTAGCTACTCTCACATCAAATGCTTCTATGGCTGTACCTTTCATCCCTAGTTTCTTCACGGTATTCATGTTAATGAAATTGTGAGATGATCCGGAATCAACTAGTAAGGAAACCTCAGAACTCCCTAACCATGCCATTAGCCTCATAGTCGATGGTCTTGGAGTTCCCGAGATTGCATTGAGAGACAACTCTGCCATTTCCTTTTCTTCACTTGACTCGGCTACCCTTAGCTCCCCTTCGTCACTAGATGTCTCATCTTCCTTTTCGGTTTCAAACTCTGACTCGTCTGAACCTATAACCATGAGAAGCTTGCCGTTTCTACATTGATGACCCTTCACCCATTTTTCTCTGCATTTGAAACATAGCCCCTTTTTGATGTAGTCTTGTACCTCTTCTTGGGATAGTTTCTTCATCTCATTGGATCTAGTCTTTGAACTGCTTCCTTCCTCGGCATTGTCTTTCCAAGAATTCCCGGGTTGTAAGGATTTGGAGAACTTGTTCCCCGTATTTTCTTTGTAAGACCTCCTCTCACCGGGTCCCTCCTCCAGAATTTCTGCCGTTCGCATTGCTTCTCGAAGAGTTGTTGGCTGTTTCAGTTTCACCTCTTTAGCTAACCCCGGTTTTAGGCCCTCCGTGAACATCCCAATCAAGTGAGTTTCTGTCCAGTCCCTGGTCATGGTCTGCAAACGCCTAAACTCATTAATATAATTCTGCACTTTACCTTCTTGGCGGAGTTTTGCAAGTTGCCCATGGTGATCGGTTACCGGTGATGGCCCCCATTGATCTAGAAATTCTTGTTCGAAGGCTGTCCACCCTAATCTCTGTCGATCATGTTCATACTGGTCCTTCAACCATCTCCACCAACTATTAGCCTGCCCATCAAGATACATGCTCGCAATGTCTACTTTGTCTTCCCGGCTAATCTCATATACTCGGAAGTAACGGTTGGCTTTCTCTAACCACTCGTATGGGTCCCCTCCACTAAAGTGTGGAAATTCGATCTTTGGTTTCCTTGGCCCTTGGTTCCCTCGCCGGCCGGCCTCATAGTCATTATCTTCAAACTGTCGATTTCTGGGTCTCTCCTGGTTTGGGTTTCCTCTGTAGTTCCTCCGGTTGTCCCTTCGGATTTCGTCTTCACTATTTGACCCATCCCTTTCGAGTCTCCTACCGACCCCAGGCCTCTGCCTCCTTTGATTTGGTTCGATCCACCTTTCGGCTACCCGGTCTCCTCGTTCCACTCGTCCTCCATGTCTATAATGAGCCGGGGGTCTATCTCTTTGATCGTATCTATCGTCCGACTCATATAATGGATTAGCCTGTGGTGGCCTTTCCCCATGAGTTCGTCTGTCCCCTTGTATAACTTCTTCTTCAACCCCTGGATCAACTCCTCTTGCCGGATGAAGTATCTCTAACCTGGCTAGCATATGTCCCACGGTTGTAGATAGCCTGGTCATCTCCGTTCGCACGTCTCTTATGTCGGCCTCTATGGTTTCAAAGCGGACTCTGTTGGGTTGATTGGACGTTGATAGTTGATCATTCTCGCTGGTTGACATCTTGATAATTCTCTCAATGAAAGCACCAAATTGTTGAGGACCTAGGTCTAGATCCAACAACAAGCCCTAACTTGCAAAGCAAGTAACGCACACACACGATAGATTTTGAATTAGGTCACCTTATTTAGGGATTCCCAATTCTCTAGAACGCAGGTTATTTAGCCTTTGCCCTAGCCCAAGCCAATCCTAAGTATAACGCTCAAGAAAAGCCGAAATAATGTCTATGGTTGTTTAGCCAAAGGACAGAGAAAACTGAATAGTACTTTGATAAATCTGATAACTTACAACCCTAATGATAATAAGCTATATATAGGAGATAGAATCCTCCTAATAAAAGGAATAGGAAAATAAAATACTAAAAGGAATAAAACTCCTAAATAGTAATTAAACTAAACTAGAATAGGAAATTAAGATAAAGTCAAAAGCCTAAAAAATAGGAAATAAAATAGGAAACTGATTTGGACACGAACTGTCACTATTCACGCCACTGTTCACCATCCACGTCACTGTTCACTGTTCACTATTCACGTCTCAGTCTCTCGCTTCTCCTAACACGGTCTTCATCAGAATGCTTGAAGAACAAAGTGTGGTCTCCTTGACTTTGACTATAACCGAACTTTTTCACTACTGTTCCAAATCTTTCAAACCATGCTCTAGGAGATTGTTTAAGTCCATAAAGAGATTTAATCAATCTACATACTTTCTCTTTTCCTAACTCCTTCTCAAAACCAGATGGACATTCCATAAACACCTCTTCCTCTAAATTGCCATTTAAAAAAGCATTTTTGACATCTAGCTGGTGCAGGGACCAATTGTAATTCACTACCACCGACAGTAGAATCCGTATGGAATTAATTTTTGCTACTAGGGCAAAAGTCTCCTGGTAGTCAAGTCCATAGGTTTGAGTAAACCCTTTTGCCACAAGCCTAGCCTTGTACCTTTCTATAGAACCATATGCCCTACATTTAATTGTAAAAACCCATTTGCATCCAACAATCTTTTTCCCTTTAGGTAAACAAGCTCCCAAGTTTGGTTTTTATTAAGGGCTTGCATCTCTTCCATAACAGCAAGTTTCCAGTTAGGGTGAGACATGGCTTCTTGTATGTTATTTGGTATGAGATGATGTGACAATTTAGTAGTGAAAGCTTTATAGTTCTCAGATAACCTATGATAGGACATGAATTTAGCAATAGGATGAGAGGTACTAGACTAACGCCTTTCCTAATAGCAAAAGAGATATCAAGATCAGCTGAGAATTGTTCAACATTGACAGGTTTTCTAGTAGATTTCCTAGCAGCCTTAGTTGGTAACTTAGGAATAGAAACTGAATTATCAATAGGAATTTTACCTTGCTGAGTTGAGTTCGGATTGGACTCTGGCCTGGGGAGTTGTGTCTGGTCAGTTTAATGTGTCTGAACTCCACTACTCGGGTTTTTTCTCCGAGTATATGTCTTGAACTCAGCAGGATTATTACCCAAATGTAGGTTCTTTTCCTGTAAGTTTTCTCCCCCTGTATCAGATTCAGTATGTAGTAACAAAGTGTGATCCAAAACTTGTAAATCAGGTTCAGTTTCCCTAGGACCTAAGTTCTCATGATTTTCTTTATGAGGATCATCCAAACTGGCCTCACTTTCTGGTTGAACAGTTCCTGTTTCTACCAGAGGATGACGCTGATTTGTATGATCAAAGAGACAGGCATCCGGTTTGGGAAAGTCAAGGAAGGGAGCCAAACCAGAACCCGAAGAAAGAGGACCAGCAGGTATGAAATTGGATACTTGCTGGATTTCATCTTTTTTATGATTCGCCCCCTGAAGATGATTAGTAAAAAATGATTGGTTTTCAAGAAATTTGACATCCATGCTTACATAAGTCCTACGGTTGCTAGGATTAAAACATTTGTACCCCTTTTGACTAGGAGCATACCCAATAAACACACATTTTTCTGCTCTAGCATCCAATTTAGACTGAGAAAGTCTTGGTTGATGCACAAAAACAGTACAACCAAAAATTTTTAAAGGTAAGGAGCTACCTAGTCTATTTGTAGGAAAATAGTTTTTCAAATAATGTAATGGTGTGTCATGTTTGAGGACTCTAGAAGGGACTCTATTAATCAGGTAAGTAGCTGTAAGGACGGCCTCTCCCCAGAGATACTTAGGGACATTCATGGACAACATAAGCGCCCTACTTACCTCTAAGAGATGGCGGTTCTTTCTCTCGACTATACCATTCTGTTGTGGGGTATTCCTACATGTGGATTGATGTTGAATATCATTCTTAGTTAAAAAACTACTTAAATGTTGGTTGAAGAATTCAGTTCCATTGTCACTACGCAAAATACTAATTTTAGTTTGAAATTGATTTTCAACCATATGGAAAAAAGTTTTAAAATGTTTTTCAACTTCAGACTTGGTATTCATTAGATAAATCCAACACAAGTGTGTGTGATCATCTATAAATGTGACAAACCACCATTTTCCACTTAGAGTAGGGATATTAGAGGGTCCCCATACATCACTATGTATATGATAGAATGGTTGTGATGATCTATATGGTTTAGAGTAGTAATAAGGAGTACTAGTGCTCTTAGAGAAACAACAAGTATCATATTGAAAATCTTTTATTGACACACTTTGAAATAAACTTGGAAACAAATGTTTTAAATAAGCAAAACTAGGGTTTCCTAGTCTAAGATGCCACATCATAATCTGATCTTTCACAGGGATAGAGTTCATATTACAATTAAGTCCTTGAGTCAGCATATTACTTTGAGAATCTTCAAAGTAGTAGAGTCCATCCTTCATCTCAGCACTGCCAATCATCTTCCCCATGGCCATATCCTGAAATTCACATTTAGTAGGATAAAAGATAATTGAACAATTAGAATCCTGTGAAAGTTTACTAACAGATAATAGGTTGCAAGAGAGATTAGGCACATGAATAACAGATTTTAACTCTATTTTATTTGAAATTTTGATGGAGCCTTTGCCAGCAATGCTAGAAAGACTACCATCAGCAATTTTTACCTTTTTATTACCAGCACAGGGTGTATAGGAGTGAAATAGGGATGATGTGCTAGTCATATGATCTGAAGCACCTGAATCTATGATCCAAGGTGCAAAGGCAAAAGTAAATAAGCTAGTAGGGATAATACCTGTGTGGGGCAACAAAGCTATTAGGGAGAGAAGTTGACCCGAAACTTGATGGAATTAACTTGAGAAGTTGTTGCATTTGTTCCTTATTGAGATAGGACTGCTCAACAGAATGGGCTGTAGGACCAGACCTTTCTCTCGGTTTCCAGTTGGCTGGTTTGCCATGAAGCTTCCAACAAGTCTCCTTCGTGTGTCTCGGTTTATTGCAGAAATCACACCATACTTTCGGCCTCTCATCATTCTTTCGCGTCTGAATTTTGTTTACAGTAGCTGCTGCCTCCTGTGAGACTAAGGCAAAGGTCTCAACAGGGCTTGATTCTCCATTCTTCTTTCCCAACATCACCAGCCTCCTACTTTGTTCTCTTCTTACCTCCGCAAAGACCTCATTTATGGATGGAAGGGGCTGCCTCCCAATTATCCTACCCCGGACCTCATCAAACTCGATATTGAGACCTACCAGGAATGTGAAAATACGGCTACTCTCGATTATTTGGTTGAAGTAGATGCCATCAGCTGAATTTTTCCACTTATGGTCATAGAACATGTCTAAGTCCTGCCACAAGCGTTTGAGACCAGCAAAGTACTTTGTCACCGAGTTTGTACCCTGTTTGGCTTCTCGAACCCTTGAATGAATCTCATATATTTGGGAATGATTGCCCAGATCAGAGTACATGGCCTTTAGATTCTCCCACATCTCCCTAGCCGTTGAAAAGCCCAGATAATTAGCGCTAATCTCCTCTTCCATCGAGTTCACCAACCATACCATCACTATTGAATTTTCGGCATCCCATACTGCATACTGTGCGTCTGAGGCTGGCGGTTCAGCTTTGTCTCCAGTTAAATATCCTAGTTTACCTCTACCTCTGATGTACATCTGGACAGAAAGAGACCAATGGAGAAAATTATCTCCATTGAGTTTGATGGTGGTTATTTTAACTGGGTGGTTACTATTTTCTATGGGAGGATTCATGGGTGATTGATTTCCGGCGGAAATAGATGAGTTAGAGGTAGAAGAACTATCGGACATGGCGGTAGAACGAAAAACAGTGTTTTAAGGGAAAAAAAGGGCGGCTGTCTAGGGTTCAGATTTGGAACCGGAAAAGTACAATCGGAGGAAAAAAAAAAAAGCTGCCTAGATTTCAAATTTAGAACCAGGTCTCTGATACCATGAAGATTATAGAAAAGTAGAAAACTTGTATATTTACTTCTATTACAACAGCCACTATTGATACAACATCCAATAGAGTCAAATTAGGAAACAAACTCTTACTAGGAAATAAACTCTAAATCCTATTTACTAGCTAGAAGATATTTACAAAATAAAAGGAATCTTCATAAATTAGGAATCCTCATAAATCTCTAATTCCTAAACTCAAGAGATTTATTCTCCAACAGATATTAATCATGCCTAACTTGAAAGTTAAGTTTTCAAAGCTGCTCCTAGGGAGTGGTTTAGTTAGAATGTCTGTTGTTTGTGATGTTGTTAGAGTTAGAATAGCTTTATGATATCTCCTTCTAATTTTTCTTTGATGAAGTGGCGCTCAACCTCCACATACTTGGTTCTGTCATGAAACACATGATTTTTTGCCATACTTATGGCTGCTTGATTATCACACATGATCTTAACCGAGTCTTGATCACCCATTCTCAGTTCTGCCATTACTCTCTTCAACAAGATACCCTCACAAATACTTGCTGCCATGGATCTGAATTCAAATTCTGCACTGCTTTTTGAGACAACAAATTGCTTCTTGCTGCGCCATGTAACCAAATTGCCCCACACATATGAACAATAACCAAAAGTTGATCTTCTATCAACCATAGAACTAACCCAATCAGTATCCGTGTATATTATTAGTTCCCTATCAAATTTTTCTTAAACAATAAACCCTTTCTTAGTGTCATCTTAAGATACCTGAGGATTCTGTAAACTGCTTGCATATGTTCTTCCCTTGGATCATTCATGAACCGGCTGACAACACTTACAGAGTAGCTTATATCCGGCCTTGAAATTAATTTACCTACCAGCCGCTGATATCTTCCTTTGTCCACTGGTATGCTCTTTTTAGCCATTCCAAGTTTTACAGTGTAATCCATAGGGGTTTATGAAGGTTAAGAGTCAAGCATCTTTGTCTCTTTAAGTAGGTCCAATGTATACTTTTTTTGTGACACTGAAATACCTTTCCTTGACCTTGCCACTTCCATGCCAAGGAAATATCTGAGGTCTCTCAAGTCTTTGGTCTCAAATTCTATTGCCAAGTAGTCCTTCAACTTTCTGATTTCGTCCTCGCAATTTCTTGTGAGGATGATGTCGTCGACATACACAATTAAGGCGGTCATTTTCCCTCCATTTGAGTACTTAACAAACAGGGTGTGGTCTGATTGACACTGTGTACACGCACTTTGTTTTACAGCCTTGGTAAACCTGCCAAACCAAGCTCGTGGGGACTGTTTCAGTCCATAGAGTGACTTTTGAAGCTTGCAGACTTTGTTGCTTCCTTGTTTCTAAACCAGAGAGTATGACCATGTACACCTCCTCTTCTAGGTCTCCGTTCAAGAACGCATTTTTGATGTCAAGTTGATGGAGATTCTGATCCAAGTGCGATGCTAAGGAGAGAAGAACTTCGATGGTGTTTAACTTTGCTATAGGAGCGAAAGTCTCCTGATAGTCTACCCCGAATGCTGAGAGTATCCCTTAGCCACCAACCTAGCTTTGAATCTCAACACTACCATCTGACTTGTGTTTTATGGTGAAAACCCACGTGCAGCCAACTGGATTTTTGCCTCTTGGAAGATCCATAATCTGCCAGGTTCTGTTATTTTCCAGTGCTTGCACTTCTGCCATAACAGCTTCTTTCCATTCTGGAATGCCAAGTGCTTCTTGTATATTATTTGGTACTTGTATCTTGGACAAATTTACAGCAAATGCACGGTATCCAGGTGACAGCTTATTATATGAAATAAACTTGTTAATGGGATATCAGGGTTTGTCTCTATACTCTCGGTAGCCTTTCCTCACAGGAATTGGAAGTTCGTCTGCATTTTCAACCATTTCCTCAAAGTTTGAGTCTATGTCAACCTCTTATTCTTCTTGATTCTGGACTTGGAGGCTCGGTTCTTCTTCTTGGATCTACTGAAGATGTGTGTGGGGCTCTATTTCTTTTTGAAAACATTTCTTTCTAGAATACACAATCAACTCAAGAGGGTTTTTGGTTGTGTTTACTGGTTGACTCAGAAAAAGTCTTGGTAGTAGTTTCGGTCGCAACATTTCTGTCTTGGACATGAATTTGATCAAGAGGATTAAGACTTGAACTAGGACTTTGACTTGGACTGCGATGAGGACTATTATGAGAAGGACTTTGACTTGGACTGTGACTAAGAGTGTTATGAGAAGGAGATGTAGACTTAGAGCCAGATTTAAGCTTAGGTTGATCAAGAGATATAATTTAAGCAGAATCCCAAAACTGAAATTCTTGAATTTTATTCCCTCTTGAATTTGAGTTTTATGAAAATAAGGTTGATTTTCCATGAATGTTACATCCATTGACACAGAGTTTCTTAGTTCCAGCAGAATAGCACTTAAAACCCTTTTGTGTAGGTAACCAATGAACACACATTTGATGGCTTTTGGATCAAGTTTACTACGGTTGGGACTATGGTTATAATCATAGACTGTGCAGCCAAATAATTTGTATGGAATGTGAGCTAGCAGCTGGTTATGGGGAAATTTAGCTGAAAAAACATGACAAGAGTTTTGAATTTTAAAACTTTAGAAGGTAGACGATTTATCAAGTAAATTGTTATTAAAACAGTCTCTCCCTAAAAATTTTAGGAACATTCATGGCTAACATCTAAGGATGGCACCGGTTACGAACCGGAACCGGCAATCCCAGTTCGGTTCAGGTTCTTCAATTTAAGGAATCGGAACAGCCGAAAACCGGAACCAGCGGTTCCACTGGTTCTAGTTCCTTTTCCTTTTTTAAAAAAAAGTTTTTTCTTTAAAAAAATTTAAAAAACTATATTATGGCCCAACGTTGGTGTTGGGCCACATACCACTTTATTTCTTTTTTTATAGCTTGTCTTTTATATACACTTCCCCCTTTTATTTTCAATGTGGGACTAGTGTTTTTCTTTTAAATTCTATGATAAGTGAAGCATAGCTAATCAATTTCAAGTTCACCAACAATTTGCCATGCCTGATAAGAACTGATAAAAGGAGAAATTAATAATCTCTTGTGGGCTAATCCTAAAAGGGTTTTCATGTGCGATTTACAAACTAGTTTGCTTCTTGCAATCAAGCAGGAAACAATTATATATAATATCTTTAATGTAATGGCAAAAATAACAAATCAATAGTATTTACCTGTCGAATGATATCTTATCAATTTCTCTATTCTTGCTCCTAACTCTGCATTTTGAATTATTTGCAGGAAACTCTTGTTCACTCTAGCAATTGTTTAGCAACTAAAGCTTTAAGAGATGGTCAAAAACATATAAGTTTTGTCAAATCTTGTATAGCATTCAGCGAAGCACCATACCTTCGATTTCAGTTCACATTACGCAATTAAATATTTACATTGAGACTGCTGAGGTACTGCTTTTTTGTTTAGATGAATTATGCATGTCAACGTAACCATATTGCTATACTAATTCATGTTTCAGCAAAAAAGATTGCCTTGTTAGCTGGTTTAGTTTCTCATTCAGATGTATTGATAGATTCAGCACTTGGCTGTTTACAAAGTGTGGAGCTGATAAATGGTTAGCTCATTACATTTTGCACAATATTAATTTCTCAAACCCCACATTGAAACAATTTTAAAACAATTTTAAACATATGTACTGATGCTTCACTTACATTAATTTCTCCTTTTAAAACAATTTTAATTATAAAATAATTAAAATAATCACCAACTTTGATAAAGTATTGTAGTTTTTTTAACCATATTCTTAAATCCCACATTGAAAGTACATAAGTTTTGCAACCACCATATATAACCATTTTTCCAAATCCCACATTGAAAGTGCATAAGCTTTGAAACCACCTTTACTTGTATATATATATAAATATTCTTATATTCTAAAATCTTTATTTTACATCTAAAATGATTAAAGGCGTATTACCTTCGGGTTACCCACCTTTAATTTTTTTTAGAATATTTTAATTTTTCATTTAATTTTTTTTAAATATTTAAAAAAAAAAATTGGAACCGGAGCCGAAACTAGAACCGAAACAGTCCACCCCGGTTCCAAGAACCAGATCCGAACCGTAGCCATCCCTACTAACATTAGAGATCTAGCAACCTCTAGCAAATGTCTATTTTTCCTTTCAGACACTCCATTTTATTGTGGAGTGTCTACACAAGAGCTTTGATGAACTATTCCTTCTCCTAACAAGTATTCAATCAGATTGGAGTTGAAATACTCCTTCCCATTATCAGTCCTAAGAACACAACACATATCCTAATTTGAAATTGTGTTTTTATCATATTATTGAAATTTTTGAAAATTTGGAACACCTCAGATTTTTCTTTCATTAAGAAAACCCAGGTGATCCTTGTATGATCATCAACAAAGGATACAAACCACTTAGCCCCTGTAATGTTATCAACTCTAAATGGCCCCCATATATCACTGTGTATTAAAGAGGATGGTGATGATGTTTTATAGGTCTGATTTGGATAGGAACTACGAGTGTGTTTAGACAAATGGCAAACTTTACACTGAAATTGATTTGCATTTTTTATTGATGAATAAACTTGGAAATAATTTTTCAAGGTACATGAAATTGGAATGACCTAAACGAAAATGCCATAACATTATAGCACTGTCCTTATTAAAGTTGACAGACTCAGCGACTTGACTCTTGAAAGACACACTCTCTAGGTTGACTTTGTTTTCCAGTAGAATTGTCTCCTCGTAGGATGTACAACCCTTCACACATCTTAGCATTGCAATCGTCTTCCCCAAGTCCAAGTCCTGAAAATCACATTGAGTATATGATAAATTAGCAAGACAGTTTTGATCCTTAGTGATCTTACTTACTGACAATAAGTTACAATCCAAAGAGGGCACTAATAAAACAGACTTCAAACACAGTTTTGGTGATATCAAAACTAATCAAACACAGGTTACCTTTGACAGTGAGCCATCAGCAATTCTTACTGAAAAATTACCAGTGTATTTTTGGAATGTATGGAACTTAGTTGCATCACCTATCATATAGTCTGAGGCACCAGAATCCACTATCCATGACTAATTCTTCTATTTACCAACCATAAAAGCAGTGAGGAAATTACCTTTGTGTGCCAAAGATCCGGTTCCAACTACTGAACTGTGAAGATTTTGTGTTGACTAGCTGAAAAACTTCTGTAGGACCTCCATCTGTTCTTTACTGAAGGGAGAGTCATCTGTACTACTTTGCTACCCTTGTGTCACCATATTTCCACGGCTCTCTCTGTAAGTTCCAGCATCTTTCCTTCTTGTGGCTTGGTTTCTTGCAGTAGTCACACTAAGGTCTGTTACCTTTTCGAAACCTGTTTTCATTAGATTGAGTCTGACTTCCTCTCACTGCAAGGGCTGATCCATCTGTGGCAGTAACTTTTGGTTTGACAGTGGCCTCTAACACCACTTTCTTTTGGCTTTCTTCTCTGCGTACTTCAAAGAAGGCTTCTCTGAGTTGTGGAAGTGGTTTCGTGTCTAATATTCTGCCCCTAACTCCATATAAATTCTGGTTTAGGTCAATTAGGAACTTGAACACTCTTTTCTTCTCTACTATCTCCTTGTATTTGATTCCATCTTTTGCACACTCCCATTGATGTTTTTCAAACAAATCAAGTTGCTGCCAATATCTTGTCAAAGTGTTGTAATAATGAGTAACAGACCTCTCTCTTTGTTTTAACTCATGAAGAGTACTTTCTACCCCAAACAATTTTACCGTGTTATCATGGCTGGAATATGTTATCTATAAACAGATGATTTTGAATAATACTGATCTAATTTATTCACTAACTAAGCATTCCTCTTATAGAGAGGCACCATACAAACAAAACGGGATAGTCAACATTTGACACTGATATGTTTCCCATTGTAATTTGACTAATCTAATTATTTACATTTGTTTTCACATGGATCCAACTTAGTTGATTAAGACTGGATCCCTTATTTCCAACACTCCCCCTCAAGCTGGTTTGAAGATATCTTCCATAGCCAGCTTGCCAATTAAGTCATCAAATTGCTTCTTTGGTAACCCTTTGGTCAGCACATCTGCAACTTGTTCCGTTGTGGTGACAAAAGGCATACAGATTAGTCCAGTATCAAGTTTTTCCTTGATGAAGTGCCTATCTACTTTTACATGCTTCGTTCTATCATGGAAGACAGGATTATGAGCGATGGAGATTGTAGCTTTGTTATCACAATAGAGTTTCATAGGCAATGGATTAGAGATCTTAAGATCCTCTAATAGTCTCTTAATCCATATTACTTCACAAATTCCGTGAGCAACGGCCTGAATTCAGCTTCAGCACTGCTTCTGGCAACTACATTTTGTTTCTTGCTTCGCCAAGTGACAAGATTACCTCCAACAAAGGTACAATAGCCTGAAGTGGATCGTCTATCAGTAATACTTCCTGCCCAATCTGCGTCTGTGTATGTTTCTACTTGTAGGTGACCATACTTCTTAAATATCAAACCTTTCCCGGGGGATCCCTTTAGGTATCGTAGAATTCTGTAAACAGCATCAAAGTGTTCTTGTCCCGGTGAATGCATAAACTGACTGACCATGCTAACAGCAAATGCTATGTCGGGGCGAGTATGAGATAAATAAATCAACCTCCCAACTAGCCTTTGATATTGCTCTCAATTCCGTACTTCCTCAGCCTTGACAGTTTGTAGTTTCAGGTTGGGTTCAATCGGAGTATCTGCTGGTTTACACCCCAGTAAGCCAGTCTCACCAAGTAAGTCAAGAACATACTTTCGTTGATTGACGAATATTCCTTCCTTGGATCTAGCAAATTCCATTCCGAGGAAATATTTTAATGGGCCTAGGTCTTTGATTTCAAATGCAGCTGCCAATTTCCCTTTTAATTTCTCCAATTCTTCAGTATCATCACCTGTCAATACTATATCATCCACATAGACAATCAGAATCGCAATCTTGCCTTCTTTACTGTGTTTGTAGAACATAGTGTGATCGGCCTGACTTTGACTATAACCACAAGTTTTCACAACTTTTCCGAAACGTTCAAACCAAGCTCTAGGTGATTGTTTCAGGCCATATAGTGACTTTCTTAATTTGCATACCTTATCAGGTCCAAGTCTTTCTTCAAACCCCAGTGGCAAACTCATAAAGACTTCCTCCTCTAGGTCTCCATTCAGAAATGCGTTCTTTACATCCAGCTGGTGTAAAGGCCAGTTGAAATTCACAGCTAAAGATAGTAGTACCCGGACAGAGTTGATTTTAGCAACAGGGGCGAAGATTTCCTGGTAATCAATTCCGTATGTCTGAGTAAAGCCTTTTGCAACCAGTCTTGCCTTGTATCTTTCTATACTGCCATCTGCTCTGCATTTCACTGTGAACACCCATTTACAGCCTACCGTCTTCTTTTCTTTGGGCAGGTCTACTATCTCCCACGTGCCACTTCTTCTCAGAGCATTCATCTCTTCCATAACTGCTAATTTCCAATGTGGATCATTCAAAGCTTCCTGAACACTTCTAGGGACAACCAGATGTGAAATTTTTGATGAGAAAGCTCTATGATGATGAGATAGTTTCTCATATGACAGATATTTAGCCATGGGGTATTTGGGATTTTTAGTGCAATCTCTAGATCCTTTTCTAAGGGCTATAGGAATATCCAAATCTGATGATATATTAGGAATAGGGATAGGAATACCTGTAATTTTCGGGGTACCTGTTCTTGGAGTTGAAGATTGATCTGGCTCTGGGATAATAGGTGGATTTTTATTCTTTTGATGTGGACCCTTACGAGTATAAACCTGAAGCTCAGTATTCTGTAACATTTCTCCCCCTGTTGAGGACACATCAATATTTGGCAGTTTTGGAAAGTTTTCCTCAGAATTTGAAGAAGATAAAGGGGTAATATTCAAGATTGTGTTCGGTAAAGGAACACAGGACAAATCCCAAAAATTATCTTCCACTCCTTGTTTCTCCCCCTGAAGAGAATTTTTTTGAAAATAGGGTTTGTTTTTCAAAAATGAGACATCCATGCTAACTTAAAATTTCCTTGTCAAGGGATTGTAACCTCTATATCCTTTTTTGTTTGAGGCATACCCAATGAAAACACAATGTTCCGCACGCGGATCAAGCTTAGATCGAGAGTGGTGTGATATGTGAACGAAAACAATGCAACCAAAGACTTTCAGCGGTAAATCTGAGTAAATTCTTGACAGAGGAAAATAATGTTTGAAATGCATGAGGGGTGTTTGATATTTTAAAACACGTGTGGGCATTCGATTAATTAGATATGAGGCTGTTAAAAGCGCTTCACCCCAAAGATATTTCGGTACATTCATAGAAAACATTATAGCACGAGCCACTTCAAGTAAGTGTCTGTTTTTTCTTTCAGCAATGCCATTTTGTTGAGGTGTATCCACACACGTGGATCGATGATAAATGCCTTTTTCCTTTAAAAAAGTGCCCATACGTTTATTAAAATATTCTGTACCATTATCAGTATGAAGAATGCTAATTTTGGTTTGAAATTGAGTTTCAATCATAGTATAAAAGTCTTTGAAAAGTTTTTCTACGTCCAACTTTTCATGCATCAAATAAATCCAACATAATCGGGTATGATCATCGATAAATGTAACAAACCATTTTTTTCCAGAAGTCGTAGGGATCTTTGAAGGACCCCAAACATCACTATGGATGAGATAAAATGGTTTTGACGAAACATATGGTTTTGATAAATATGACGTTCGATGACTTTTGGATAAAACACAATGTTCACAATGAAAGATAGAACAATCCAAACCCTTAAACAAAGTAGGAAATAAATATCTAAGATATTGAAAGCTAGGATGTCCTAGTCTAAAATGCCAAATCATTATTTGCTCAAAAACAGAGGAAGAACTAACACTACTCATGCCTTGAGCTTTTTTATTACTGTAGGGGCCATCATCAAAATAGTAGAGTCCATCCATCATCCTAGCACTGCCAATCTTCTTCCCCAAGATCTGGTCCTGAAATTCACAATGGGAATCAAAAAAGATTACACAACAATTAGAATCTTTTAAGAGTTTACTCACAGATAGGAGGTTACAGGCTAACTTAGGAACATGAAGGACAGAATTGAGATTGATGTTCTCGGATATTTTAATCAAACCTTCTCCTGCGATAGATGAGAGACTTCCATCTGCAATTCTAATTTTTTCTAAGCCAGAACAAGGGGAATAAGTGTTGAATAAACTAGAAACATTAGTCATGTGATCAGAAGCTCCAGAATCTATAATCCATGAGGTATAATTTGAAGAGCAAGAAAGAGCACTAATTTTATCACTACCTGATTGTGCAACAGAGGCACCAGGAAACCCCGATGAGGAATTAGATTTTAGCAGTTTTAGAAGGTGATTCATCTGCTCCTTGCTGAAGGGGCTGATTTCGGCTTCATTGGCACTAGCTATGGCACGGCTAGATCTGCTGCTCTTCCAATTTGCTGGTTTTCCATGGAGTTTCCAGCACGTCTCGCGAGTGTGGCGAGGACGATTGCAAAAATCACACCAAGCTCGTGGCTTCTCATCAGATTTTTTGTAATGGTGTTCTGCTTTATTTGCAGCAGTCTCCGACACTAGCAATGCAGAGGTTTCAACAGTCCCGCTGCTGCCGCTTTTGCCCAACATGACACTTCTCCTACTTTCTTCCCTTCGTACTTTCGCAAATACTTCACCAATTGGAGGAAGCGGAGATCGTCCAATGATTCGACCTCTCACCTCATCAAATTCTACATTGAGGCCGGCAAGAAATTTGTAAATCCGGTGAGCCTCCACCGTTTTTTTGTTATAGTTTGCATCTTCGATTGACTTCCACTCATAGTCGTTGAAGAGGTCTAGGTCTTGCCAAAGCCGCTTTAGAGAGTTGAAATATTTGGTGACATTATCATTGCCCTGCCGAATATCTCCCAATTTCAGTGTTAATTCATACACTTGGGATTGATTCCCTAAATCAGAATACATCTGATTGACATTGTCCCATAGTTCCTTTGCCGTTGAGTAGCACATGTAGTTACCGCTGATGTCTTCGGTCATAGAGTTCACAAGCCATGTCATCACCATTGAATTCTCAGCATCCCAGGTTGAATAGGCTGAGTCCTCCGGTTTTGGTTCCTTCTTTTCTCCTGTTAAATAACCAATTTTTCCACGACCTCGAATGTACATTCGGACCGACTGTGACCACCGTAGGAAATTATCTCCATTTAGGCGGATTGTAGTAATTTGGACCGAATGGGGGTGGGAATGTGTTTCATGAGATGAAACATTGTTGTTTGAATTAATAACAGAGGAAGGAGACTCAGATGCTTCAGACATGGTAACAAACTAGGATGGGTGTGATTATACCAAACCAGAAATATGGAAAGGAATCTAAGACAGCCGGTGAAGGTCGGATTTATGCCGGAGACACTGGTTCGGCGTCGGTTCGGCGTCGGTTCGGCAGAGGTTGAGGCCGGAGACACTGGTTCGTCGTCGGATTCTGGTGAAGCACAGCAGATCGGTGGCGGATTTGCTGAGAGAAGACCGGATCAGCAACGATTTTGCTGAGAGAGGACCGGATCGGCAACGAATCCGATGAAGAGCAGTAGATCGGCGTCGAATCCGGTGAAGCACAGCAGATCGGTGGCGGATTTGCTGAGAGAAGACCAGATCGGCGTCGATTTTGCTGAAAGAGGACCGATCGACAATGAATCCGGTGAAGAACAGCAGATCGGCGTCGAATCTGCTAAGAGAAGACCAGAACGGCGTCGATTGTGCTGAGAGAAGGCCGGATCGGCTTCGGATCCGGTGAGGCGTAGCAGCAGAAGCCTCAGATCGGAAAAAAAATGGGATTCCGACGGCGACAGGAAACCAGTAGAGGCGACGGGACGACAATGGGCGGCAGAGATTCGAGATCCGGCAAGACACGTACGGCTGTGGCTGGGTTCTGTAATTGGCAGTATCCTTTTTCGAAAAAAAATCAGGTTTCTCGGTAGTAGGCCTTTGGAAAAATTAGGGTTCAAGGAAATTTAGCTCTGATACCATATAAACAGATGATTTTGAATAATACTGATCTAATTTATTCACTAACTAAGCATTCATCTTATAGAGAGGCACCATACAAACAAAATGGGATAGTCAACATTTGACACTGATCTGTTTCCCATTGTAATTTGACTAATCTAATTATTTACATTTGTTTTCACATGGATCCAACTTAGTTGATTAAGACTGGATCCCTTATTTCCAACATTATCTTTGCAACCTCCCAGATCTGTTCAGCGGTTTCATAAAGGAGAAAAATCTCACTTATGTCGTTGTTCATTGAATTAATGAGCCACGACATCACCATATTGTTCTCAGTCTTCTATTTTCTGTAATTCGGATCAGTATCGCCAGGGGCTGTTGCTTTTCCTGTGACATAATCATCTCTTCCTTTGCCACTCACGAACATCATTACAGACTGTGACCACTGTAAATAGTTATGCCCATTTAGCGCATGACTAGTGATGGGCAGGTTAGGAAATTGTATATGATCTGATCCTCCACCTCCACTGCCACTGTTTGTGGCGGTTTGACTTGAGGAGGTGATCTCATCGGTTGTGGTACTGGGAAAGGCCACACCGTATTTTGTCATATCAAAGTTTATAGGTTTTAGAAAAAATGCTCAGATACCATGAAGATAATTGAAACCTCTAATAGAATGAGTTTTATTGTATGATCCCTTCACATTCTAAATGAAGGTTTTAATACATATATAACTCTAGTTACAGCTTTGTTTAAACAACTTAGGGTCCTAATCTAATAAGGAGATAAACACAGTGTTGTATCTCTTATTATCTACTCAAATAACTAACAAGATAATTAAGAATAATAAAACAGTAAATGTAGTAGTAATAACTACACTATTGTTGAGACAACTAACTATCAACAGAAACACAGAACTTGAGATGATGATATACAGAAGAAAGTACAAGGAAGGAAGAAATTTATGATAATAAAAAAGCAATAAAAAAAACCAAGAAGAAACCAGATCTGATTTGGTCAGATCTGCTCCATTAATTTTAATTTTTTAAATTTTTTAATAAATTGTTTAATATAATAAAAAAGGCACATCCCATTATTTTTTCAATATTTTATTGTCATTTTTCAAATAGTGAAGGGGCAAAATAGGAAGATAATATAGTTTTAGGAGACAAAAAAATATCTTGTCAAAGTGACAGTCTGAGTGGCAGTCTGACTATTTGCTTTTAAGGGCATTTTAGTCTTTTATCACTTTTTTACACTATCAAACTAACGTTAACGGACAGATGACCGCGGCGGGGATGTCCGTATAACATTAATAAAACATCAGGAGAGGTTTGTGTTAATATGCTCAAACTTTGTTTATCCGTGTAATTATGCCAAACCACATGGGATGTTTGTGTAATTCCCCCTTATAGAAAATAAAACAATATTATTAACAAAAGACGAGGAGGAGTGAACAAGAAGTCCACAAAGAACACAAAAGAGCCCCTACTAGGGGGCAAATCCAAAAAACCAAGAGGAAGAGGGAATGCAAAAATAGCCCTACAACAAATCAAAAGATACAAAAATGATTGTATCTTGATTTTGTAGGTGCTTTGTCAGATTGGATGTTTTCTTTTGTGGACTGCTGATCCACCTTTTATAATCTTTCTAGTTTTCAATCGTCAGAGATCGCTCATACATTAAGTTTGAGAGAGAATATGAGAATGAATCTCACATTACAAAGATAAAAGAAAGGTATTTATATAGCAAAGGATGCACAACCAAAGAAGTCAGAGGATCAGATGCCCAAAGTGAAGCCCAAAATCCGATCTTAGTGTGAAGCATAACTCCTACAACTCTAATCTCCATTCTCCAGTCAGATTTGGTATTAAGTAGTAAATTAAACATAAGGAGCACAAGAATTTTAGAAGATTGTATGAGAAAGAAAAGGAATATACTTAATAAGATCACAAATTTAGATACAAAAAAGGAAAAGATGCAACAGAAATCAGAATACTATTAGCAGGAAATAACCAATGCTAGGAATGGTATTAACTTAACATCAAATAACAACTGGCACCCTGGAATATATACATGATAGTTGACAAGCTATGACCTACAGAAGAAACTAAAACATATAACAGAAATTATATTTTCATGATATCCACCAAAAACTAAGTTCGTTCAAACACTAGGTATGCATGTACGAGTTAGTGTAGTTAATAAGTAAGGTGTGATGGCCAATATCCTCTTACCAAAAAATATAAAACAGCTACAGCTTGGAGGTAAGTGGAGGACTTCAACAAGGATATTTCTCCAACAGCTAACGAATGAGACAATTATTTAAGGTGAAAACAACTGACATATCAAATGGTTCTCAAAGGCTTTTAAAATTTCTAACTTTCACAAGAAGTATCTCAGAAATCACTAGAACAGAAAGTCTAACAACATAAACATTACCGTGAAGACAAAACAAATTACCATAGAGTTAAGCCTCCAACAAAGACAACTGTGCTGAGTGCCACGCACTTTTGTCCTGCACCGCCAAATCCAGCAGTAACTAGGGCATTCAAAGTAGCATCTACACTTGCATCAGGCATGACAACTGCATGATATTTGGCACCAGTGTTGGACTACAGAAAACAGTCAGCCAATCAACTCACATCGAACTCGATAAATGAAAAGGTAAGAGGGCAAACATTTTGCTCATTAAATAATTAAAAAAAGAACTGCAGATCATTACCATAAGTTACCTGAATACGCTTTCCTTTAGCTGATGCTCTGGCATATACATAAGAACCAGCCTTTTACGGGAAAAAAAAAAAAGACAACAAAAGTCAAGCAACACAAGTAACATTAAATAGCTAAAAACCCTTAAAGAAAATCATTGAAAACTAATCAAGCACAAGTAACGCAACCATGTAGTTTAAAATCAAGTGTGCATTTTTCTCTTCAAAATGTAAACTACAATAAACAGAGAAGAAGTAAGAAAGTTCAAACAGAAATACGAAATACAATAAATTAAAAACTAAGCATATGAATGAAATATTAAACCTTTTCATTACACATCCATGGGAATTGTTTACATTTATCATCTAACAAGAATTCATTCAACAATACTGGACAAAATTGAAACAGATATCTTAACCAGTGTTTGCATCATTTCATGGTTAAAAAACGATGCATAACTTTCTGTATATTCTATATGTAACCTCAAACAAATGAGCTTTACTTCAGTTCATTCATGTGTCATTAATTTGCCAGTGGCATGGAGGTCTAGTAGTGTGTCCCTCCTAGCAAAACAATGGGAAAAACTCTGGGTTTGAACCAGGTCTAGGCTGAATGAAAGCCTTCCCTAAGGAGCGAGACAAGGACCGAATTATGAAAACCATAGAAGGAAAAACAGGTCACATCATTAACAAATTTTTATTTTATGTTGCCATACAGGTCATGACAACAACTCCCTACCATAAATGAAAGCAACTTATTTGTTCTCTTCACAAATAAAAATTTATTATGAAACTAGAAGTTTGGGTGATCCCCCCTACCCCCTATGTTCCTCACCGTAATTCCAGACTAAGCCTTCCTTTTATGCGGATGAATATACATGCCAAAATGCAATTAATCTTGAAATTGAGTACGATGCATCACTTTACTACAAAGAAATGGTCATTTAATATTTTAATCATTTTTCAAAGAATTTCTTGCACAGCATAGAACAGAAAATATAATGATGAAGAATATTGAAGAAAAAAATGTTAAAATATGTTTTTAATCCTTTAAGTTTTACTAAGGTCTTCATTTAGTGACTTGAAATTTTATAATTGGTCGAATTTAGTCCAAGAAGGGTTGAGACCCACCATGATAAATAGTGTCTAATGACTACTGGTTTTTTTATTGAGATGGAACTTTCTTTTCTTCTCTTATTGTTACATGAGCAATATTGCTGATGCAACATGCTTTTCTTTTGATGCAGCCATTTTTGCTGGCAAGACAATTTCTGCTGCTGGAAAGCAGCCTGGGTCTACTACATAAAAGCTATGGACAAGGACTCCTAGCTAGCCAACCCAACAAAACTAGATAAAACTAGTATTTACAAGCTTATGCACTATTTTTCATGCACCCAATCTAGAACTTCATCGAAACAGCTAAGCTCTCCAGTTTACATGAGAGAACATATGAACTTCTCTATTCTTCAATATCAATAGCTTTATCATTTGCATCAAACTTGGAACGATTACAATGTCCAATCACTTATCATGATTTTAGGTCATGAATATTTGGCAAACTCATAAACTACTTTCTCAATAGAATGGCAGAAGAATGAAAAGATTGGGAACCTAGATCTAATTCAGTAGATAGATTGACCATAGAAGTTCACATAATCAGGATTTAAAAGATAATGTTTCTTCTCTTGCATATTACAATAATTTCACCCACAAATATAGTCCATCAAAGGTACTTTATCACTAGAGCGCTTATCTACACTCGGGTACTTTCTAAAAAGCTCTTGATTTTTACTCCAAACTAAGAAACATGATTTTGAACTGATAAGCACATACTTCCTTCAACAATCAATCACTAGAGCGCTTACCTAACACTCGGGTATTTTCTGAAAGCTCTTGATTATTACTCCAAAACAAGAAACATGATTTTATCCTAATAAGCACACGGTCCTGCAACAACTAATCCCTGTTATGGATAGATTGATTTTGAAATGCACAAAGCTTTCCAGGACCATGTTTTGCAGATGGATTATGGCCTGATTTGTACTTTGGCAATGATATACGAGCAAGACTTTGTAACTTGGATAAAGCATACAATGAGTTGGAGAAAATTGTCTTAAAAGAGATTTTGTGGTGTGGAACTTCAAGAATCCCCTTTCTCCATCTTAAGGACAACTCTCTCTTCCTATCTATTCAATTGTGTACATTGTGGATGATATTTTCCTCCAGTCTTAATTCTCTTTCACCTGAATGCCTTTTACGTTTTCAGTGCTGTGATTTCTATCCTCATCAAAGAATCACAAGTGTCTATGTCTGAGTCTTTGTTCCATTCACATGCTCTTTGTTTTATGATTAAATTTTGCTTCATCAGCTCTGGATTCTGAAACTTCTTTGCCAATCAGCTCAGCATCCAAATGCTGCTAAAGCAAACATTTGCTGAAAATTTCATATCATCATATACTGTTAGATAGTATGGATGATGACCTTTATTGGACTAATCTGGACCAATAACATATATTCAAGGACTGTCTACTGAACCAATTGAAACTTGAATGAAAATTTGGAGGAGCAGAAGCATATTAAACCAAGAATAATAACTTTTGAATTCAAACTCGCATACTTGTTATCATGTCTACTCTAGTATCACACAACATTCTGTAATTCCAACTCACTGACAAATAACTTACGGCATTTGGACCGACAAATGATATAGCTTTAATATCGTCATCATCGCAAATAGCATTTACAATGTCCTGCTTCAAGCCAAAAATTGTAAATGAAAAGATTGACGAGTGGAAAAGGAAAAAAATCCATTAGTAAGTGAACTCAAATGCATAATATTAAACCACTAGGCTGCTTCTGGAGTACAAAATGGGATAGTATTTCTGGGGATTGAGATTGGATTAAACAATATTGTCCATTATTTGATGCAATATAGGAGATTGACCAAAAAATAAGCATATCCTATTTTTGGTATAGTCTAAAGATTGGATAGGACAGGATTGAATCAATTCTTTTTTTCTTTTTTTTTGGTTAAATTAAAATATTTTAATTATTTTTAGACAAACAAATAAAGCTAAATTTTTTTAAATAAATATTTTATAATTATTCCTAAATAAAAAATATTAAAATTATTTTAGAATTAAATAAAATCATTTTAAAACAAAATATTTCATTTTCAGTTACTTTTAATTTATTTAGATAGAAATCCTAAACTTGGGACTAAAGTCCTAGGGGAGGTAGCAGAACTAAAACATCCCTCTTCCATGGAATTGCTCATGAGATAAGACAAAGCAAATCCCATTAACCCTAAATATGAGAATAAAAACTAATCCGATTCCAAATCCCATACTCCAAAACGGGGGATTAATGCTTTTAAGACAATTAATGATGTGAACAAAAGCCCATACCAATCAATGAGTTCAACTTACACTGGTGCCATGAACAATATTTAAAACACCACAAGGCAAACCAGCCTCCACAGCCAACTCCGCAAGCATCACAGCAGCCCCTGAGAAACAACAAATAACATCTAACTCAAACAGATCTGTGATCCAACTTCTGAGAACTGCAAATATGCTTCATTTCTATGGTCTCTTTAAATGCTCATATTGTTAGGGATTACAAGTTAATATTAGTTGACCCTCACTGTTTTGAGAAGTTATACACTCACACTAATTAAGATGGCAGGTAGAGAGAGAAAAAGAGTCCTAACATGAATATCTTATATTGCTCCCAATTTAAGTTAATATATTTTCTGTATGGAGATGGAGAAACAAGACAAGAGAAGGAAATATCTAGTAAGATATGAAAAGCCATTGCACAAAGATAAAGACTTTGAGACAAAGACAACAACCATTACAGTTCAACTTGGCAAATATCATAACCTAATAGACCAATGATATAACTAATATGACAGATACAGAATATTAGATGGGCAAAAGATTTTAGGATATGCTATATCCAATATAGGAAAAATAAAATTTATAAGAATACTCTCAGAGAAACTTTAATTTAAGTACAACTATACATAACTAACATATTGATTGTTTTTTATTTATCATTAATATACTAAAAAAAGTTCAAATGAATAAGAAGTGATAAACATACATACAATATTTCTAAAATCAATAACTTGATTGTTACTATAGTTATGAGTTACTAGAAGAGTGAAAAGCTAATCCCATGTGGTTTGACAAAAACTCTATTCAAAGACATCAAAAAACATGAATTACATAGCTAAGTACGAATACGATTATACTTATCCTAAATATTATTTTTTTAAAACCAAAAAAGTTCAAATGAATAAGAAGTGATAAACAGACATACAATATTTCTAAAATCAATAACTTGATTGATACTGCGGCTATGATTATTAGAAGAGTGAAAAGCTAATCCCACGTGTTTTGACAAAAACTCTATTCAAATACATCATAAAATATGAAAATGAGCTGGCAAAATTGCAGTCCAACCATTCCAACAAAAGTGCTTCAAGCACCCATGCAAAATCTCATGCTTCAGATAAAAACAATATCAGAAAAAGTGGAAAAAGCACTTCCAGTTTCTTAATCTATCATCTAAGTTGTAAAACATGTTTTTAGCAAATGAAGCAGATAAAACTCTGAGTTCCATAAAAATACTAATATAGACATAAAAATTACCTGGATCCTTCTCAGATGGCTTTAGAATAAATGTATTACCACATGTCACAGCAATAGGAAACATCTGCTTGTAAAAGAGCAAATAAGTCAACATACACTTCTACAATGAAATCAGTTCTTTCTTTATCATCTTTCCCCTTCAGCAGCATATTAACACCATAGGGTTTAACCTAGTATACTAGTTACATGATCTTTATTTTATAAACAATAAAGGGAAAAGATGACAATAAGTAATAACAAAATAATGGTCAGCATAGTGCATGCTTCATTTTTCATTGATTATTAGTAATACATGTAACAATATTCCTGTATATTGCATTAAGCAATAAAACGCGCACTCTAAACCAACACCATAATATAGCCATTATTTAAAGGCCAGAAAACAAAAGAAGCATGGCAAGCTTACCCATAAAGGGATCATAGCTGGAAAGTCAAAGGAGCAAATCCCAGCACAAACACCAAGTGGCTCTCTGGTGCTATAGGAATCAACCCCATTAGATACATCCGATATAAATTCCCCAATTTGCAGAGTTGCCAATCCACAAGCATGTTCAACAACCTCTACTGGGAATAATCCAATTCTTCTTACAGCAGAGCCATCAACAACTGAAAATTTTCAGGCACAAGAAGAGACAAAAAGGTACTAACCTAGCCCACACAACACATCATTGTATGCGTCCTTCAACGTCTTTCCATGTTCAGTTGTAATGTTCATAGCAAGTTTATCCTAGGACCAAGGTGACATTTCAAATGACAAAAAAATTTAGGTAAAATAAAAACTTAAGAAGGTAAAAGTTCTAGAATTACCAAGTCTCTTCGAATTAGCTCTTGGAACTTGAACATTATGCGTTGACGAGTGGTAACAGGTGTATTTCGCCATGATGGAAAAGCCCTTTTTGCTGCAAATACTGCAACTCTGTACTCCTCATCGGTAGTCAAAGGAACTTGAGAAACAACCAGCTGTGTTGCCTATCATTGATAAATAAATTAGGAAACGGGAAAACACTATAACTCTTATATATATATTACTTGATAATACAAACAAATCACCAAAAATAAATTCTTTTTGGAATTTTACTCACGGGGTTTATAACATCAATGGATGCAAATGACTGGGAATCAATGAATCTACCCCCAATGAGATTGGGAACCCTCTGAAATAGAGCACCAATTGAACATAAATCCATTAGCACTTTGTTGAAAACAGTCAGCAAGAAGAGAGAAGACAAAGAATAACTTAAGAAGTATAAACACTAAAATATAACTCATTTCTTTATTTGCTTCTTACCCCAAGTAGTTGGGATAAGGCTTTGTTGATCTGAGTTGCATTGGATTACATCTAAGCTTACCGGAGGGTTGCGTTGCCTCCAAGATGGCTCCATAACAGATTGATAATTATTTCTTACAGCAGATTTCTGAGGTCTTAATGACTTGAAGTTTCTCACTGCACAGAGACATGCCATCACCATTGTAAGTAAATCAGATGTTTAAATATTCACTGCTTACCATACACAGGCTTCTCAAGCTTTTCAACTAGAAATATGGTGAGAGTAAAATTATCAAGAACTAAACACAACTAAAAAATAAAATCATTTGACAACCAGAACATCATTTCACCCATAATCCAAAGCATCAATAAGGAGATGATAGGTGTATGCAATTAAGTAGCCACGATTCTATCCCATAAGGGTGGCAGAGTGATTCATAATTGGCCAACTAGAGCCATAGTGACTTCTCAAAAATTTTACTGTTCTACCAATTATTGAACACTTATACAGACACTGGCAACAATCATTTAAATCAGCCTAGCAAGAACAACCTTATGCATGCCAACAGTAGATCCAATGGCTGGGACTTTGAAATTAAGACATAAAAAATTATCAATCAAACTTGTCATGGATTAAGTTGCCTTAATGGACAATAATCCTAAATACATAAAACTGAAGCTAGTATTAATCCTGATATTCATAACATTCCGAAGTTAAAATTGTTTACAGTGGGAAGTTTACACTAAGGTGAAGCTGGTGCCGCATAAAATCCATCCGGCTAAATTGACAAGACTCAGCATCAAGATCATAGAAAAACCTTATCATAAGCGTACAGTAGACAGAGAAAATGTCAACGACTGCTCTACTCACTTAGTTACCGTTTCACACCAACCAGATTGCGTGCAATTTATATATGTATAACAAACCAGCCTACATTTGTTAGAGATGTGCTAGCTCTCCCAGTTCATTGCTTAGAACTATTTAAAAGAATCTACAGCAGAATGAAAATATGAAAAATTAAACAAATGAACAAGACAATAACAGAAAAAAGAGTACAGGATGACTCTTAAAAAGGCCCCACCTGTTATATTTCCTTGTCGAAGCTTAGCCTTAACATTATAAACATGCTTTGGAGTTGATAAAAGCTCTGGATTGCTTTGTCTCAATCGTTTTAGGATTTGGCGAGGTTTTAATCCAGCTTCTGTCATCTCTTTGATTAAAAAAACCTCGCTCTCACTGAAGCGACGAGCAGAAGGATGTTCCGAAATGTCCTTCAAAGGTTCATGGTTGTGTGTGCCATTTTTTATCAAAAGTACCCACAAGCCATCTTCCCTCTTACCCAAAGCTTCAAAAGGGCAATTTGTAAGCCTCGAACCTGTTTTTCTTTTGCGGGAATTTTCGGCAATTGATTCATCAACAGTTTTCCGCCTGTTGCGATAAACACCACCTCTATCACAGCCAAGGACTACCACCCTGTCCCTCTTTGATTGCTTGATAGTTACCACATATCCCTGGGACACAGCAAAGTCGCCAACATGTTGTATAAGTTCTTCACGATCTACAAACGTTCCGGGTGGTGGTGGAAGCATTTGTGGGGCCTCATTCAACTCTGTGGTACTTTGAATGTCCATCAGTAATTATGAATGAGATAACCTGCATTAAACATACATTTACCATTTTAGAAGTCCTTAGCATTACTTACCCCTTTATTCATCTCACATCAAAGTCAGCATAACAGCAGCCTCAGCTTTATTTAAGATATGGAAATTAGATAGACAATTCTAAATTAATCGTGCATGTGGATTGTGGACAAGATTGCCGAAGCTTGATTTCAATAAATAAATCAAGCTTTGAAACAAGATGATTGATGCTCTGACAAAAAGTCTATATTACTCCAAACCAAGAATTCTATTTTGTTTCTTTATTTCATTTTTGGTGTCCAACTTCTGGTCTGATTTCTTGTCTTCTAGCTATCATCATATAGACATATATGCATTAATAAAGTATAAAGCCAGAAAATATAACAACAGCACCCACCTCCTGGAACGATGTCAGTATCCTCCTCTTCCAAGACTTCACTTTCAGTTAAAAGAACAAGGAACATGGTATCTGAAAGTTCATTGTAACAATTGAATTTATTTGGTTCCTTACACACATATACAAACAAATACATGCTAAACATATATCTAAATTAGCTTGAGAAAATGTGAGTATGTGTGTTTGTGTGTACGCGCAATAAAATGATGCAAATTTACACATAGTTCGATTTATTCATGCTTCACCAGACAGCCTAACTCCAAGGCATGCGTACAATTACCCAAACAAGTAAAACGCAACATTTTGTACCATTAAATGCCTTTGAAAAACCAAAAGCAGCCAAGTTGAATATGTTTATAAACACTAAATTTTTCGTGGTTACAAAGCTCCCCAAGTTTGAAGCATATTTACGATGATTTACTATTAAACAGCCTTTCAGGCCTTCACCAACTAACAATCCATAGGACCTTACTGGTTCACTTCATCGATTATCATTCCAACCTAAACTGATAAAAAGAAAAAAAAAAAAAAAAAAAAAAAAACAAATCCTAGATATTAGCAAGCACACCTTATTTGCTTAAAATCTCAAGTGCCTCACCTCATCTCTAATATAATTTTTCATCTTTTTTCTTATAGATTTTTCATTGAAAGGATATATATAAATATTTTGCTATCTGTTTTTAAGTGTAAAGAATACAAATAAGATATAAGTAATTTCCCAATAGTACCAATTTTGAGAACGTCTAGTGCCAAAGTCACTGAATAGGTAAGAAGCCAATCCCTAAAACGGACAATGTAATGTACTTTATCTCTAGACTACAGGAAGACATTTTACAAGAGGTTATATCAACCTACCCTAGCATGATTCAAATTGACACATATACTAGGGGGTGAGTGCAGGGAAGATTTCAAAATGGGCTCCCATTCATTAGATAGGCACCAAGATTTTGTTATCCGCTGCCGAACTTATTCTAATTCCAAGATCTCATATCGAATCATATTGAATCAGCAGTAGCCTATGAGATCTGATAGTATGGTCGGAAGATTCATTTAAAATATGGGAAACTAGTTCTTTCTTTCACACTTAACTATATACATTATACAACCAAACATGTTTTTTCGTTAACTGTGCATGAGTGATGCTGCCGCAGATTTGAAGAATTGCCTATAAGAAAACCAAAAGGAACAGAAGCTCCAAGGCACCTTTATCAGAAAATTTTCACCAAAAAGATATCTCTACTGTTAATGCAAAAGACTACTGATACAATAAATGAAAGGTCAAGGTTCTAAAAAACAGAAACGATAGTTCTATCATGTCAAATAACAATTCTAAGGAGAACCTACATAGAAGAAGTATCAGGATTAGGGAAAGAAGAGGGAAATTGCAATGACTAGGAGAAGAGGTTGAAGAAAATGGACAGAGAGTGTCGCGACTTGGCCAAGTCGCGGGGGCATAAAGAAGATCCCAGGCCGAGACTGTCGCGACTTGACCAAGTCGCGGGCACTTTGTGCAGACGCTAGGTCGAGACTGTCGCGACTTGGCCAAGTCGCGAGTGTGTCCCTGGACGCCCAAAATTGCTGATTTTCTGGATTGTGTAGTTAGGGGCATTTTAGTCTTTTCGCCCTATTTTTCAGACTTTGTATAAATAGAACACTTATGCCTAGGGTTGTAATTATTCACTATTCTCATTAATCAAATACAAATTTGAGAGCATTTTCTCTCATTCTCTTGGATCATCTCCAAGAATCATTCGGTTCTTCTTGCAATTTCGTGTGCGAGATCAACTTGGGCTAATACCCTAAGAACTAGAGAGTAAGGAAATCCCTAAAAAGGTAACCAAGCTCACAATCTATTTACATTGTTTTAATTGTTGTTGGGTGTTGTGTAATTGGCATCTATTGAAGTTAGGGTTTGTGGATTTGTGTTGATTTCGGGTTTAATTGAAGTTTGGGTGTATTATTGCGTTAATTGGAGAAATTAGGGTTTATGACTGTTTGTGAATTGGGGCTAAATTGAAGTTAGTGTTATATTGGGTTGTTGATTGTTAGACAAGTAGGGTTTGTTGTTGGATTTAGAACTAAGTCCTCAACAATTTGGTGCTTTTATTGAGAGGTTGCATAGAAGGTGTTTGATAAAATTCCCAAGTGAACAAAATTAGTTTTAAGATGTCAAACGAAGACATTGAGCAAAATCCCAAACCATCACTTTTGAAGGTTTGGGATTGCTCAATGCTCAATGCTTTGGGATTGCTCAATGCTTCGTTTAACATTTTAAAACTAATTTTGTTCACTTGAGAATTTTATCAAACACCTTCTATGCATCCTCTCAACAAAAGCACCAAATTGTTAAGGACCTAGTTCTAAATCCAACAACAAACCTAACTTCTTTAACAATCAACAACCCAATACAACACTAACTTCAATTTAGGCCCAATTCACAAACACCCATAATAAACCCTAATTTATCCAATTAACACAATAATACACTCAATCTTCAATTAAACCCGAAATCAACCCAAATCCACAAACCCTAACTTCACTAGATGCCAATTACACAACACCCAACAACAATTAAAACAATGTAAATAGATTGTAAGCTTTGTTACATTTTTAATGATTTCCTTACTCTCTAGTTCTTAGGGTATTAGCCCAAGCCCTAGCCCAAGTTGATCTCGCACACGAAATTGCAAGAAGAACCGAATGATTCTTGGAGATGATCCAAGAGAATGAGAGAAAATGCTCTCAAATTTGTATTTGATTAATGAGAAGTGAATAATTACAACCCTAGGCATAAGTGTTCTATTTACACAAAGTCTGAAAAATAGGGCGAAAAGACTAAAATGCCCCTAACTACACAATCCAGAAAATCAGCAATTTTGGGTGTCCAGGGACACACTTGCGACTTGGCCAAGTCACGGGTCATGTCGCGACTCAAGTCGCGACAATCTCGGCCTGGGATCTTCTTTATGCCTCCGCGACTTGGTCAAGTAGCGGGCTATGTTGCGACTACTCTCTGTCCATTTTCTGCAATTTCTTCAACCTCTTCTCCTAGCCATTGCACTTTCCCTCTTCTTTCTCTAATCCTTGTACTTCTTCTAGGTAGGTTCTCATCAGATATCAACTTGGACTAGAACTTGGGCTAATACCCTAAGAACTAAAGAGTAAGGAAATCCCTAAAAAGGTAACCAAGCTCACAATCTATTTACATTGTTTGAATTGTTGTTGGGTGTTGCGTAATTGGCATCTATTGAAGTTAGGGTTTGTTGATTTGTGTTGATTTCGGGTTTAATTGAAGTTTGGGTGTATTATTGCTTTAATTGGAGAAATTTGGGTTTATGGGTGTTTGTGAATTGGGGCTAAATTAAAGTTAGTGTTGTATTGGGTTGTTGATTGTTAGAGAAGTAAGGTTTGTTGTTGGATTTAAAACTAGGTCCTCAACAAATTCTCATGTTCATAGCACAAGCAACATCATCTACCACTATAAGATGTTTCCATAAAGTTTCAATATAATTTTAGACACTTCTATCAATTCTATTTCAATACCATCATAGGGATATGTGCTGGTGCAATATATACCATACAATCACACACTAACATGATTGCATTATAGCTAATGGAAGCATCTCTAAGCTTCACTTGTAGAAGAATACTCTCAAAGGACTAAAAGAGAGACTGGAACTGAACACCAAAGAAATGAAACTATCTATAACTCCTAGATGAGAGAGCACAGACAGAACAATCAACTATCTAGAATTCCAGTAATAATAGTCGCTACTATGGTAGCAAACTCTCTTGTTAAAAGAAACAAAATAATAAATCCTCCTAGTTATATACATTAAGAATCGTACATGAAATGAAAATATTTGTTCATCATTACTCAATTGAACACAACATGAAATTAACTAAAAACGAAAAGAGTGACGGTGGCTAAGAATTTCTATAGCTTCTACTATTGAACCAGATAAATAGAAACTTGGTAATCAAATATCAGTACTAAACCAACATCAAAAAACTAATATATGATTCAATCAAAACAAACCTAGATGCTCAACTGAAAGAAACTCAACATATGTTTACCAACTCCAATATAAATAAGATGTACCACTACCTCTCCCCCAAACTTTAACCAAAATCTCTAACAGTTAAACTCAACAAGTATGCTATATGCTCGATTCCTGTAGAACCCCATGAAACGGAGAAAATATGTGTATCGATATTGTAAATAATAATGAATTAAACGATTAAGGCCCTAATAAATGATTATGCAAGCTTCATCCAGGACAATGGCCGTCACTATGATGTCATATTATTCTTCTGCTTTAACAAACACCTTCAAATCCATAGATGAAAGCCTAACCACTAGAACTTCAAGTAACTCCTAATTGACGAAAAGTTCAAAAACCAAAATTATACTTCCATTTCACATTTTCTCCTTGATAAAACGTAAAACAAGAAATTAATAAACAAATGGATCCCAAATTACGTTGCAAGCTACATAAACATGCAGCATTACACATTTCTAATCCGATAAACATCATTACTTAATTTATTTTATAGAAAATTTGGGCAGAATACGAAAGAGCAAGCGCTGATGGACTATAATCCAAAGTATAATACAATTCAACAACTAAACCTAAAACAACGATTTTCACTATGTTTAAGTTCAAAATAACACACTGTTCATGGTTTCGTTTCGTTTCTTTTTTCTTTTTTCTATTCTCAGGAACAAACAGAGGACATGGTTAAAGAGAGACTTACAGGCGACGGCGATCGGTCGTCGAAATGACGGAACTGGATGTTTAGGGAGTATATGTGAGCTGTTTCACAGTGAATCACCACCCGTTTCGGAGAGAGTCTCAAGCCGGTTAAATCTATGAAGAATTTGTGTGGCAGACTTCAATTTTGGGTTTACTTGGAAGGCTTTGAAGACATTTTTAAACAAAAAGGAAGACCTTTTTTTTTTTGTTTTCAAATAAACAAGTAAATAAATGTTGCAAAATTGAATGTGAAGAAGAGAAATAAATGTTTAAATTATTTTATTTTGAAAGCAAAATCTGGAGTCAGGCCTGAAAAACTTTCATTAAATCAAAAGAGAAGACTAGAAATTGAGTTACAAATTGAGAAGACGACGTCAAGATTTGCTCAATTAAAACATGACTCTATTACGTGTTGGGAGAATTGCAATATGATAACCGTCATCTTTGATCACATTGTAATATTATGAGTTTTAGCCATATGTATAGATTAATACCCTTAATTAATTGGTTGACCGTTAAAATTTACGGTCTACTAATAATTAAAGGATAATATGTTTATTTTTATCTTAATTTTGTAAAAATAAAATAAAATTATAAAAATATTAAATAACTCTCTACTGTTCATCAAAATTAATAGACGGTGAAAATTATTTTAATAAAAAAATTACAAAAAATAATAAACATGTTATTGGTGGGATGGAGATCCAGATTGGATCTCCATTCCACTAAGAACCCAAAAAAAAAGATAATTAAAGGTTAGATCTGTTCCATATGCTTCCATTGATAGAACATATCTGATCTTCAAAAAAAGTTTTTTTTTTTTTTTTTTTTTATATTTGGAGGGAGAGGGAGAGGGGAGGGGTTTTGGTGTTCTTGGTTAGGTGGAGACCCAATCTGGAGATTAGATCTCTACTTTTTTTTTTTTTTTTTTTTAAATTCTTTATAAATTTTTTTTAGTACAATTTCCATCGTCCATCAATCTTAATAGACGGTGAAGATCCATTTAAAAGAAAATTTTATTTTTTAATCAGGGGTATTTATGTCATTTCAAGCAAATTTTTTTGTTAACCTGTTACTTTTTACTAAGTAAACTAACGGTAGGGTACTAAAATTTAATTAATGCTAAACTCGCAATTTCGTTGCAATATGATCAAACGTTAGGGAGCTCCATTACAATTCGTCTTATATGTATATTATTTAAAGCAAATAACACCTAGATCCCCTGAGATTTGTTCATCTACAAGCGGAATCAACCTTTAGGTTTATTAGTAAAGATCTCTCCTACCGTTAGTCAAATTTCATCCAAAATAATGGTTGATTATGTTTGACTATTAAAATGACCAAAATGCCCTCAAATTAATATATAAAATTAAAAAAAATTATTAAATAAAAAAACTAGAAAAAAAGTTAAGTTCTCCACCGTATCTAAGATGACGGTGGAGATTTGTTTTTAAACACTAAAATAAATATTTAAATTAGTATTTATATGAGATGGACAGTGGAGATTTATTTTAACAAATTTAAAAAAAAATGTAAATTTTCATTGTCCATTCAGAGATGGACGGTAGAGATTTATTTTAAAAAACTAAAAATAAAATTAAATCTATATGAGACGGATGGTAGAGATCTTAACTTTTCTTTAAAAAAAAAAAAATTTGTGGAATGTTATTAAAATCTCCCCTATAATTTAATGTGTTAGTCAAAATCTCATTTATAGTTTTATTTATGGCCAAAATTCCCTCTATAATTTCATTTTATAGTCAATTTTTCTCTTACCGTCATTTTTAATTACTAAAATACTTGTAACTGTTAACTTTTCTGTTAGGGATGTTATTAAAATCCCCCTCTAATGTGGTATATTAGTCAAAATCTCTCATAATTTTATTTATGGCCAAAATCGCCTCTGTAATTTAATTTTATAGTCAATTTTCCTCCTACCGTCAGTTTTAATTATCAAAATATTCTTAACCTCTAACTTTTCTATTAAAAATTTTAGATCACTAAGAGATATAAAGGTAAATATCTATATAATATCAATAAATATTTATTATCCATCATATGATGGATAGTACAACTTAAATATAAAATATTAAACAATTAAAAAATTAATTTTGCCTCCTTAAAGCTTGTTTTTCTTAATATTAAAACCTCTCCCAAGTACACTATAAATTGTCTAACATTACCACATATTACATTAGTGGAAAGGCCAATAATTGTACATTAGTGAGATTTAGTCTTAACTCAGCAGTGTACATCTTTCCTTCCATATTGTGTGTGAAGATTTCTTTCACTACCGTGAGAGTAAATAAATTTCTTTCACTTGTAATGATATTAAAAATATAAAACAAAAATAAATGTGGGGCCATAAAATCCAAGTTATAATAGCAATCATTGGCATACGGTTCAGAATTAGAACCATGTTAACTAATAATGCATAATTAAGTACGCAATGATCAATTCAAAATGAGAACACTAGAACGCTAAATTAAAAAAAAAATGAAGATGTAAAATGACATTGAGAAATTAATAAAATTGGATTGGGAAATTATAATTTGGTCCCTAAATTTTTATAAAATATCACTTTTTAATTGAGATATGCATATTAATTATTTTAACCTTAATTTTTTTAAAATATATTAAAATAGCCCTTCAACAATTAATCAAAATTAACTAGAGTACAGATATTTATATAGTGAAAATTGTTAAAAATTTTCTAAAAATTATTAACAAAATTATTTTTTTTAAAATGGCTAAAAATAATTATTTTTTCATTTGAGGTTAAAAACAATTGTTTCCATAATTTTTTTACTACTTTTGATTTTGTCCCATATTTATATCTTTAGACATAATTTTACAAAGTGATATGTGCACCATTAAAAAAAAATATTAAAAAACTAAAAAATAATGAAAAAAATAATCTTTTAAAAAATAAAAGATCATTGGTGGAGGCAGCCTCCACTTTTTTTAATTTTTTAATTTTATTTTAAAATTGAAAAAAATTATTTATTTTTAAAATATCTTAATATTATTTTAAATTACCATTTTATATATTGTCAGGGTTCTTAAAATTATTTTAAATTTTATTATTAATTAATCCTATTATATATTATAACTTCCTTTTATTTCATTTATTAAATTTAATAATATATAGGTAATTATGTAATAATAAAATATTTATATGTGTATTTAAATCTTTTCAATCATAATTTTATTGTAAATAAGTAAAATAGTAACTGGTTAAATAGTTTTTTTAGTCAACTATTTTAAATTAGGGACAAAACAGTTCTTTCAACCAATCTAGTTAAGTTTGACCAATAATATTTTTAATCAAAGAGAACATTTTAATGTATTTCTGAAAAGTTGAAGACTAAAGGAGTTATTACATATATATCGAATAAAAAATGATATTTACTGAAACTTTAGGAACCAAATTATAAATTCCCAAAGTGGATTGTAGCGGCAAGTGGCAACCGTTGGACTTCATGAAAAATACATGGAAGTAAAGGGGCAACTAGCCAACTAGTCTTTTTCACTTTTTATTTTACTACACACCCCAGCGTACACATGCACAAATATAAATAAAATTAAATCCTCATGCAAAATTAGTTGACACTTGAAATTGGATTGTCCTCTAAAGTTGATGCATTGAAAAAACATACAATATGTCTTAGAGATCTTCAATAGAACATCTAGTATGAACCCCGTCCTATAATCCAAAAAAAATAATTCGATTTTCAGTAATTAAGAACTAACCAAAGTTGAGGTGACTCAGTAGTAAATTATTCATACTCAAATATTAAAATCGTATGTTTCAGTTGTATCTTCCTATTTAAATTCCAAATTTGTAATTCAAAAAGAGAATATCCAATTGGTATGTTAGCCCAATTGGTATATTAGCTGAATTGGTATATTAAACCATTACAAAATGATAACATAGATAGAAAGGAAGCTTCATGGTATTTGGCCCAAAAAAGGCAAGACCAGATATGAATTAGATTTAACATCCAGGTTCCAGCTAAGAACTCAAGTCTATAAATTGGTAAATTCAATTACAGTAAACAAATTAAAAGTTACAACAATTGAATGATTCAATAAGGAACTTACAATACAGAAGAGTCCATGTCCATTGAGCTAATCTTCCAAATCATTTTCCAGGGTGGAATTGAACATGCTACTATTTGCATCAACTCCTTCAATCTCATCCAATTCATCATCCTTCACATATTGTTTCAACTTTTGCCTGAATGACATCAATTTCTCTTCCAACAAAAACCTCTCTGACTCATGTCTCATTATAATCCATTGCAATGATTGAATCACTTCTTTGTCAAATTCCTGTTTTTTCTCGGCCAATCTACGGTATTGATTGGCTTCTATTTCAATTGCACTCTTCTCATTTTGAAGGCGAAGAATCATGGCCATTGCCTCATCAGCTGCTGATGCAGCTGCCATTCTTTCCTTGTCTACCTCCATACAAGCCATACTTGCTCTTTCTCTTTCAATCTTGACCGATCTCCTCAGTGCTATCACATCAAATTCAAGGTTTTCTTCACAACATTCTTTTTCATCATAATCTATTTCTAAAACATCTGTTGCCCTTGTATCTATATTTTGTGACTTTTTCTCCAAGAATTTTAGTGGACCACATTTGCAAAACATAGTCTTTGCATCACATTCTTCACCAAAGCCAATTTTTGAACCCAATTTATCTTTTATATGGCTTGATCTCTCTCTAACGTTACATAAAAACTTAACCAAACAATTCCAACAAAAACCAAATTGTAAAATCTTTAACCCCAAATAGAACATCGAAAACAACCCTAAAAGATTAAAAACTTGTGAGAAACAACCAAACACCAAGAACCCACATCCAAAATCACTTCTTTGAATCAATGACTTCATGAAAGAAGCACAATCCATCATCAAAAACCCCAAAAAAATCAGCAAAAACTGCTTGTATAAGACAAAAACAGAGCAAACAACAATCAACAAACAGAAACGAGCCACAATCCGCATGTAGGTCTAATGGCTAATAATGCTATTTGAACTATAATCTTTTAACCCAAACTTGAACCACTCAAAAAACTTATAATACAAGCGAGAAATGAGAGAGAATTGAAAATATTAGTAAGTTGCTTTGTTTAAAACAACTAAAAGAGGAAATACAGAAAGAACTATAAAGAGTTCACTCTCTCACTAACCTTCTATGGAGAGAAAGCATTGAATTACGGGAACAGAAGGAATAAAATAAAATGAAAAGGAGAAAAATATGGGTATGGAGAGAGATGGTATTAAACAGTGAGTGTCTGTCACATTGTGAGAGTGTGGGTTTATTGGAACTTGGAAGGCGAAAGTGAAGGCGAAAAAATCGAGGCGGTGGATCGTTTTCGCTTATTCTATTTCGTTCAAAGATACTATACACCTGGATTCCAAATTGGAGGTTCACTGCTTTCATTTTCTCATCTGACTAAGTTAAATTTGGTCACATTTTATTTTATTATTATTTAAAAAATATATATAATTACAGTATTAATAGCTATCGAAATTTATTGAGATTACTCACTAAACGTACGGTTTGAATATCTACTCCTATAATGAGAGACATCTACTCTTACAATAAGAAAAAAAAACTACCCACACATTTTCTATTTTCAAAATTTTTTAATTTTTGTATAAAACTATAAATAAATTGAGTTGCATTTGGAGGTATTTTTGTTGAAAGCGGTTCTAGTAGAAAATGTTTGAAAGGATTTCTACGAAAATGGTTATCAAATGTTTTTTTTTTCAAAAAATAAAATAAATTTAGAAATATTGTAAATTAAAGCCTTGAAACAAGAAAAATAATGAAAATGACCCGCAACCATTGGGGCATACTTTTTGTGCCATTGTAATTTAAGATTTTTTTTAGAATTAAAGTGAGTGATGTGACAAAAATATCCTTTATTAACTTAAAATAATGCTTCAGCTCAACTTCTTCTTCTTCATTTTTTTCAACTTCTTGTTGTTCACTTTTTTTTTCTTTTCTATTCATTCTCGCGTATTTCTAAGATCAAATCTAATATAATCTACAAAAAAATCTAACAAGTTCACGATTATTTATACAAACCCAACAAAATATAATGTTGTCAAGAAAAAGTTGATTTTCATGCCTTAAGCTATTTTAAAAATTATTTTTTTACCTTTAATATTATATATCTAACTAGATTTATTTTATTTAATATTTATGGATGTTGAATCTAAAAATTGTGTTGTTTTGTGTTTTGATAACAAAGATTATGAATAAACAAACGTCGATATTTTTTTTTTCACGTATTTGAGATTTATTTGCATTTTTGAAACTTAATTTGTGTCATTAAGATTTATTGTATGTCTTCAAAACCTATTTTGTCTCTTTAAGATTTATTATATACTTTTGAGATTTATTTTATGTCTTCGGGACTTGTTAATGGTGAGATTCATTTTATTCCTTCCAGACTTATTTTAAAATTTTCATACTTATTTAATGCTTTCGAAACTTATTTTATATTTTTTTAACTTATTTCGTGTTTTTAAGACTTATTTTGTACTTTTAAAACTTATTTTATGCATTTGAGATTTTTTTAATACTTTCGACACTTATTGTAATTGTCATGACTTATTGGAGCGCATGACTTATTGGTTGAACACTCATATAAAATAAGTCAAAAATGACATAAAAAATGCTAAAAGAGTTTAATTTAGGGGTCGTTTGTTTTTTTCCACTTATAACTTAACGAGTTTAAAATGGATACATTAAGTTGTTTTTGTTTATTTTTTTAAGTTGTCAAACAACTTAAAAATATTTAAAAAAAATTAAAATAAAAAGTTAGAAATTCTGACTTTTTTTTTTAGTACAAAGGAGGGTAGAAAACACCAACGAACTAAGGATCAGCAAGAAGTAGCTCTAGCTAGAGCAGCATTACAGCAGTCCTCATGTAGGATGTAGAACACAACAGGAGGAGGGGCAGCAAAGAGAACTGCAGAATTCAGAGTAAGCTTATGGCCCAGCTTGGCCATCCCATCTGCAACACGATTACCTTCGCGGAAGACATGACTTATGGAGCAAACCCAGTCCGTAGGGAGCAGATCCCTGCACGTCTGGATGATATTGAAACTGGGGTGACTGGAGACAACTTCAGCAGAAATTAAATCAATAATATCCTTAGAGTCAGACTCTACCAAGACACCTCTAAATCCAGAGCTCCAAACAAACTTCAACCCCTCTAAGAGGCCCCATAACTCAGCTTCTAAGATAGAAACAATGCCCTTGTTAATAGCAAAACCACCCAGCCAAGACTTGTTACAATCTCTAATCACCCCACCAGCAGCAACCAAGTTAAGCTCAGAACATACACTCCCATCAACATTCAGCTTAACCAAACCAAAAGGATGTGGTTTCAAAAAAATGAGATTAAAGATATCATCCTTAGCTAAACCTCCATCATTGATAGCTTTCCACCAAGCTCTACCAAAACCAGTAATGAACAAATGAGGCAGAGGAGGGGTTTTAAAATTACTATAAAAAATCATACTACAACGCCACTTCCAAATACACAATGAGGAAATAACAAAGACAATTATATTAGGGAGGCCAAACTTAGAGCTTTTGTTGTCTTTAAGGTTGCACTTAATCCAGTTATCAAAGGTCCCCAAAAAAGAGGAAGTCCTAGTGTAGCCCTTACAAATACTTTCCCAAACTATGACTGTCTCAAGACAGCCTCTAAACAAATGATCCAGGCCCTCCACAGTGCCACTCCATTTGCTGCAGTCCTCTTCAATGCACAATCCTCTCACAACCCTCTGTTGATTAGTCATGAGTTTATTGTGGAGCAAAGTCCACAAGAAAAACTTGATTTTAGGAGGGATCTTGAGGGACCATATGAAACTCCAACCCCAAGAAGATAAACCACAATTATCTAGGCCCCAGTAGGTAGATTTCACCGAGAAATCCCCATCCTTAGACCAAGCCCAAATCATTTTATCAACTTCCCTGCCAGCAAAACTAGTATGCATGCTTGTAATTCTCAAGACAATGTGATAAGGGAGTAAGGCAGCAAGCCTTTGGGTATCCCAACCAGTATTAGTCATGAAATGACTGACTTTAAGATCAACATCAATTTCCTCATGATCTGCAAAGGCAAACTGAAGAAGATGGCCAATATCTCCAACCCAAGAATCTGTCTAGAACAAAATAGCCTGACCATCACCCACTCTCCACTTCACCCCCCTCGCAACAGCCCTAACACCATGTAAAATGCCCTTCCAAACAGAGGAGCTGGCCCTCCCTTTACTGGTTGTCACCTCTAAAAGAGATTTATTCTTGAGATACTTGCCTTTCAACAAATGCGCCCAAATACCTTCATCCCCCTGCATCACTCTCCAGCCGGTTTTGGCAAAGAGGGCTTGGTTCATTAACCTGGAATTCTGATTCCAATACCACCCTTGTTCTTATGGCTATATACCGTTTCCCACTTAATGAGATGAATAGGCCTCCTTTCTACGGTGTGACCCCACAGGAAGTCTTTATTTATTTTATCAAATTTATTTCAAAGCTCATAGGGAAACTTGATAGTTTGCATCATGTAGATGGGAAGAGTCGAGGTCACTGCCTTGATCAGAGTCACCCTGCATGCCATAGAGAGCGTAGCACTTTTCCAGGAGGTAAGCCTTTTCTGAGTTATTACTTAACACCTAATCATTAAATCATAATTATAAGATTTTTTTTTCCATATTTACAATATTTTTTTTTCATAATTATCATTCTTATATGGGCAAATTGCAATGGAATAACATGATGTTTGATCATATTACAATGAAATTGCACTTTTCCTTAAACTATAACAAAGTATCCCGAATAATTATCAATTTGGTTCCTAATGTATTTAACAATAATACTTTTTGATCAAATTTTGACAGTCAAACCTGACATAAAGTATAAATTGATCATCTTACCTTTTTTATTAAATTAGCAAGACGATTTTACCCTCCAAATTTTTTACATTTTAGCTATTTTACTTATTTGAATAGTCCAATAAAAAAATTGATGTGTTATAAAAACTCAAATTATTTTGTAAAAAATACTTAAATAAAAAATAAATATTATAAATTCATTAAAAATTAAAAATAATTATAACAATTTAAAAATAACATCATTTATTAAAAATAAAAATAAAATTCAAGATTGAATACTTATAAAACGTAAAATTTAGTTAAAAAAATTTAAATATGTATATATGTATACATATTTTAGAGTATATTATATGGTATATATACAATATATATTATATATATTATAAAAATATAATATCATAATAAAATTACAATATATATACACACATTTATTATTATTATACTATAAAATTAGAATATAGTAATAAAACTGCAATATATATAAATTTACTATATATATATATTTATATGTATTAAATTAATAAATTTTGAGTTTTATTAGTATTCAATCTTGATTTTATTTTATTTTTAATAAATGATATTACTTTTAACATGTATCTAATTTTTATAATATCTTTATTTTAAATAATTTTATCATATTTATTTTATTATTTAATCCTTTTAAAGTATTTTTTTAAAATTAAATGATAAAAGTGTCACTCTAATTTAATAATTTAATAAAAAAAAAGGTAAGATGGTTAATTTATACTGTATGTCATGTTTGACCGTTAAAATTTTAGTCACAGGGACTAAGTTGATATGTTTTGAAAAAGGTAGGAACCATGTGAGTTAAAAAAATAAAAATAGATCAAAAAGTGATATTTTAAAATACATTAAGACCCAAATGATAATTATCTGAGGTACTTATTGTAGTTTAAGGTAAAGTGCGATTTCATTGCAATATGATCAAATGTCAAGGTATTACATTGCAATTTGTCATTCTTATATTAATATATTTCTAATTTTATCTTTATCAAGATGTTTCTGTCTAAAAAACAAACAATCGATACTTTTATTTAGTCGTTAGAATGAAAAAAAAAAAAACAAACATGTCATTCAGGTTTCAGGTTTCAGTCTCTATTCAGTTTTCAAAAAAATTTAGGTTTATTCAGTCTTCGGATAAAAAAAAAATAGACGACCTCTTTTTAATTAGGTGACAGTTACAAAAAGTCGGAAGTCAATAGGTGCTATAAATTTTAGGAAGTCAATACAACAAATATAATCAATTTTTTAAAATAAAAAAACAAAATAAAAATATTTTAAATTAAAGCATTAAAAAAATATAAAGTATAACACTAACCAAATGAGAGAGAAAGCAATTCTATATGATTCAATTGGTGGTTTTAATGCAAGCTTACAGTGTTAGAAAAGGTTAACTGCGGAAGTGCTGTCTAATATTCACTATAAAATAGATAATATCTAAATAAGAAAAAAGAAGATGAAAAAATGTTCAATCATACAATACAAGATTTTATATGAAAATCCACAAAATAGAAAAAACCACGGTCGTCGGGACGATGAGAGAAAAATATAACCTATGTAGAAAATTATTATAACTACACACTCAATATTCTCTTTCTAACCCCAAACCTTAATTACAACCAAGCCATACATCTCTTTTAGGTGTTTTTCAAGTCTATACAATAAAAGAATAAGTTTCATATTTATAGGCTAAGTTTTATTGGTTAAGTAGTAATCAGAAATGTAAAAGAGTAGGAAAACCCAAAACAAATCATTCTCCAACACGTAAACCAACTTCCACATTTCCATGCATCTTCTAGAAAGTTCACGTGCCCTTACGCACCTTGAGAATGTAACCCAGGCGCATGCACACGTGTCAAACAGTTTGGGGTTTGTGACACACACGTCTGCAGACTAGTGTACTTTGGACTCTACATGCCGGCGCGCCCGACCTCCGATGCCGACACTGTGTGTCTTCGTCTCAATCTCCTTTTTCTATATGTTTTTTGTTCACCTCAATCAATCATTGTTGGTCTTACTTTTGTATCAGTTGAATATAGTTTGGTCACTTTAGGAAAACGAGACAAAATCCTAACAAAATGAATAGATATATATATATATATATATGTATATATGTCTATTCAGTAGGGGAGAAGTGCACCATTTCCCTTGACCAATAATGCGGTATTTAAGCAAATCCAACATCTCTTCCGAGAAGAGAGTACAATAATATCAAGATGGTGTACATTCAAGAGGGAGTGTTGTAATTATATAAACTTATCACCACTTAGATAACTATTAGTTATTACTATTTTAAGACAAAGACAGAAGCGATAGATGCCAATATCATATACAAACTTCATAAATGTTGTTGTTAGCAAAGTCATGTAAATAGATCTACACAATTACTTGTTGACATTAATTTGTTAGGCTTCTCAAAGTTTATGACTGTAAAAGAACTTGGATGAAATACATTTGATTCATTCTAATGTTGTCAAGTGGGTGCAATATCAACATGATAAATTGACTGGAAAATGCATATTTGATCTAATGTTCTACTAAGTAAAACACCATTTGTATTAAAAGTATGGTATTTAGGACTTATAATCATGTATTCTTCTTGAGTGTAGAGAAAAAATAACCATGGGCATTCAAGGGAGTAAAACTCATCTATATCAAACTATATGAAATATTTTAAAAACAAGATTGGTTGTCATATATCAAAATATATGAAATATTTTCAAAACAAGATTGGTTTCTCATCATATAAACTATTCTCATCATATAAATATTAATTAGGTGACTATATATTTCCACATAATCAATATTGGATTATGCAATAAACTCTTGTTTTGAAATACAATTTTATATCTCACTATGTTAGTTTTCAAGAATAATTATTTCAGCCTAAAACATTTGACATCTTCAAAAATAGGCACTACAAGTCCAAAAAACTTTAAATACTTAAATGAATATAGCTTTACTTTTTGAAAAATAATATTTATGTCCGACATTCGTCTACAATTTATAGTTTTAGGATATCATTTTGTAATATTAGCAACAATATATAAGATATCAATTTTACTACCAAGCATCCGCATAATTGAATTTGGGAGAGGCTTGAAGAGTTGTATCAAGTAAAGAGCATTTGTGATGAGCTGTAGCTTTATTTAAAGCTAAAAGAGAAGCAGAGTTGTGCTTCCTTGATGTTACTTCACGAGCAAGCAACAAGCCCTTGCTTGCATTCAACAGGTCCTCAATCAGAATAGTTCTAAGTTTCCATGTCAACTCTTTCAAGTTGCTTCAGCTGTGCCTAGTCAACAAAGCTGTAGCCAATCAGCATGCTCAGATTGTAACAAAATTTCGAGAAATCAAGAATTTGTTACAACTGTTTTCCTGCCAATTGTAATAAACAATTTGCTAGTTATATCACATTCTTTCATAGTGATCTAGCCGAGTATATATATGATTATAAGCCCCAGGTGTTTGATAATAAGAAACACATATTGATCAGTTAAATTTTCTCTTTTTTTTTTCTCATTAGATTTCTCCATAGGTTACTTGCTAGTTTGCTTATTTATTTTCATGATATCAGAGCCTTGAGACTCACTATCATGGCTTCTTCAAGCAGTCATGTTGCAGGAGTTCCAATGGCTGTCTACTGTCACTGCAGGGTCACAGAAAACTCAGGTTTCTCTACTTTCGTCAAACCTGAATTTCAAGCTTCTTATTAAGCTAGATCACAATAATTACAATTACTGGAGGATGCAAGTTCTTCCTGCAATCCATGCCTTTGATCTAGAGGATTTTGGTCTCAATTGCAAAAAATGTGTAGAAAAATTTGTTCAATCTCAACTAGAAGGTTCGAATGAGCTTGAACAGACTATAAGTGAAGAATTTCTCTTATGGAAAAAGATTGACCAATTGATTGTGTGTTAGCTATTTTTTTACTTTGAGTGAGTCGATTTTTGGTCAAGTTACACATTGCACAACAACTTTTGAAATATGGAGCATTCTAGAGAACTTGTATTCTCAGCAATCCAAAGCAAAAGTCCTTCAACTCTAACTGAGATGAACTGCACCAAGAAAGGTGCTATGTTTATCAATGATTATGTTCTAAAAATGAAAAGTCTAAGTGAATCCTTAGTAGCTGCTGGACAATTTCTAACTATTGATGATGTTATATCAAGTGTGTTAGGTGGCCTTAGATCGAAGTACGATCCTATTGTGGTCTCCATTTCTGCCAAATAAGGTTTTATCAGCTTTCAGGATGTATAATACCTTCTTATGAGCTATGAAGGTCGCTTGGCTCAGTACAACACTATTGCTACCATTGATCATCATTAATGCCTATGCTCATTACTCTACTTCACTACAAAATTTCAACAATAGAGGCGGTTTTTATGGTTATCCAAACAACAACAGAGATAGATCTCAAGATAGAGGTCCAGGTAGATATGGAGGTAGAGGTGAACCTAGACTCTTTTATCAGCTGTGTGGCAAAAGAGGTCATGCTGTTGCAACATGTTACCATCGGTTTGATCAAAATTTTCGGGGGATCAACCAACAATATCAACATTAATTCCAACACTAACAAGGTGCACCAAACCAAGGTAGTTTTCAAGCACATATGAGCCAAGCCTATCAGCCTCCTTCTGGACAGTTTTCGACCAACGTTTTCAATGAAAATGGTATGAATCCAAATGCTTTTATGGCTGCACCAAGCACTGTTATGGATCCAGCTTGGTATATTGATAGTGGTGTCACTAACCACAGAACATCCGATTTGAGCAACATGTCAATTATATCTGAAAACAAAGGTTTGAATTCTCTCATAGAAGGTAATGGTGCTCAAATTCCTATATCACATGTAGGTGCTTCAGTTATAAACCCTTACACTCACCCACAAGTACCTCTTTTATTAAACAATATATTACATGTCCCTTCCATAACCAAAAATCTATTAAGCATCTCTTAATTTACAAAGGATAATCAAGTAATTATTGAGTTTGACTTTCATATTTGTTGCGTTAAGAACAAGAGTACGATGTCGATTTTGTTACAAGAATGCCTGAAAAATGGTACGTACCAACTTGATTTTATTACTATTGATCCTTAGCTTCTTCACAAGTGGTCTTTACATCAAGCTTTTCTTTCTTCTTATTGTAATAAAACTCCTAGCACTCATATAAACTCCGCTGTTACGAAATTTGCTAATGTGTTTGCCTAAGCCTACTGTTTCAACTATATTGTCTGATCATCATTGTAAAAATCATGTAGATGTAATAAAATGTCTTTTGCCATCTTAGCTGCTTCTTTTCTAATATTGAAGAATTGCTTACGATTATGGCATAACAAACTTGGTTACCAATCTTTTACTATTGTAAAACAAGTTTTTAAGGAACATTATCTTGCCATGTTTTAGTGCTAAATCATTGGATTTTTATAATGCATGTCAGTGGGAAAAGTTGCATAAAATACAATTTCCTGCTTCACATACAACCTACATAGTCCTCTTGAGTTAATTGTTATAGATATTTGGGGGCCCTAATCGGTTTGTTCAAGTCAAGGATATAGACATTATGTTCATTTTATTGATGTTTATTCAAGATTCACTTGGATATACCCTTTGTCATCAAAATCCCAAGTCAAAGATGTTTTTATTATATTTCAAAAATCAGTTGAACTCTTATTAATACTAAAATCAAAAGTGTTCAAAGTCATTGGGGATGGGTGATTTTAGACTTTAGCTGTCTACCTTCAAGGTTCGAGGGGGGGAGTGACTCTGCTATTCATGATTTTCATCAGTTTCTGAAAATGATGACCAGCTAGGTCCTCGTCTTGGATGGACATCTTGGTTTGCGGGGTGATAGAGGGAAACTGTGGTGATGCCGTGGGCCAGTTATCGGGTATAATGATCCCCAGGGGATTTGCCTAATCGAAGATAATGGAATCTCTGTATGGGTAATTTGCTGGGGGCTGCGTTCTTTACTTGGATTATTCGGATCCATGGTTTTCAAGGTTTCCTTAGAGAAAAAAAAACAACCCTCCTTCTAACGCCAAATTATTGATGGTAAAAAATGGGATTAAGTAGTCAACGATGGTTAACTTAGCCACATAAGAGAAGTCAGTGGTTAGTTGAGCTGATGATTTATAGTCTCACTCTTTGAGGTCTGCAAGAAGGTTCTCGACAGCGATGAGAGCTCTGCGAGCGCAAGCTATTAAGTAAATATCTGAATAGGAAGAAAAAGATTGGTGAGGAGTGTAGACTTAAGCCAGCGATTAAACTTCAACGATTAAGTCAGTTCAGATATAATAGAAGAATTAATGAGCTAAATTAAAGAGTTTTTAGGGTTGGTGAGTTATATTAAATAGCTTACCTTCCTCCTTTGTCAATGACCTTGTTTATAGCCAACTAGACATTCCCCTTGTCTTCTTCTATTTTAGAAATGTCCAGATTTTCTGCAAACCTGGTCAGCTACATGTTACCTTAAACGTGAAATATCTGTCTTCTTGGAGAGCCTGTTAAGGGATGGGTCAGGATGTGTGGTTGAACGGTAACCTACAAAACTAGGGTATTTAATGCGCCTAGCTTCTCTAGCGACAAGGATTTGAACTTGGTAAGGTTTATCATAAATATTGTTAGATGCATTACAGGTTGTTAGGCTCTGAGCTGACTGGGGCCTTACTGTTGTCACTGACACCATGCTGACAATCAATTAATGTTCTGTGAGAACATTGAAGATGTTCGGATGATTATCTCTTTAGCCGACTACCTTCTTAACGATTTATTTCCAAACAACATCAATACTATCTTTAGTCCAAATGACTATTTGATGGTTAAACGACTGTATATTGGGATAGGGATGATATGGTAGTGTGTGGACGAAAATTACCCATAACAATTGTATTCCTGGATTTACAAGAAATTTGATTTATATGTCCAAATTACTTGAACAAATTTATTTAGTTTCTTTTAATGACAAGTCGGTTATTATTTCAAGAAATGGTTTAAATATTTGTTCTGGAATGATTGAAAATAATTTGTATGTTTTAAGACCGTTAATTCATACAATACTGCTTAACACTGAAATGTTTAAAGTTGAAGAATATAAAACAAAATGACAGAAGATTTCTCTAGATAAAGAAACGTATTTGTGGCATCTTAGACTTGGTCACATTAACCTTGACAGGATAAATAGACTTGTAAAAGGCGGAGTTTTAAGTCAGTTAAAGATCGGTAGTTTAAAGTATCTGTTTGTGAGTCTTGTTTAAAAGGTAAAATGACTAAAAGACTTTTATAAGAAAAGGGTTTAGAACTACACAACCACTAGAGTTTATACACTCAGATATCTGCAGACCTATGAGTGTTAGAGTTAGAGGTGGGTATGAGCATTATGTCACATTTATTAACGATTACTTAAGATACAAATATGTTTACCTAATGCAACGTAAGTCGGAAATATTTGAAAAGTTCAAAGAATTTCAAGCTAAGTTGAAAACTAATTAGAAAAAACAATCAAATATCTATGATCAGATCGTGGAGGTGAGTATTTGGTCAAAGGTTTGAAGACTATAAGGTTAAGCATGGGATAGTATCCTAACTCACTGCTCTAGGAACACCACAGTAAAATGGTGTTGTGGAGAGGAGAAACAAGACCTTGATGGAAGTGGTGAGATCTATGATTAGTTTCTCATCATTACCATTCCTATTGGAGGTATGCACTACAAACAGTGGCGTACATATTGAATATAGTTCCATCCAAATCATTCCTAATACTCCTCTAGAGTTGTGGAATGATCGTAAAGCTAGTTTACAATATTTTTGCATATGGGGGTGTTCAATGCACGTGATGAAAAATAAAAGTGGAAAGCTGGAACCTCGTTCACAGGTGTTCCTGTTTATAGGATATCCAAAGTAAACTAGAGAAGAATTTTTTTATAATTCTAAAGATAACAAAGTGTTTATATCGACAAACGCACATTTCTTGAAGAAGACTATATGAGTGATCATAAGCCTTCAAGTAAGATTGTATTAAAAGAGCTAGAACCTGGTATGACCAATACTTAGTCAACAAAAGTTGTTGTTCCATCGGCATCTGACAGTCAGATGATTCCTAGTCAAGATGCACTGCCACCTAGACGTAGTGAGAAGGTTGTACGATAACCTGATCATTATTTAGGTATTGGAGAGGCACAAGATACCGTTTCTGATGATAGTGTGGATGATCTATTATCATTTAGACATGCAATGGAAGATTCTGACAAAAAGAATAGCTTAAAGCCATGAATATCAAGATGAAGTCCATGTACTCCAATTCAATCTGGGAGCTTGTAGACTTACCGAATGGGATAAAACCCATAGGGTGTAAGTGGATCTACAAGAGAAAGAAAAGAGTAGACGGAAAAATAGAGACCTTTAAAGCAAGGCTAGTGGAAAAGGGTTATACCTAAAAAGAAGGGATTGATTATGATGAAACCTTCTCGCTAGTAACCATCGCTGCCTATTTCGATTACGAAATTTGGCAAATAGACGTCAACATTGCATTCTTGAATGTCAATCTTGATGAGAGCATCTATATGATACAACCAGAGGGATTTATATTCCAAGATCAAGAGCAAAAAGTTTACAAGTTGCAAAGGTCCATTTATGGACTCAAGCAAGCATCTAGATTTTAGAATATTAGGTTTGATACTGCTATCAAAACCCATGGATTTGAGGAAAACTTTGATGAGCCTTATGTGTACAAGCAGATTATTGACAAGAAAGTAGAATCCTGATCCTTTATTTAAATGATATCCTACTCATTGGGAATGACGTAGGGACATTATTAGAAGTAAAAGGTTGGCTTGCTAACTAATTCCAAATGAAAAATTTAGGAGAAACAAGTTATGTGCTAGGGATCCAATTAATAAGCGATCGCAAGAACAAACTGTTAGCATTGTCTCAAGCATTGTATATCGACAAGATACTTATGTGATTCTCGATGCAGAACTCCAAGAAAGGTAATTTACCTTTCAAGCATGGAGTTCAACTGTATAAGGAATAGTGTCCTAAAATACCTCAAGAAATTGAAGATATAAGACGTATTCCCTATGCTTCAGCAGTAGGTAGTCTTATGTATGCTATGCTATACACGAGACCCGACATCTGCTTCATAGTGGGAGTAGCCAACATATATCAGTCTAACTCAGGATAGGATCATTGGATTTCTGTTAAAACTATTCTCAAGTATTTTCGGAGAATGAGAAACTATATAATAGTATATTCCCAACATGATTTGATCCCGTTAAGATATACAGATTCTGACTTTTATTCAAACAAGAATTCTAAGAAATCCACGTGTGGGACAATATTCACCTTTAGTGGTGGAGCCATAGTGTAGAGGAGTATTAAGCAATCTTGTATTACTGATTCCACTATGGAAGTATGTAGCGGCTTGCGACACTGCTAAGGAGGCTGTATGACTCCGTAAGTTCTTGACTGATCTAAAAGTTGTTCCAGATATGGATAAGCATATGACACTTTATTGTGATAATAGTGGTGTTGTGGCTAATACCAAAGAACCGAGAAGCCACAAAAGAGGGAAACAGATAGAGAAGAAATATAATCTCATAAGAGAGATAGTGCAGAGAGGAGATGTGACCGTGACGAAGATCGCGTCGCAGGACAACCTGGATGATCCATTTATGAATACCTTAATGGCTAAAGTATTTGAAGGTCACCTAGAGGGACATATCCCATCTGTTTTAGTGCAAGTGGGAGAGATTGTTGGGATTTATACTTTAAAGCTTTTAAATGTAAACGTAATTAAACATAAATAAAAATAATAGTTCTTCATTAGAATAAAAGTGTTTTTATTTATGTCTAATTACGTTTACATTTAAAAGCTTTAGAGTATAAATCATAATAGTTCTTTATTAGAATAAAAGTGTTTTTATTTATATTCATACATTTACATATTGTGCGTATAACATCCAAGATTGCAGGATGTAATATTAAACTGAGTATATGAATGTCATATACAGAAGGATTCATTTTGAGACATGCAATCTAAAGAGTCCGTAAAGAGTAAACAAAACTTAGTACTTTGTTTATGGTTGATCTATTGGTGCGGTCCATTCTGTAATGTATAACAGTCGTATCATAGACTGCTCATATAGTTGACTTAAGAATGAAGGCACCTTATATGATGAGATCACATAAGATTGTGCCACGATTTATATGAATCTCTTACCAATATCCATTAGTAGATGAGATTCATATATATCGACAAATGATGGTTGTATATAGGTAATCTTAATCATGAGTGTCTTATCGACTCTCTCAGGTTAGATCGTGGCTTTTGACAGACCATGAGTGAGGTCGATGTGGTATTCTCGATCAATACCTCCATATCTTAGGAGTTGCGGTTTGGCTTGTGGATGGGAAGGTTTGAATACAATAGTGGAATCCACTACTTCTTGTGAGAAGTAGATGTGTAGTTCCCTTAAGGATTAATTTGGGGGTTGAATAATTATTAGCGTTATCCTTCTTCTGTAAAGGAAGATAGAATTTAATTTTTCATTAGATAATCAACGATGCTTAATGGAAAATATATAATATAATTAGAGGTTAACGGACATTATGATCCAGCTCTAATTATGAACTACTCGTGGAGGATCATACTGTATGTAATAGCTATATCGATGGACATTGAGACTTTAGATTGTATAAAACATCTACAATTCTGAGCGTTCAGCCTCGGGTTTTTAATGGAATAACTCCGAAGTTAATAATTATTGAATATTAATTAAAGAGTTTTAGTTAATATTGCAAAGTATTATTGAAGCTCAAAATTGTAAGTCCATTAGGTCCTCTTGCTATCTCTTATGACTAATGGTAATGAGGGTCACGGTTAATTAATTGGATAGTCCAATTAATTGTGTTACGAAACTGACACGATTCAATTAAGAGAATTAATTAAATAATTTAGTTATTTAATTTATGAATTTATAATTAAATAAATATTAATATTTGTTATTAATATTATTAATTATTTAAAAGGAGGTTGCAAGTCCGAACCATGATTAAGACAAAAGGAAAAAAAAAATGATAAAGATTATTTGAAGTCCTAGAGGTCAATGGTTCAAACTTTACACCAATATTAAATAGGATTTAGAATCCTATTTGACCTGGTTAAATAAAACTCTAAAGATATGATATATATATATATATATATATATATATGATAATATATTAGGAACAAAAAAAACCCTAATATAGAAAAAGAGTCAAGTGCAGCAACCCTAAGAGAGAAAAGAAAAAAAAAAGTTTTTTCTCTATTTCTCGTACAGATGCGGCTGGCCATAGTCAGGAAATAAGGAGTTGTCTTCTCCGCTTTTATGCATTCTTCGTCTCTATATCCTTGACGTGCACCCACACGTTATCAGAGCGCGGATCATAGCTTGGATAGTTTGGTGATGAATCAAGAAGTCAAAGAGTCAAGAAAAACAACAAAGGTAATTGTAGTAAGATTCTATTCGCGTATATATAACTACTAGGTCTTTTGAAAAAGGTTTTCAATTAAAAATGAAAAATTTTAAAACCTATTTTCGTTACGTATTATTCGAAAAAAGATATTTTCCCCTTCACCTACGTTATTCCAAAGGTTATTCATCAGTTCTGAGGTACACAAATCAGCTTTTGTAAGGGGCTGTAGACCATTTCTAGGTTTAGATGGCTGCAATCTAAAGGGTGGCTACAGTGGGGTGCTATTGTCTGTAATAGCAATCAATACAAACAACAGAGTGTATCCCCTAACACTGTGTGTATGTGAAGGATAATCAAAAGAGAGTTGGTGCTAGTTCATAGAACTTCTTCAAAAACACATTGACACGGAGGAGCGTATGAGCGACAGGCAAAAAAGTGTCAAGGCAGCACTGGTTACATATTGGCCAGACTCTTCGAGTAGGTATTATGTACGGCATATAATCGCTAACATGCACGCGAGGTTCAAGGGTGATTTGAATTGGTTGTATGTGTGGGCTGCAGCAAACTGCAGCAACCGGGCATATTTTTAGGTTGAAATGGACAAGCTTCGTGATGTTAGCCCAACTGCATATGAGTACATGATGGGTATCCTACTTAAGCATTGGTCCGTGCATGCTTTTGACTTGCATGTGAAGTCTGCACATACCATAAACAATGTGACTGAAGCATTCAACTCGTGGGTCGACAATTGCCGCAGCGTGCCTGCACTATTATTGGTTAAGAGTATTAGGCGCAAAATGATGAAGAGAATACATAAGAGGTATCAAAAGGCATTGAAGTGGACATCAAGGGTCACACCAATGGTCATGAACAAGTTGGCAGAGAGGTAGAGAGAAGTAAGATATGTTGATGTGCTGAGCGTAAGTAAGCCTGAATTAGTAAGATATGTTGATGTGCTGAGCGTAAGTGAGCCTGAATTCAAAGTGAAAGATGGTCTCAAGTTCTGCATTGTTAACTTGAATACTCACAGTTGTGACTGTGGCTTGTGGAAAGTGAATGAAATCTCATGCAATCACGCGTTGACAGTCATCACAGCTAAGATACTGGATGTAGCTGTTTTTGTTGACAAACCATTGACTAAAGAAGCCTACATGAAGACTTATGGATGCGTTATACATCCAATACCAGATTAGTCCATTTGGCCCACAGGTGGGACTGGGACAGTTCTGCCACCTGTGAAGAAAAGGTTGCCTGGGAGACCTAAAAATCATGAAGAGAGGGGTAGAAGAACTAGCGAAGAATAATATAAGTGGGCCTAGAAAATGCAAAATATGTTGTAAGATGGGACACAATAAAAAGACTTGCAAAACAGACGGAGGTGCTCAAAGGACAAAAAAGAAGGTAAGACTTTGTTTGACAAGTGTCTTAGAAGGTGCTTACAATTGAAATTGATAATGATTAAATGATTCCAATTTCTCTATTTGTTTACAGGATAATAACAACTCAAAGGTTGCAGCGAAAAAGAGGAAGTCTGAAGTTAGCAGAACCTCAGCTTCAAATGCAAAAAGAAAATTGAAAGTAAGACAATTTTTTTTTTTTTATGAGTTGGCAACCAAGTTATGAAAGAGGCTTGACAATTTTTTTTAAAAAATAACACTATTCACCAACCCATTTTAGTAAACTTCATATAATGTTGCACGTCTTTGTTGTGTACATAGTCAATATCATTAATAATAGATTAGCTTATAATTTATACAATATGCACATTATGTTAGGTTTTACTATTAAAAATTTAGTTAGGGAACTAATTTAATTAATTTTAAAAATGTTGGAATTAACATTGATAAAAAAAATAATAATTAAAAAGGGAAAATTATACAAACATCTTAACTTTTAGTAAAATTATACAAATAGACAAAGTTTGACTATATCAACATAAATCTCACCTGACGTTTAAAAAATATTATACGGATATTATTTGCCGTCAGCTTGAGACCGTTAGACATTAACAGTCAATGGTCAAAAGTGTAAAAAGTCTAAAATGTCCATATTTTTATTTTAAAAATTAAATAATTAATTTGTATTATGTTAAATAATTAAATAATTTATTAAAAGTTACAAAAAGATTTTTTTTTTTTTTAAATAAACATTCATGGACTATATTTCTTATCCATCTTAGAAATTTGGAGATGTAAGCTCCATCTCCCATTAATGGAAGCTCCATCAAAGAAAATTCAATCTCTCACTCATTACCTGTTGTAGATGCTGAAATCTACACTTGATGACCTGATGGTCTAGGTTGATTGATTAAGGGGATGACGATTTGCAAAATAATAGAAAGGGTTGTGCACTTGGGACACCGGGTGGTGCCAGCCAAATAGCCTTCGACGCCCAAATTAGATAGCGAATATGGTCATGAAATGAGCAAAGGGGATGAACAATACCTAGAATGACTGTATGTTGTGCAGTAACGAATAATGTGCGTCGTCTGGTAATGATTAGGTGGATTGTAGCAAAGTGTTGGTGATAATGACGTAAATCGGAGGCTGTGTCGTGTAATGACTAACTTGTAGTGTGCTTGAGTGATTTCAATAGAGTAACGAGCCTTTGAGAGTAAAATGCTTGACCCCCAAAAGTGAAGCCTAGGGTTTGTATTTATAGGGGTCTTGAGGAGAGGATGGTCGTTTCAGATATTCAGGGATGTCGTGCCTCGAGAGATCCAGGATTCCTGATATTTAGGATGGTGGCTGGGTAGTTCTTGGACCTGGTCATTTGACTTAGTCAATCCTCTGATTGTGTCAACGTCGTGGAGGAGGTTGTCGTGTTGTCGGAACCTGTCGACATCCCTTAGGTCTAGGTCGACCGCTACAGCATATGTCGTGCAGTCGATGAGTAGTCTCGTTTTCATCAAACATGACTGTCGTTATAATCATCTTCGAGCGCACGACCATGTCAACCGCTCTCATTGCGATTCTTGAGTTTTGATCTGTATTGGGCCGTCTTTCGGGCCTTAAGCTTTCTATGGGCTATTTTTTACCATTATGCCTGTCAATCTACAACAGAGTTGCAACATCTCTCTCTCTCTCTCCCTCCCTCCCTCCCTCTGCTTCTAAAAATCTGTTTTAAAAAAAAAAACACTTTCTTTACTCCCAGCAACCACTCTGTGTTCTGAATGTTGTTGAAGATAATTGTGAGAAGATGATGATTTTTTTATTCTGGAGATGACGGTGAGAAGATGATGATTTGTTTTCTCTGGAGATATTACTGAAGATGATGGTGAGTCAGTGAGAAGATGATGAAATTTTATTTTATATTTTTTAATTAAAAATTAATTTAATATTAAAATATTAATTTAATTAATTAAAATTTATTGGATGTGATTGATTATGATAAGAGGATAAATGTATTATTTTATCCTTAAGTTACCCTTTTCAGACTACACTAATTGTCTTAAGTTGATGACAGGGAATGTCCGTGCAATATTTTTCAAACATAAGGTGATGTTTGTATTGATATAATCAAATTTTATCTATTTGTGTAATTTTATTAAACCTTAGGGGTATTTTGTAATTCCTCCAAAAAAATTGAGGAAGAAATGATTTCCGTCCTAAAATAAAAGAGAACAGTATTTTGGTCAAAGAGTTGCTTGTTGAGGTGCTATTAAAAGGGTTGGGCTAGAAGCTAGATCAGGTTTGGTTTGCAACCGACTTGGTCAGGTCCGGTACTATAGCGGCCTAAATCTCGGTTTGGTCTAGTACTTTTAGGCGCGTTTGGCAGCCCAGATTGGACCGAAATAGATTAGTTTCAATCCAATCATTTATTTGGCGTGACACCGGCTGGACAAAATGGTGGGACTAATTATCATTTTTTTTAACTTTTTTTTTTCAAACATAACTTTTTTTTAACAAACTTTTTTTTAACACAACTTTTTTTATTATAATTATTTATATAAAAAATATCAAAATTACTTTAATAAATTTTACTCTAACATTAAAAAATAATATATTTTAATATTAATTATTATTAAACAAATTCTTAACTAAATTTATTTTAATTTAAATAATTTTATTTTATTCAAAAATTAATTGATATATCAATTTTACATTATCTTAGATATTAAACACAATTATTTTATGACCAACCTAATACAACACCGAACAATGAATAATACTTGTATCCCTTTTAATTTTTTTTAATATTAATTAGTTAATATAATATATTTTATTTATAATTAATTTTAAAATGTTTAATATAAATATATTTAAATTTCATTTAGATTTCTTTAAAATAATTTTAATTTACATAAACTTAATTTAATCAAATTTGATTTTATCCAATCTCATTCTATACTAAATAAGGAACAATACTATTTTTAATTCTATCCATATTACACCAAACATATCATAGTACTAATTAGTCCAATCCAATCCAATCCAATATAATCATATCATATCCCATAAAATAGTTTAATCCAATCCCGCACACCAAATACACCCTAAGGGTGCGTTTGGTATGCGGGATTGGATTGAATTATTTTTGTGGGATTGGATTGGACTAAATTAGTACTGTAATGTGTTTGGTGCAGTCTGGAACTAAAAATAGTACTGTTTTTTGTTTGGTATAGGACGGGATGAGATAAAATCAGAATAAATTTATTTAAATAAAAATATTTTGAAGTAAATTACATTCATTTTAACTTAAATAAAAAATAAGATTAATTTTAAATTAAATAAAAAATATATTTAAATTTAATTTAATTAAAAATGTAATTTTTTTAATAAACAAAATATTTAAATTATTTTTAAAATAAATAAAATCATTTTAAATTAATTTTAAATAAAATAAAAATAAAAATATTAAATTAAATTTACTTAAAAATATTTTTAACTAAAATTAAATATTATTTTAAAAATATTAAATGACATATTTAATTTATTTTTTAAAATAAATAAAACTATTTAAAATTAATTTAAACAAAATAAAATTAATTTTTATTTATATTAAATATTATATTATATTAAAAAAGAAAAAAGAAAAAAATGGGACTAAATAATCCCACCAATTTGGTGGGAAATCGGTGGGATTATTTAGTCCCACCAATATGGGATTAGGTGGAACTATTGGGATTAGATATGTCCAATCCCAACATGTTCAAAACATGAGATTAGGAGTAAATAATTAAATCTCACTTCTAATCCTATATACTAAACTTCTAGTCCTATATACTAAAAATGGCCTTAGAGGTACGAAATCAGGTGAAATTATAAATTACTGTGCAGACCTTGGTCTGATTGCAAAAACTTTGGCTTGCACGATATAAAGTATTTTATTCTTTTTTAAAATAAAATTCTTGACATACGTTGAATTCTATAATATTTCCCCTTTATAGTAATTAAGTTTAAAAAAATATCAATCAATAAGATGAGGTTGGATCCTCCTTAATTTTGTTTTTTCCAATAATTTTTCTAATCTAGTGATATATAAGTATAAAAGATATTACATGATCAAATTTTTTTTTATGTATATAAGTATTTGATACAAATTCAATTAATTTTAAAAATAAGTTATAAAAAAAAAAAAATAGGACCACGAAAGATTTCTAATTCCAATCAAATTTGTACAAAATTAAGTGATTCAATCCTCACCCTTTTTTTATATTATTTTAATTTCTACATATACAAAATTCATATAAATTGGAAAGATATTATTGCTAGCTTAAATCAACGTTACTTGTTAGTTATTATTTATTTTGTTGAAAGAAACAGTTAATTTAACTCCAATAGAAGTTGAACAAGGATGAGTACAGGGACCTCCAAGATTCTGCATAGAATTAAAATTGGCAAAACATTATCTTAATTCTTCTTGTTCTTTTCGAAATAGGTAAAATAGCTGGAAAAAGGATTATGAATGAAAAAAAAAAAATAGATCGATTGAAGTATTTAGGTAAAATCTTTAAAATTTATTTCTGACTCCAAAATTTTTTAAAATTCCAAACTGACACTTTTTCTTTTTCTTAAAAAAAATTACAAAGAATCCCAAACGTATCGTAACATAACCTGGTTGTATCATTGGCGTACCCAAAAGTAAAACAGCCGCTAAAGTCAACAGATATAGATATCCTGATTTGGATACGTATAACCTCGAGTATCCTCGCATATTTAAGTATTCGATATGGATACGAGTGGGATACGTAAGGGTTTGGAGTACACTTATTTTATAGGTTGGAGGAACTTAAACGCACTACAGCAAGAAGAATATGCTACTGAAATCAGAGGTTAACGTGTTGACGAACGAAGAAGATAGAAGCTCTTGAGGAGGACATACTTCTCTAGGATGATTGCCAGATGGCCGTGTTCTTGAGGTTTGCCTTATTTTCCCTTTTTCTTTGACAAATTTTGATGGTAAACAAGTGTAAAGGAATGCACCATGATCGTTTAAATTTGTACATATCAATTCTCTTATTATATTGTATTAGTATATAGCTGGTTACTCTCTGATATATATATATATATATAGCCAGAAAAATGTGAGTATGCTGTTGTCTTTGTCTTTGAGGAATCTCTCCCTTTGGAGGATTTATTTTTGCCTTTCTTTCTTTTGATGATATTTGGTTTGCTGATTAAAATTGACTGCAATTAAATGACCATCTGGGTTGTAGTTAATTTGCATGAAATTTTGTCAAGAGAATGGTCAAAATAATAGTATTGGGGTTTTAGCATCCAATGATGTACCTGAGTCACACCACACAAAACAAGAGATTGTATGCTCCAAGGACATGTTGAGGATATATAAAAGCAATAATGTTATTCTTTCAAGAAACTGTATATTCCATCCGAATGGGTATCTGTTTGATTCAATCAAATATGTGCGCATCGTTTTTTTTCCCCTAATATGTACACTTAGGAAAAGCACACGTAAAGGTAATCTATTTTCCAAGAATTTATACCTTCTTCTGCTGGTTCGATCCAATGCACGGCAAATGGGAGGGAGAATTTTATCAATCGGACAAGGAGAGATCCTACTTTCTTGAATGTCATATTCCCACCAGCCTTCAACCGATTTATTACTAAAATAAACAGAGTCACTTTTGCATCCCATTTTGCTTGCAGAGACTGACATACAGCAGTTAGTCCCCAAAAACAGAGTCCTGTCTCCAATTCTCTCCATTTTGACCCATGAAAGTTTAACCATATCTAGCTTGAAAACCTCTACATCATCCACAATGTTAGCCGACTTTCTAGAGATGAGGAAAACCAGTAAGATCTCCCCATTTGATTCCACCAAATATTCCCTGAAATACCTTGAATGTACACAAGGAACAACTCTCTTTGGACCTAAAGCTGTGATCCTTAGATCAGAAGAATCAACTCCGGCTTCAATAACTGCCAGTGTGCCTTGCAAACTCAAAGCAAAGAACTTCCCTTGATAGCCAATAGCATTAGTAAATCCCATGTAATTTTGCTTTTCTGATGAACTTCTGGAACAATAAGGGTCAGGAATGGTGCAATCGTGCTTTATCCATTCATATTTTTCAAATCTACCTCTTCCTTCAAGCCTACAAAATGCAAAAGCTGGATGACTAACGCCTGTTAAAACCATCATAACTGACTTTGCCAAACACGAGGACACGACAGGGTGTCGAAACGGAACCTTTGGATCCCACGGTGGAAGAGAGTAGAAGCTTTCATAACCATTGGGATAACTAATTCCGTAGTAGTTTTCCTCTGGTGATGATGCTCCTTCGGCTACTATTCCCCGGGATGATGTGCCTTTGGCCACAAGAGAACCATTGGCAAATCCCTTGTAATATTTCCAAGGTTTTGGCCAAGGCCTCCTCGGATACCAGATATGCTCGCCTAGGTGAAACGTTATGTTGAATTTGAACTTTGTGTCATGATCTTTGCGATCATCATGAAGTTCAAGCCATTTTGGCGGTTTTGAGGCTGGATTGCATTGCCTTGATGATGATCTCCATGATTTGGTGACTCCCCCATCACCAATATTATGCATTAGAGTTGGCTGCCATGATATCATTTTGATAAGCTGTTGTGGAAGATCTGGCCATAATTCTGTACCGTCCTCAACTTTCTTCACCTTTGGAGCCATAAGAGTAATTATATTGGTTGAAAAATGGGGGTTGTGAGTGATTAATTATCTCAGACATCTACATATACACATAGAGCCGTAGCTTCCAAGTTCTAAAATCTTGAAATTAATTTTATATGCTTTGACTAATGCTCAGAACACATATATAGAATTTTTCACATGTAAAGTTGACCTCAGCTTGTTGTGGGAGATTATATACCTTGGACTACACGGCTGGATTTGTTTGGGTACTTTCATGGGTAGAAAAACGAAGACTAAATGGAGCCTAATTTACTTGAAGAAATAGATTTCAGATAAGGCTGCGGGAATATTATTATAGGCTACAAAACTGTGTACCTCATGTTAAAGTTTACCAATTTAATGGTAAGTTAAACAAACATAGTTAATAAAGTTAGCAGCTAGTTAATTAGTGTCGTTCTTTCTTCTTTTTATTTTTTTTTATGAAGTACAAATTTTAGGATTTTGGTAATGACTGAAGTCGACGGTCGGGAGAATGTGAACTATGGGAACATGGAAAAAGAGAGAAGTCGATTGGAGAACGGGAACGAGTGAAGTAAAAATAGTAAGGAGTGATGAGGGAATTAAAAAAGAACAAATTACACAAAACCTACATGAGGTTTGTATTTTTATAATTGGAATCAATTTTATGGTTAATTCACTCAAAACTTTCACATTGTTAGTCAATATAGTTAAATTTAACTGTTAAATTGATATTTTCTTCTTTTTCACCTATTTTTTTAAAAAATTTTAAAAAACTTTAAATTAAAAATTAAAAGTATAATTTTGTACAGTGGATATCAAATATAAAATTTTTAAAACATTAAAAAAAAAATTAAAACCAACAAATTAAAAAAAAAAAGAAATAAAGAAAAAGGTGGGATCTCCACCTGGTCTCCACTGATGGAGATCGTCTCCATATATAGAGACGAGCTGGTCTCTATCAATGGAGATCTCGTCAAGAACTCCATCTATGTAGACCGTCGAGATCTCCATATGGAGACCAGATCTCTATGGAACTCCATCGATGTAGACCGTCGAGATCTCCATGGCTGGAGATCTGGTCTCCATTTTGATGGAGATCATATCTCTATCCCTGAAGATTTGATCTCCATCGAGGCGGTCCTTGTTTTGTTTTTAATTGGTTAAGATCCAATCTGAACCGTTCATCAGCTCTGATGGACGGTCCAAATTGGATCTGAACATTTTTTAAAAAAAAAAAAAAAAATTATCCAAATCCAATCTGGATCGTCCATCATATCTGATGGATGATCCAGATTTGATATAGATATTTTTTTATTTTTTATTTTTTGTTGAGATTAGTTTGGTTTTTTATTATCTTATTTTTTTTAAAAAAATAAAGTGATGGCATGTTAGTAATTTTATTTAGGTATTATGGTCTTTTGTTGGTAATAAAAAAGTCAACCGTCAATACTAACAAATTTTTATGTGCAAAAGTTTGATAAAGTTGTTTCTGATTGCAAAAAGACAAATCTCGAATAGGTTGTATGTAATTTACTCTTAAAAAATAAAATCCAATAATTAAATAACTCCAAACTATTTCAATTTGTATGTCAGCCTCAAGGCTTTATACTCTAATAATAATAAAAAATTGATGAATTTTTAACATTATCTAATTTACTTCTAATGTATGTAAAGTTTCGAGCCTCTTAAAAGAAGAAACTAAATGCACCATACAAGAATCTAATACATTAAAGAATTCACTACCTGCATGGAGAGGCAACACATCAAGTTTTTGGACATCTAAGGAACATTTTATTGAAGTTTGAAGCGAACTCAATTGACTTAAATTATACCTTAAGCTTCGTCAATTTTCTTTTACCTTATCATTCTAACTTCTAAGTGTTCTTCGAACTAGGGGTGGCCACAGTTCGGGAACCAACGGTTCCTGTTTCTCTAGGAAGAGGAGCTGGAACAGGAACCTAGGGGGACCGATTCTGGAACTGGAGATTCTATGCCGGTTCCTAATTCTGGTTCCCTACGGTTCCACACGATTACAGTTCCAATTTCAAAACCTTTTTTAAAAAATTAATAATTAAAATATTCTAAAAAAATTAATTTTAATTGTTTTTTGGAACTCGAACCGGCAGTTCCGATTCGAAAATACATGGAACTAAAATCGATACCGCCTAGTCTCGGTTATGAACCATACGGTTCAGTTTGAACAGGACTGTTCGAACCAAACCGTAGCCACATCTACTTGGACCTCATCTACGGTGGTTGGAACTTAGAATTACTCTTTAGACATGAAAAACCAACCTTGAAAGTGTCAATTATCTAACCAAGTAAGACACTATCTAACCAAGTAATCTTAGAGGGGGGAGAAAGGGATTTTGTAAACTTTTGGCACGCCCAAAATTAAACTTACATCAAGTAAGGAGAGAAGAAAAAATAGACACAACTATTTTTTTTTTTTTTGTTTTTGGTGAAAAACCCAACAAGGAAAAGATCACGAGATCAAATTTCTTTGGCCACTTTGCCGCAAAATCCACTAATTGATAGAACAAATATACCTGCAAGTTGATTCTTCCAGTCACACTATTCTTGGACTATTCGACTCTATCTAGCCGCGACTCTTTTAGTAGTGATCCCCGACGCCCTTTACTTGCTAACCGCATCTTCCACGAAAACACAAGTTTTCAATTTGCTCGCCAAATTCGTCAAATTCATCTTCCACGAATATGCAAGTCTTCAACATTGTCTTCTTGAACTCCTTCCAAGAAACAAGTTCGCAAGTCTTTCAAAAATGATCCAACTGCTCAATGTATATGTATGAACAACAAATGAATGATCACAACACTTTATGTAAATTAGAATAATGTAAGCACAATGAATCAAAAATTTCTAGTCTAAAAACAATCAAGAACAATATTCGAAGATTTTATGATCAAAGTTATATTGTTCAATGATTTTAGACTCTCAAATAATAAAATACCCTCTCACAATGTAATGAATGTGTTTGCTTTAGAAGAGTTCAAAGAGAGTTCAAAGTTTAAATCAATCTATTTATATGAATGAAAAGCCTAGAAATAAGAATCATAGTTCAAAAGATTTTATAAAAGAGATTAGGATTAACATTCACATTATAAAAAAAAAAAAAGTTTACTATAACAGCCTATCTACCACGGGCATTCATGAACCGTTGTAGAAAATATTTATCTACCGCGGGCCTTTAAATGCCCGTGGTCCTTAATTATATCTATCGCGGGCCTTTAAATGCCTGCGGTTGTTAAATGTTATCCACAACGGGTATTTAATAAACGTAATGGATATCCGTTATTTATTACAGGTATTTAAAGGTCCATGGTGGGTAAATGTTATGACCCACAAAATAATTGGGTCGGGTACAGGTCGGTTCATTGTGACCCGAACCACCCAATTCAATATATATAAAAAAAAACCTATCATTTTTCTCCCCGTACCAGCCACCTCTCTTGTTTTTCTCCCTCATTTTTCTCCCCCTACCAGCAGCGCGCCACTCTCATCCTCGCCTTGCTTTCCGTCGCTCGCCGCCTCTCGTCTCGCTGTCGCCGGTTGCGTCTCACCGTCTCAGGTCCCTCGCTCGCCACCTCGCATCTCGGCTCGTCTTGTGCGCTTCGGTTGACTCTGTTTTTCACTGCGATCATCTTCTAAGGTACAGTATAATTTGTCATATGTTATTGGTTACTTGTTATTAGACTTGCTTTGCAAGAGAGATCATGCTAAGATTTGTAAAATATCGGCTTTGAGTTTGTAGTGTATCGTTTTCTTTTGTTCTAATTCATGTATAGGGTCTGATTGTTGCAGTTTTGAGGACCCAATAGTGAACCTCTGATTTGGGGATTTATTTTTTAAAAAAAACTGATCAACTTTGGGTTCCTTAGTTTTTTTTTTGTGTCTAAAAACCCAATAAATACTGACATTTTGTTGGTTTTGATTACTAGGAAAATTGGGTCGTTTCTAGCGATATGTTATTCACGATTTCTTGTTCTTTAAGCTAAGTTTTTGCTTGTATTTAGGGGATTTAGATGAAAGAAAATTAATATTTAAGACTGTGTACATGGGTAGGTAGTTGTGTGCCATAAATATATTTTTAAGATTTAATATAGTCCTTTTTTTTTATTTACATTTCAGCTTTTTGGTGTTGGTGTAATTTTGTTTGCTTTGTACAAATTGGAGTATGAATCTGTTGTGATTGTTTTTCCTGATTTGATCATTTGAGTATATTAGAGTTGTTTATTAATAAATGTTTCATAGTTGTTTGCTTGCAAATAGATAACGGTTGGTTAAAATTTTCAAGGTTAATATGTGGAATTCATTCAATTGCATTTAACATATATATATATATATATATATATATATATGGGGGAATTTAGTAAAAATGTCTAAAAAAATAACTTAAAATTGCAAATCTACTTACCCCATACTAATTTTTGTACCGTCTACCCAAACAATTAGTTGGGACAAAAATGCCCTTACTTTTACTACTTCCCACTTTTTTCTCACTCTCCTTCTTCTTCATGCAGCCCTCTTCTTCTTCACAGTTCTTTTTTTGTTTTGTTTTTCTTCTTCTGATGAACACTTAAATTTGTATAATAATAAAGGTTAAAACCATTATTTTATACTATTAGTGTCATCAAATTACCTAACTTATTTATAATTACACTTAATTGTTAAACTTTCTATTTTGATGCAGGTTCAGTGTAATGGGCATAACTTTGCACTCAAATATCCAATCACTACGTTCTTGATAGTGTTGGAAAGATAACTCATAGCCCTATAAGTTTGGTTTGTAAACTCTTATCAGATTTGGACTCCTTTGAAGACAAATATTGGATTATCTTGGGCTGGTTTGCATGGTCACGTCAATTGGGCAGTCTTCACTAATTGGGCCATAACTTTCTCCAAACAATTCCAAATATTATGAGTCTTATCATTCTAGAAATATAAGAGAATTATCTACAACTTTTATGTTTTTCACGAGATCAAATTGTCAAAGGAACGGTGCCTAATTCGGTGGACAAGTCGGTGCATGTGTGGAAAACAATAAAGTTGACAACTTTACCTTACCAAACTCAATCAACTTGCATTAATTTATTCCTACCATTTTTGACTTGTTTGCCTCTCATTGTGTCTATAAATAGAGGCCTTGTATAAGCTTGAGGGCAGCTTGGGTTCCTTGCCAAGTTCACCTTACATTGTTGTATTGTTGAACTTTTGTGATAATCTAATTTCTCTCTTGCTCATTTTATTTCTTTTACTTGTTTTCTTTCTTCTATCATGAGTAGCTAAATTCTCTTTTTGCTAAGGTGAAGGGTGAAGCTCTTGGTATGTGAATAAAGATTTATTTAACTCTTAACATGGTCTTAAAGTTTATATTCATTTGTGTAAATTTATCTACATGTTTTACATTACTTTTCTTATTTAATTGAATTTTCATCTCTTACTCTTATGTGAAGTGGGGATCTTGACTTATTGTAGACAATTCTTGGCACAATGAATACTTGAATCCGTCTAGAACCGCATGGTTATACCTGCACCTCTGACCAAGGATTCTTGATTCATTGTAGACAAACAACACCATAAATACTTGAATCCGTCTAGAACCGCATGGTTATACCTGCATCTGGCAAAGGAATCTTGATTTATGGTAGTTGATTGGCACAATAAGTACTTGAACCCATTTAACATAAGGAGTGTAGAGTACCCATTGTAATATAACTAAAAGAAAAGAAATATAACTTGATAGATGTGTAAAGAACTTAAATGGTCTAACTTCCGATTGGAACCTCCTTTGTGTGTGGATTCCAATTGAGTGATAAAAAAAGAGTTAAATATAACTTAAACCATATACCAAGAGTGGAACCTCTAACCTTAGCATATTTTAATTTAATTTGTTTCACCATTATACCTACCTTCATTTCATAATATTTTCTTTCCTATTATATTTTCCTTGTAGATTTTTGTTGGTTTTTGCAGGATCTAAATCTTCTTCCTCGTGGATCGACTCCGGTCTCACCGGGTTAATTTATTACTTCGACACTCCTGCACTTGGGAGTAGAAATCCATTTTCTGGACGTGTCATCTTCATATTTCTTCTATCATCTCTTCAAGTCCATAGACATTTTTTCTCTCTTCTCTTCTCCATAGACCTCTTACCAAACTTAAGCCAACAAAATCTCTCTTTCTCATCTCCCTAAACTCCCACTATTGTAAAATCATTCAAACCATCTCACAAACTCCCTACCATTGAAAAATTACAAGGTTAGTGTTAAACTTTCATTTTTACTATAATGGTTTTAATTAGTTAATGTTCATCTTTCTGGGTTTTCAATTAATTTTGGTCGCTTTCTTTTGTAAATCCTCCATCAAAGAAATGAAGAACGATATTTGTTAATTATTTTGCTTTCCATCGGGTCGAGCCTACTCGATAATTGTTACTATCGGATTGAGCAGACCCAATATTTGGTTTTGTCGGGCCATATCTCTCCGATGATTGATACCATCGGGTCAGCATGATGCAAAGTTTAATTTTATTTATTTATTTATTTGTTTTTTTTTTTTTGCAGGAATGAGAATGGTGGATGTACAATTGATAATTAATTGGAATGAACATTGGGTATGTGAATAAGGGGTTTATTGGGATGATGGCAAGAGATCAAAATGGGTGTTATTTCCAATGAGAGGATGATATATTGCTTCAAGGTATTGTTAATGATATGTAAAAAGTTTTATGTTACATATCATTATTCCTTTTGTTATATCTAATTGCCATTTTCTTTTAATCGTTACAGGATATGGGCGTCAGTCTCTTTGATAAATTGTTAATATTTATGTAGTTCTTCGATTAACTTTGCAAAAGATATTGTTTTGCAATCTTATAATTTTTGGCAGTTTTACAATTTGCAATTTGTAGCAACTTTGCAATTTACAATCACCTTTATAATTTGACAGATTTGAAATTAATGGCAGAGGAGACACGATATTACACATTTGACATGCAAGATGAGACTCGATATTACACACAAAATTAATTCACAAACTTGGGCATTCCATGTATTCTGCTTTTTCGGTCTAGTTAGGTCCACGTAAGGGCTAGGTATGTATGCAAAACATTTACGTGCCCGAAGACCATATTTTACCCCGACTACTTTCTTCTCAAGAGCAACGACATTCTTATTATCGATGGTACTGACAATGTTCGGCAAGGGAGAATAAATAATAAGGTCTAGGCATTCATTGGGTGTCTTTTCATCCTCCTCCCCTATTTTTGACATCACTTGTATCGCTTGTCTTGTCAGTTGTATCAAAGAAGTCATCATTTTCCTTTTCCTCTCCCACTTCGTTGCCATTAGTTTCATTTTTCTCTACTAAATCACTATCAACCTACAGTCAATACAAAAATACACGGTTTCACGACACTCCTGCAACAATATTTGATGAGAAAATTGAGCAGAGAATACGATTTCATGGACATCTAAAAAATAGTCAAAGCACATCCCTTTAAATCTCTCTAGCTGTCGTTCCGTAAGCTTTTTCTTTATCAATGCAATGATTTCCCATTTATAGTAAGTTGTCACTTTTGTATGGAAAAAATTTTTTTTCCTTAATTTTCAATGAATCAATTAATTTCTTGATTCCCATTAATTTTTACCCTGAAATAAAAAAAGATTTGAATTCGTCTATAAACCAAAATATGTAACAATTATAAGATCAAAGAAACAACATAATATAACGATTTATAAGTATAACAGCCCGTCAAAGCACGGTTTGAAAAAAATATATTATTATTATGCTTGATATGATTTGTTGTGATATAATCTACTCTAATAATCAATTATAAATTATTATTATTATCTATGCTTGATAATGACATGCATAATGCCAAAAAATAAAGTAAAATTTCTATGCTTGCTAATGACATGCATAGTTGTAAATTCTTCTCTGTTCAACACTTAATAACAGTAACAATAAGTTGACTAAATCTATTTTAAATCCAACATTAAAGAAACAATGCACTGACCGGAGGACCACTACAAACTAAACTATCATTTGACTATCCCCACTAAAAGATGCCCCACCACAGTATCTCAACTTGACTTTGTTCCAATTGAAGAAATCTGCAAGCATAAGAACGCCAACCAAAAGATTTATCATTCGTTACACATGACCAGCCGTACAAACAATGGAAGCAGAAAATCATAAACAATATAGACGGGCAAGTAAACAATAGTAGCTTCTCCATAAATTTTGAGGAACCACGGCGAGTAATTTTGCGGAAAAATCAAATTCTAATGGTATTACACCATACCCCTCCCAGCATCAACTCAAAAATAAATATTACATATGTTAGCTACGGAGCACAGTATGAAAGCTACAGAGCACAACAATTTATACTTTTATCGGGTTACCGTAACCTGATAATTTACTTTCATCGGGTCACTGCAACCCAATGATTTATAAATTTCAATCCACATTGAACTCGATGATAATTCCACCAACAATGATCAATTCAACAAATTCAACATTCCAAACATACGATACAAAATTAGTAAACCCTAAACACTAATGTCCAATGTAAATGTTTGTAAAACTTAAACACTAAAAATCATGGACAATACTTGCTTGTTTACAAAAAGTGTATGCTTAGAAGATGTAATCTTACCTGAAACAGTTGCTGAAGAGTAAACGAAGAGTTGTCGCCGCCACCACAGTAGAGAACAGCCCGTGAAGAAAGTCTGCCGCCGCTGTGTTGCCTTGCCGCATCAAGAAGAAGAAGATGAGTGAAACAGAGAAGAGCAAAAGAAGAAAAAGAACAGTCTGCGGCGGAAGAAGAAGACCGGCGCGAGGAGCAAGATGAAGCATGGAGGAAGAAGCCTGGAAAAAAAATGGAAGGACAGTGAAAAAAATATTTGCTCGTGAAAAACAAAAGAAGAGTGAAAAACAAATTGGGTGGGTAGGGTTAAAGTAAGGGTATTTTTGTCCCAACTAATTATTTGAGTAGATAATATAAAAATTAGTGTGGGATGGGTAGATTTGTAATTTAAATTTCTTTTTGAATAATTTTACTAAATTTCATATATATATATATACGTGTGTATATATATATATATATGTATATATATATATATACACGTATGTATATAGATTTTTAATTAATAATAATTTTTAGTTTTCTTTTTTTTTTTTTATTATAGAGTAAAATAAGAATATAAAGATGGTATTAAAAAATTCATTAAGACTGTTAAAAAAATTGTGATTTGATAGTTTGCCGCTTTGGTAGGGAAATCAATTAATCTTTTAGTTGCAATAGTATGTTATCTCGATTTGGTTCGGTTCACAATGGAGTGAACAGATTGGCAATTTTGTTGAAAATCTTTTGCATACTAATATTTCTTTTTGGTAGGAAGTCAGTTTCTTTCGGTTCTGGACCAGCACATCCTATTAAGTATTATCATTGTATATACTTAAGTGATTGATATCATCAATGATTTTTTTAAGGTGGAATTTCAAGGCAAACATGGATAAGACAATGACTGCCCCAGCAAGTTGCTGTTTCTTGAAAAATGCTATGTTACTTGAGTTAGGTAGTAAAATCCATTATATATACTTTTTAGAACTAAAATCCATTATATATACTTTTTAGAACTTTTGTTTGGAAGGTTTTTTTTTTTTACATGTGTATAATTATTGTTCTGCTCATACTGTTTGTCACATATGTGCTAATTGATTATGATCATCATATTTGCTTTTGTTCTCTATGGTTTGAATTCTTTATTGGTGGATGAGTTGTCGGTAAATGATGTAACATTTATATCTTAAGTAAGAAATATGCTTGGTTGTGAATTTTAATTTTTGTTGACTTTTATAACAAATGAAAATTTTATTATACCAATTAATTTTATTAAAAAAAATATATATATCTACCACTAGCAAAGCCTGTTATAAATAATATTATTTATTACGGACAATGCTCACTATAAATAAAATAATTTGTCCGTTATTGTTTACAATATTTACCACGTGTATTATTTATTGTGAATAATATTATTTATTATGATATTATCCGTTGTTGTTGATATTATCTATCATAGACATTGTAAGTTATGAAAAAGCACCACTTTCCATTACTCCTTGTTAGTATATACTTTAGTTTAGTATTAGCCCATTGGGCTTAGTCCATTTCCTGTACATCGTCTATATATGGTCACCTCTATTGTACATTGTTTACACAATCAATATACAGAATTTACATTCTCAACATGGTATCAGAGCGTTGTTTTTGATTTTCTGGTTATCGTGGATTTCCGGCGAATATTCCGCTGCCCTCGTCTTCATCCAGTGCTCACTGTCAGAAGAGAGTGACCGCCGTCACCCACAGACCTTCATCGACTTGAATCCATCAGCACAGCCGCTCGCTCGATCCGCGTCGATCCAATCCGCGTCAAATCAACCAGCACCACCGTCCACCACTTCCCCAGCGCCGCGACAACAACGTTACCCAGATCCGTTCGCTGCCTCCAGCGCCGCGATCAGAACGTTGCCAAGCTCCGCTCGCTGCCTCACTTCCCTCGACCACAGCCGTTCGCTGCCTCCACCGCCGCTCGCTCGAGCCGCTCGCTGCCTACACCGCCGCTCGAGTCGCTCGTTGCCTCCACCGCCGCTCGCTCGAGCCACCAGCACAGCCGCTCGCTCGATCGCCGTTGGTTCGATCCGCGTCGCCGCTGCTGCTGCCTTTTCCCTCGACCACAGCCGCTCGCTCGATCCACCAGCACAGCTCGCTCGATCCACCAGCACAGCCGCTCGCTCGATCCACCAGCACAGCTCACTCGATCGCCGTTGGTTCGATCTGCGTCGCCGCTGCTGCTGCCTTTCTTTCGCCGCCGCTGCTGCTGCCAACACCTGGCCCGCTGCAGCTGCTCCTCTCTTTCTCGGCTCCCCATCGCCATTTTGGAGCTGCGCGAGCTGTCGACGAACCCTCATCGCGTCCCTGCCTTGCGCCTCCCAGCAGCGCTGCCACCTTCATTTTTTTGTTCAAAAACAGAGGGTGAAACAGAGGTTGAAGAGGGTGAAACAGAGGTTGAAGAGGTGCTTCAATTTTTTAAATTGTTTATTTTGGTAAAATTACCATTTTACCCCTCAGATTGGTGAAATATTACGTCCGCGCCACTGCCACGTCAGCCCTACTGCCACATCAGCGCCACTGCCACGTCAGCCCTACTGCCACGTCAGCGCCACTGCCTCGTCAGCAAAAAAAAACAAAAAAAAAAAAAAAATCTATCTTGCTCAGTTTTTCGCATAGATTCTCATTTTGGGCTCCGTTTCTCCAGTTGAGGTCTCCATTCTTCATTATGGCGCAACAAAACGAACGAGATATCATTCGTCCTATCAACCTTCGCCAAGAGACAGTCAAGGAGTTCATTTCTGAGGAGAACCGTCGGCCTACTCATCACATGTCATCTTCTGATCATGTATTGGCTACACCATCTCCACAGCCTCCTATTGCCACATTCACTGCTCCTCCGCAAATAAACTCTGGGCGACTCACCTCTCAGTCTTCCAAAGGTACTCGCTGCAAGTTTTGCCGTGCTAAAGGCCATGACATCTCAGTTTGTCGCAAACTACAGAAATTTTTGCAAGAGCGGAATATACCTTCTTTTCCTCAGGCAGCTGCTGTATGTCCTTCAGCTCCATTGGCTCTTACAGGTCCATCTTTGGCTTCCTCACTTACTACGGCAGATATTGAGGCAGTACTTCAACAGGTTTTATCTCGAACTTCCACTGCCCTTTCTGTCACCTCAGGTAAACAACCTTGGTTTTTTGATACTGCATGTTGTAACCATATGACTCCTGATGAATCCCAATTTTCTGATAAGGCGTCTTTAGAACATCCTATCACTATTTACACTGCTGATGGAACTCCTATGCCTGTTAGTCATAAAGGAAAAATTTCCTCTTCTGGTTTATCTCTTAGTGACACTTATCATATCCCAAAGTTGTCTCTCAATTTGCTTTCTGTTGGTCAACTTTGTGAATTAGGCATAGATCTTTTCTTTACTAATCATGGTGTGTATGTGTAGGATCCCCGGACGGGTCAAGTGCTTGGGACAGGCCGTAAGGTTGGTCGTATGTTTGAGGTTCATGACTTGAAGATCCCTTCACAAGTTGCTTCGGCCGCTGCTACCATTGCCACCCCATCACCTGATCTATGGCATGCTCGTCTTGGTCATCCATCCTTATCTCGTCTTCAGTTTTTAGCCTCTCAAGGTCATTTAGGTTCAGTTCAGTTTCAAAAATTTGATTGTTCTTCCTGTCATTTTGGTAAGCAAACAAAATTGCCCTTTAGTAATAGTGTCTCATTTTCTTCGGCACCTTTTGATCTTATTCATTCTGATATATGGGGTCCTGCCCCTGTTCCTACTGAGGGGGGGTCTAGATATTTTGTCATATTTGTGGATGATTTTTCTCGATATACTTGGATTTATCTGCTTCATCATAGGTCTGAACTTGTGTCCATTTACCAAACATTTCATAAAATGATTCAAACACAGTTCAATCGCACCGTCAAAGTCTTTCGATCAGATAATGCTCAAGAATATAATGATAAATCTTTCCTATCCTTTTTAGACAGTCATGGGACCCTTACACAGCGATCCTGTCCTTACACATCTCAACAAAATGGTCGTGCAGAACGAAAACATCGTCACATTCTTGATGTTGTCCGCACCCTTCTCATTTCTGCCTCTCTTCCTGAGCGCTTTTGGGGTGAGGCCGCACTCACTGCTGTGTACACCATTAATCGTATTCCTTCACCAACCATACACAACAAATCACCATTTGAGCTTCTCTATGGTCAATCTCCTGACTACTCCTCTCTTCGGGTTTTTGGTGGGTTTTTGGTTGTGTTTGCTTTGTCTCTCTTCCTCCTCATGAACGCACAAAACTCCAGCCTCGTGCTCATCTCTGTTGTTTTCTTGGTTATGGTGTATCTCAAAAGGGGTTTCGCTGCTATGATCCTATTTCTCATCGTCTTCGTGTCTCTCGTCATGTTGAGTTTTGGGAACATCGTACTTTCACGAGTCTTCAACAGCTTCCTGCGTCCTCTTCCTCCGAGTCTCCCATTTTTACTGATCTTTTTATCCCTCTCTATCCTGAACTTGTGAAGGATTCTTCGTCATCGGCTGCCTTTCCAGACGACTCATCTCCGGCTCTCTCCCCGGCATCTGACCTGCCTGTCTTGGATCCTGTGGCACCACCCTCTCCTGAGTCTCCTGAGTCTCTTGTTGATCCTGAACTCCGTCGTTCCACTCGGGTAAGCATTCCTCCCCCCCATCTCTCTGATTATCACTGCTCTTTTGCTCTTGCCACCCTCTATGAACCTCACACCTATCGTGAGGCTCATACTGACCCTCTTTGGCAGCAAGCTATGTATGAAGAACTAGATGCCCTTCAAAAGAATCACACTTGGGATATGGTTGACTTGCCTCCTGGTCAGTCTGTAGTAGGTTGTCGATGGATTTACAAGATCAAGACCAAGGCCAATGGATCTGTTGAACGATACAAGGCTCGCCTAGTTGCCAGAGGTTTTACTCAGGAATATGGCATTGACTATGAGGAAACTTTTGCTCCTGTTGCTCGCCTTACATCTGTCAGATGTCTTATTGCTGTGGCTGCTGTTCGCCGTTGGCCTCTTTATCAAATGGATGTGAAGAATGCTTTTCTAAATGGAGTTCTTCAAGAAGAAGTGTACATGCAACCACCCCCTGGTTATCCACACTCCGGCAGACAAGTTTGTCGTCTTCGTCGTGCTCTTTATGGCCTCAAGCAGGCTCCTCGAGCTTGGTTTGAAAAATTTAGCTCAATTGTTGCTCAGCAGGGTTTCACTTCGAGTCCTCATGACACTGCTCTCTTCATCCGACGATCTTCTGCTGGTATCACTCTTATTCTTCTTTATGTTGATGATATGATTATTACTGGAGATGATTCTGCAGGTATCCGCTCTCTTCAGCGCTTCCTTAGTCAGCATTTTGAGATGAAAGATCTGGGCACTCTCAGTTATTTTCTTGGGCTTGAAGTTACCTCATCCTCCGATGGATACTATCTTTCTCAAGCTAAATATACTTCTGATCTTCTCTTTAAGGCCGGTATCACCGACAATAAGACTGTTTCCACTCTCTTGGAATACAATGCTAAGCTCACTCCCTTGGATGGTGAACCTATATCTGATGCTACTCGCTATCGTCAGTTGGTTGGTAGTCTGATCTATCTCACTGTTACGCGTCCAGATATTTCGCATGCTGTAGGTATGGTTAGTAAGTTCATGGATGCCCCTCGTTCTGTCCATTATGCTGCCGTTATTCGGATTCTTCGATATGTCAAGGGCACTCTTTATCATGGTCTACACTACTCCTCTCGGTCTTCTCTCGAGCTCCATGCTTATTCAGATGCGGATTGGGCAGGTGATCCGACTGATCGATGTTCTATCACAGGTTTCTGTTTCATGTTGGGTACTTCTCTTGCCCTTGCTAGCACCACCTGCGAACTTATCTGGCTTCGTTGGCTCTTGGCTGACATGGATGCTCCACAGCCTACTGCTACTCCTATTTATTGTGATAATCGTAGTGCTATCTACATTGCTCATAATGATGTCTTCCATGAACGCACCAAACATATTGAGATCGACTGCCACATCACTCGTCAGCATCTCAAGAAAGGCATTCTAAAGTTGTTCTCCATCTCCTCTGCTGACCAGCCTGCTGATACTTTCACCAAGTCTCACCCGCCTGGTCGTCTTTGAGATCTTATATCCAAACTCCAGTTGGCTTCCTCATTGCCACCTCGAGTTTGAGGGGGGATGTTAGTATATACTTTAGTTTAGTATTAGCCCATTGGGCTTAGTCCATTTCCTGTACATCGTCTATATATGGTCACCTCTATTGTACATTGTTTACACAATCAATATACAGAATTTACATTCTCAACACTCCTTAATACACCACGCATAGTATACCCGTAGTTGTAAAAGACCCTTTTTCTTGTAGAATCCTTGTTCAAATTGGTTTTCTTAAAAAGCTAAGAAAACTTGTTCAAATGGTTGTTTAAAATAATTAGAGCCCAAGTCAATGTTTCCTAGATTCTATTTTCTTATTTTTATAATAATCCTAAATCAGAAATAGTAATAAGAAAATATTTTAATCCTTTAAGTCACTATCACCAACGTTTGCGTTGGCGCTTGCACGTGCTACAACGTTCGTATTGCAAAGCTACAAAAACATTGCACGAAAATTTGGTGCAAACCTTGAGCACGATCTGGCGATAATGCACCCTGCGACGCTATTGCACACGCTTTATAGCGCTATTGCGCGTTGACATTATGCGACGTCCAGCTCTTTGTTACTCGTTTGAGCGATAACCCCTATCAAATGTCTCTAAATACTATCATGTAATATATTATTGGAAAGTTATGACAAGTTAATAGTTTATTTTTTATTTTTTTATTTTTTTTAAAGGGTTACAATTACAATATCAACAACTGCCGGGACCTGTCGAGATTAACCACTAAACGCGCGGCCCGGATATCTACTCTCATAGGTGGAGAATACTACTCCCACAATAAGGGGAGAAAACTACCCACACATGTACATGGTGGGAATCGAACCCCTCACCACTGGGGTGGGAGGGAAGTGTACTAACCACTTTACTACAAGTGGTTGTGCGACAAGTTAATAGTTTATGATTTTGAGGTCTTTAGAGAAAGTTAAAACAAGTTAAGTGACAAGAGGTCAGTCTGGTTTGAGCACATGTACTACGCGACCTGGGTGATGGCTTCACATTTTGCAGGCATGGCGTGAAAGCGTCATGCAATAGTTTGATTGTCACTAACCACATTTGAAGATTTTCTTTCACCCCATAGCTGAATAATTACAAAAATACTCATCACCATCATTACCTTTAACTTTTCACTTCCCTATTTTCTCTCTCTTCCTACCATCATCTACCACATTTTTTTCTCCCAAATTGCTTATTCTTTCTCAATGTCTCTGACTCGAACACAAGTTAGAAAATTGAACTTTTTAATTGTTGGGATTGTAAAGATGAATCAGACTCAAGAAGAGAAGACCAGGGTGTTCCTAGGTCACGGCAGGAGATCTGTTCAGTTTTGGCAATGAGTGGCACGACCAAGGTCGTGCGATCTCGGCGGTCGCGGCTACAGGTCATGCAAACATCTTAATTCGCCTAGAACTGTTAGTTTTTGGAAGATTTGTTTCCTGTTAAAATTAGTTCTCCTTAATCCGACCCATGACCTAATTAAGCACTATAAAAACATAATAATTTGTGCATTATTGTAACAACAATCACAAGAGAAAAGTGAGAGTCAGAAAGAGAGTTTGTAATCTTCAATCATAGTAAATTGAGTGCTGGTGTGCTCTGTGGATGTAAGAAAGTTTTTCCGAACCACGTAAATTTCTTGTGTCTTATTTTTCTGTTTTTATTATTATTGTTATCTATGCTTGTGTGTTGTGTTTGGTTAACCGTATGACCATTCCGTTGCGTTGGGATTTGGCATAATTCCTAGCAATTGGTATCAAAGCCTTAGGTTGGGTGTAGCAGTTCTAGCAGACTCAGAAGACTCAGCGGACATTCGATTTCATCAGGAGGTATAGGATCAGAAAGAGGATTTTGGGTTGAAAAGTTTGACGGAATGAACTATAATTTCTAAAAGATGCAGCGGATCTGTATCAGAAAGAACTATTCCTACCGCCAGAGGGACCAAAGCCAGAAATAATAAAGTCGGAAGAATGGGCTGTATTAGACAGGAAAGCATTGGGAGCAATTCGACTCTATCTAACGAGGTCAGTCGCATTCAACGTGAAGAATCATGTGACTACTGTAGCATTGATGGATGCTTTAGCAAATATGTTGTAACATCCCTAATTTCAAATAAATATGAAAAGTATGGTTGAATTAATTTTGAGTATGTGAATATGATATTTATAATTTGAGGAGTGAAAAATATAATTAAATGTATGTATATTTTTAAGGTTTTCAGGTGGAGCGGTCTAGAAAGAATGCATGAAAGAAAAGGAAAATGTTGGCAGCGAGTACCGCGACCAGTCACCGTAACCAGGGATTGCGCTGAGCAGCTCGCGGTGAAAATGATGATTTGAGGCAGTGAGCACCACGACCAGGGATCACGATGAGCAGCTCGCGGTGAAAATGGTTGATCGCGATGAAAGCGGTGAAATCATTCCAGTGAGCAACGCGACCAGGTGGCGCGGCCATAGGTCGCGAGAAGCGGTCGCGATGACCAAAATTTTATAAAAAAAATAAGATGGCGGTGGAAGCTTCACGAGGAAGCAACACAGAAAAATAGAGAGAGAGAGAGAGAGAGAGAGATCGGGGAAGTGAAAAAAAGAGAGAGAGAGAGAAAGAAGGAAAAAGAAGAAGAAGAGAGAGAAAGGAAGAAGAGAATGAGAAGAAGAGAAGAAGAAGAAGAAGAGGAAAGGAAGAAGAAGAAAGAAAAGAGAAAAGGGGAAAGGAAAAAGAAAATCTAGAAAAGAAACGTTCGTAAAACTGATATCCAGGTTGGTGTACACACGTTTTTGAAATTTTATCTCAGTTAGTGATTCTATTTCGTATAATTGTATTTCGTATATTGATTGAATTGATTGTAAAATATTTTCATATTATTGGATTTTCCATGAAATTGTATGTTTTCAAACCTGATTTATGAATATTGTTTAGTATTATAATTGTTAACTTTGATTGAAAATTCGAAAACAATGAACTGATGTAATACCTGAATAATGGCCATGATATATGTGTAAGGAAATATGGATATAGGAGATTGACATGTCAATTGGGTGCATTTAGCAGTACTGCAACGAAATACCTGATGATTATGATGATATACGGATACCATTTCATTTTGAAATGAGAAACCGACTGTGATTCTACAGATACCATTTTATTTTGAAATGGGAAACCGACTGTGAATATACGGATATCATTTCATTTTGAAATGGGAAACCGACTGTGTATATAGGGATACCATTTCATTTTGAGATGGGAAACCCGACTATAAACCCGTAATCCAGTCTACCCTGTTATGTGTATCAGAGGTCCAATTAAGAACTGAAAGTTAAAAAATGATGTGGAAATAAAGAAATGTTATTGAGATTGAAACCCAGAAACATTTGAACATAAGTTAATGAGCATAGTTTCAGTATTGGATATATATATATATATATATATATATATATATATATATATATATATTGTTGTTTTATATTATTTTTGAAAATTAGTTCTATTGTTTTATATTCCATTGTAATTATTTTAGTGTACACCTACTAAGCATTATTACTTAGCATGTTGATTTTATTAGGTAATAGAGATACCAGCGGAGGAAAGGACTGAAGAGCTGATAGCTGTAGACTGAGGTTCAGAGTCACCATACCTTTGGGTAGTTATATAATTTTGTATATTATATTCAGTTACGCATGCATATACAGAAGTTTGTAAATATGTTATATATATGTTTTGTAAATATTCGTTTATGGGTTATGTTTTCTTTTTCAGAGATTTGTAAATATTAATTATAAATTGTTTGGAAAGTTGCACTATACGGCAGAGTGCGCAATTGATTGATAAATGAATTTGAAGTGTTGATTTTTATATTATTTGAGTTTTTATTTGAAATAGGATTTTTGGAAAATCAGAAAAAATAGAGGAAACTTTGGCAAAATTTTTCAAACAAGTTTTGAATGGGCTCACTATAAAAAAAAGCGATTTTAGAATATAATTTATTTGATTTTCAATGGTTTTCAAATTATAAAATGAGTTAAGAAAAGTTTTGAAAACTCGGTAGCGCTTCCTGGATCGATCCAGACAGGTCGAGTCAGCGGGTGTGACATATGTATGAGAAGCCATTAGTAGTAAACAAGGTATATCTGATAAAAAAATTATTTAATTTGAAGATGTCTGAAAATAGCGAGTTCAAGGAGCACCTGAATGCGTTCAACGATATCACGGATCAGTTGAACTCGATAAACTTGAAGTTTGAGGATGAAATTCAAGCGTTGTTTATTCTAGGCAAATGTCAGATAGTTGGAAAGTGTAACACCCCCCGACCCGACCCGGCTGGACCGACCCAGGGAGCGCAACACGGTTTTTCCAAACTTTCTAAATTCATTTTATAATCTCAAACCATTTAAAAATCAAATCAATTTGAAATTCCAAAAAGACTTTTCTCGTGAGCCCATCGAATGAATTTTTTTAAACCATTGGAAAAACCACATACTTTATAATGTAAAAACCATCTCGAGTGAGCCCATCAAATCACACTTTTTACAAAAATTCGGCAGAGTTCCGTTTGTTTTTCGGATTTTCCAAAACCTGTTTTTCCATAAAACAATGCAATTACAAATTCAATATCAACACTTCAATATCATTTTCAAACCATTGCGCACTCTGCCGTTTAGTGCGACTTTTCAATACAGTTTATAAATAAAATAATTCAAAAGTCAATATTTACAAATATTCTAAAATGAGAAATAGAAATCTATAAATAATTAATTACAAACATATTACAAATTCTCTGTATATGCATGCTTTCAGAATATATACATATAACAACAATATAGCTACCCAACTGTGATAATTCTGGAACTCTGTCAGCAAGTCTCTCTCTCTCTTCAGTCTTTAGCTTCCTCGGGATCCCCGGTACCTACGCATTAGAAACAAAACTAACGCGCTAAGCATATAGCTTAGTGGGTTTACATAAAAATCATAAATAACTTTTAATAAGTAACGAATCACATTCTAGTCATTTATAAATCAATTTACCTTCCAAATCATACCATAACCACAATTAACACAATATTCTTACTCAATTCATTTTTGCAACTCATTTACTAATCATTTAATATAAACATTGAATTACACGTATTAAATCGATTTCAAAACACTAGATAAAATCATATTCAATTCACTTTTCAATTCAAATCAATTCTGGCCCGCTAGAATACTCAACATACTAGGACTGGAATATGGGTCAAACTCCCACCCTAGGACGAATCCTAAGAGTGGTACGTATCTCCCTACTCTAGGACCGTGGGGACGGAACCTAGAGAGGTACATAACTCCCTATCCCAGGAACGAATCCTTAGGAAGGTACGTGGCTCCCAACCCCCAGGACGAATCCTGAGGAGGTAAGTGTCTCCCTGCCTCTGGACGAATCCATGAGGAGGTACATAATAATCATCAATAGCAATCAGTATCGGCGCAGTACTGCTCAGTAAACCCAGCTGGTATACCAACCTCCTATATCCATTTCTATGTCTACGTATCCTAGGGCCGTTTCCGATAAACTATATTCGCAATAAATTTCACAATAGTTACTCAGTAAACAATAGTTGCTCAATAAACATACAATTCACACAATATTCTTCAAGAAACATAATCAACAGTTATACGAAAATCTAAATCAAGTATTTCCAACGAAATCGAAATATTCGAAAGCACGATCAAAATGAGATCTAACATAAAATCATTCCAAAATCAACAATAGGTATATCAATCATCGATTTTTCATATCAAATAAACAATTTTCATACGAAAATCGAAAACGAGCAAGTTCAACGAAATCGAAAACAAAAACGAAAACGAAAACGAAAACGAAATACTTAATACTTTTCGTAAAGATTCCGAAAACAAAAGTACACCAACCTGGAATCCGTTTTTCGTTCGAGAAATCGCGGTTCTACAGTTTCCTTTTTCCTTTTACTTTCCCTTTTCTCTTTCTCCTACACTTCCTTTTCTCTTTCCTTCCTCTTTTCTTCTTCCTCTTCCTCTTCTTCTTCTTTCCCTTTCTTCTTTCTCTTCTTCTTTTTCTTCTTTCTCTCTTCTTCTTTCTCGCTCACTGCCTCTCTCTTATCTCTGTGCTATTTTCTGGCTTCTGCGAGAAGCCACTTTTTTTTTTTATATTTTTCAGCTGTCGCGACCGTCGTTGCGACCTGTGGTCGCTCCACCAGGTCGCGGTACTCACTGGAGCGTTTGCACCGCCTTCATCGCGAGCACACCTCGCGGTACCTTGGTCGCGCTGGTGGTCGCGTTGTTCACTGCCAGAATTTGACATTTTCATCGCAAGCAATTCATCGCGATCTGTGGTCGCGGTGACTGGTCGCGGTGACTGGTCGCGATGCTCACTGCCAAAAATCTCATTTTCCACCGCGAGCAAGCCATCGCGACCTGTGGTCGCGGTGACCAGGTCGCGATGCTCTCTGCTTCAGTTTTCCTTTTCTTGTATCATTTTTTTTGGACCGTTCCATCTGGTCCACCTGGAAATCATTACTTTTAATTACATTTACACCCCTTCCAAGCACAAAATTTATTTCCACATATTTAAATTTAATAATTCAAAATCCGGGATATTACAGAAAGGGTCCATATAGTCAATCAGCACATCATTTGGGACAAAGCCGTTGAAGTTTCAAGAAGTCGTGAACATGATAATGAATGAAGAGATCGAAAGAAACCAGGAAGGGGATGGCAATTCGTCATCAGCCTTGAGTGTTGAAAGCAGAGGAAGAGGCAGGAATAGAGACAGGGGCAACAGAGATAAATCAAAGCAGAGATCTGAGATATTGAAGTCCAAGGACCACCAATCCAATTTCAAGCCAAAGAATAATGTTAAGTGGTGGAATTGCGGCAATGTGGGTCATTATCAAGCCGACTGCATAATCGCCAAGAAGAGTAATAACAGCAGACAGGAGCAAACTTGGTCTCCGACGACTCCGATGATGCATTGATATGCTCCCTAAAAAGTAGAACCGAGTCATGGGTGCTTGACTCAAGGGCCTCATTCCATGCAATCTCGTGCAAAAGTCAACTGAAGATCTATGTGTCTAGGTACCTGGGAAAGGTGTATCTTGGGGATGACCAAGATTGTGATATCATTGGTAAAGGAGACGTTGAGATCAAGATGAATGAATTCGTCTGGAAGCTAACTGACTTCAGGCACATTATGAGCACACCATAGCCACTGAATGAGAAGGAGGGAGGTGACCCTCTGCTTCAATTTTCAAGTGGAAGATTGGTAGGATTGTGAAGATGAATCAGACTCAAGAAGCAAAGACTAGGGTGTCGCGGAACCAATGAGATCGCAACAGGAGGTCGGATCAGTTTTGGTAGTAAGTGGCGCGACCAAGGTCAAGCGACCTTGGCGGTCGAGGCGACAGGTCGTGCAAACATCCTAATTTGCGCATACCTGTCAGTTTTTGGAAGATTTGTTTCTTGTTGAAATTAGTTCTCCTTAGTCCGACCCTAGACCTAATTAAGCACTATAAACACATAATGTTTTGTGCATTATTGTAATGTTTAAATTGAGAGCAAGAAAGAGAGTTTGTAATATTCAATCATAGTGAATTGAGTGCTGGTGCGCTCCGTGAATGTAAGAAAGTTTTTCCGAACCACGTAAATTTCTTTTGTCTTATTTTTCTACTTTTATTATTATTGTTATATGTGCTTGTGTGTGTGTTTGGCTAACCGCAAAACTATTCCGCTGCGTTAGGATTTAACATAATTCCTAACATTAAAAGCACAGAAGAAAAAATATAAAGTCTTTAAGAATCAGTGTATTTTCGTAATCTCGCAATATAAATGCTTCTCCAAGACGTTTTGTTGAAATTTAGAGAAAACTGAGTTTGTAGAGAGAGAACATAAAAAACAAAATAGAAAAATACTGGTCAGAGAAACAAAAATAAGAATCAAGGAGGGGAAGGTGAACTAGTAAGGCATTTTTGTCACTTCATTTACTTCGTAGTTAAAAAACTCAAGTTATTAAAATAGTGACAAATAAAAAAAAAAAGTCTTAAATGGTGCTAGTTAGATCTATTTTTACTAGTGTTGGCCACGGTTTGGTTCGAACCACCCTGAACCGCTGATTCTAAACCGATTCAGAACCGGATAATCGGAACCCACGGTCCGGGTTCCGATTTTTTATTTTTGGGAACCAGAACCGTCGATTCAAAACTGGCGGAAAATTGGAACTGGTGGTTTTGCCGGTTCCGATTCGGTTCCGGTTCCTTTTTTAAAAAAAAATTGAAAAAAAATAATTTGATTTCGGTTCCGGAACTTGCTTAAAACTGCCGGTTCCAAGAACCCGATATAGAACTGAAACCGACAGTTCCCCACCGGTTCCAGAACCGTTACCCCACAGTTCTGGTTTCAGTTCCCTCCCTAGGGGAACTGGAACTGCCAATTTCGAAATCGGAACCGCGGCCATCACTAATTTTCACTATATAATCCATTATTTTATTCATCTACCATACTTACTATATTCACCAATTGTCAATCCTACCTCAAACTTTGATTCTTTTGATTAGCATTTAGCAAGATGTAATATGTTAAAATTGATTTTCATTTAAATAGGGCTTAATTTTTGTTAATTAAATTATTTAATAAAATAAATGGATAATGACTTCATAAGTCACACATTGTGGCCTGAAAATGGTCTCTCCAGTCTCCAATATACAATGGGAAATTAAGTAAATAATAAGGCATTTCATTTCAACAAAAAAAAATATAATGTCAACACAGTATTCTTTATCTGTTAATAATATTTATTTAAATGGTAAATTGCAATAAGATACCCTGACATTTATTCATATTGCAATGAGATTATACTTTTACTCAAACTATAATGGAGTACCTCGGATAATTTGATCCCTAATGTAAAATAAAATATCACTTTTTGATCTAATTTTATTTTTTTTACTCATATAGCCCCTAACTTTTTTAAAATACATTAATTTAAGAGCTAATTGCACCCACAACCCCTGAGGTTTGGCCAACTACAGATAGAATCAACTTTATCGTTTATTGACAATGACACCCCCTACCGTTAGTTGACTTCCGTTAGATTTAACGGTTGACCAACTGTTACCCTTAAAATGACCAAACTACCCCTCAAACAATATTTTCTTTTTATTAAATAAAAAAAAATTATTATAAATTTTTTAATTTTTTTTTAAAAAATAAAAAATTAAAGTCTGGATCTCCACCGTCTATCAAATTTGATGGACGGTGGAGATCCAATAACTCCACCCAAAAAAAAAAAAAAAAAAAAATTTTTTTGGGATTGGGTTCTTCGAAGAACCCAGAGAGGGTTCTTCGATCGAAGAACCCTCTGGGTTCAGATCGAAGAACCAAGAGAGGGTTCTTCGATCGAACCCAGATGGGTTCTTCGATCGAACCCTCTGGGTTCGATCAAACCCAGATGAGAACTTCGAAGAACCCTCTGGATTCGATCGAAGAACCCATCGTTCGAACCCAGAGGGTTCTTCGAAAAACCCAGTTTTCTGGGTTCTTCGAAGAACCCAGAAAACTGGGTTCTTCGAACGAAGAACCATGGTTCGATGGTTCTTCGTTCGAAGAACCCAGAGGGTTCTTCGATCGAACCCATCTGGGTTCGAACGAAGAACCCAGTTTTCTGGGTTCTTCGAAGAACCCTCTGGGTTCTTTGAACGAAGAACCATGGTTCGATGGTTCTTCGTTCGAAGAACCCAGATGGGTTCGATCGTCGAACCCATCTGGGTTCTTCTTCGAAGAACCCTCTGGGTTCTTCGATCGAACCCAGAGGGTTCTTCGAAGTTCTCATCTGGGTTCGATCGAACACAGAGGGTTCGATCGAACAGATAGGTTCAATCGAATAACCCTCTCTGGGTTCTTCGATCGAACCCTTCTGGGTTCTTCGAAGAACCCAGATTGGGTTCTTCGAAGATCCCAAAAAAAATATTTTTTTTTTTAGATCCATTTTCAGATTGAATCTCAACCCTTCATTAATCTTGATGGACGGTTGAGATTCGATCTGGAAAATGGATTTAAATTAATTAATTTTTTATTTTTTTATTAATTTTATTATTATTTTAATTTTTAAATAATTTTATTATTTTATTTTAATTTTTTGATTTATTATTTAATAAAATAAAATTAAAAATTGAAAAAGACGAAAATACCCCTGATACTGTTAACTTTGACTTAAAGTCAACTAAAGGTGGGGTGTGTCATTGTTAATAAACGATAAAGTTGATTTTACCTGTAGTTGGCCAAACCTCAGGGGGTGTGAGTGCAATTAGCTCTTAATTTAATGTCTATGACCAAAATTTTAACAGTCAAACCTAATATAAAGTATAAACTGGTCATTTTGTATTTTTATTAAATTATTAAATTAGAATGATACTTTACCGTTTAATTTTTTAATAACTTTATTTATTTCGATAGTCTAATAAAATATTAATATACGTTATAAAAGTTTAATTTTTTTTAAAAAAAACACTTATAATAATTAAATAATAAAATAAACATGATAAAATTTATTGAAAATAAAAAATTTAAAAATTTAAAAATCTTAAAAGTAATATGATTTCTTAAAAATAAAATAAAATATAAGATTGAATAATTATAAAACTCAAAATTTAGTAATCTAATACCCCCACACACACATACATATATATATATATATATATATATAATAAATTTATATATATAATAAATTTATATATATATAATGGTTTTATTATTATATTTTAATTTTATAATATAATAATAAATGCATGTATATATATTGTAATTCTATTATAATATATATATATATATAATGTATATATACTATATAATATACTCTAAAATATGAATATATAATATTTTTAACATTTTAATTTTTTTTGTTAAACTTGGAGTTTTATAAGTATTTAATCTTAAATTTTATTTTTATTTTAATAAATGACGTTACTTTTAAATATTTTTAATTTTTAATCAATTTTATCATATTTATTTTTTATTTAATTATTTTTAAGTACTTCAAAAATAATATAAATTTTATAACAAATAACAATTTCTTATTGAATTATCTAAAAGATTAAATAATTTAAATATAAAAATAGGTCAAATTTTTATAGTATTTTTATTTTTATTTTTAATAAATTTAATTATATTTATTTTTAATAAATTTAATTATTTTATTTAATCTTTTTTAAGTGTTTTTAAAAAAATTAAATTTTTATAACGTATATCAATTTTTATTAAACTGTAAAATATAAAAATTGTTGAAAAGTTAAAGGGTAAAAACATCATTCTAATTTAATAATTTAATAAAAAAATATAAAATTATCAATTTATACTTTATATCAGATTTGATCGTCAAAAATGTTTAGCCATAAAGATTAAATTAATGTATTTTAAAAAGTTAGGGACCGTATGAGTTGAAAAGATAAAACTAGAGCAAAAAGTGATATTTCAAAATATATTAAGGACCAAATTGGTAATTATTCAGGGTACTCCATTGTAGTTTAAGTAAAAGTGCAATCTCATTGCAATATGACCAAATGTAAGAATATTTTATTACAATTTGCCCTTAATTAAATGGTTAAAATGAAAAAAAAAAAAAAAAAGGTACAACTGAATTTATTTGAAAATTGTAGTAATACTAGTAGTGCATTCAAGTAGGTTAGCACCTAGTTTACAACTCAATGTGTTTTGTTGAACAAAAATCAGAATGCCTTTTTAAGTACATAACACGAGAATTTATTTGATTCGTAATAGCTCAACCCAACTAGGTTAGCACCTAGTTTACAACTTAACTTGTTTTTTTTCTTCTTTTGCATATCCACTTGTAACTTAGGTGGTATGCATATCTTCATTTACGTTAGTTGGTAGGGGTTCAAGTTCCACCATGCACATTACGAGCATGTTTGGGGAGTTTTCTCCTCGTATGTGGAAGTAGTTTGTCTCCTGGGTTGAGAGTAGATGTTCAGACCATATATATAGTGATTGATTTCGACAAGTTCTGGCAGACGTAAATATATAATTAAAAAAAAACATGTAAATTTTTTTTATTTGTTTTTAGTGTGATTCATATGGTTATTAATGAAAAATAATATCATTTGTATAAATATCACGGATTTAATGTAAAATTTGAGATTTGCAAATCATTAGTAGCTAGCTGGATAGGTGTCAACCTAGTTCGGATATACTTTAGCTATAGTTAGGACTTAGGGTTGGCAAAACAGGTCCGTGGATCAGGTTGGACTCAATCTAACACAATACAAATTTGTTTAAATCCAACCCAACATGATACGTTTAATTAAACGGGTCGATCCTCTTAAACCCGACATAACCCGTTTATTTGAACGGATTATATAGGTTGACCCGTCTAACTTGTTTATATAAAATTATTAAAATAATAAAAAAAATCCACAAAAATTTGAATCCGGTTTGAATCCATTATCCAAGAACACCACTCCGATCCAGTACGAAAAATCGAATTGGAAATAACTTGTTTTGAAAATGTTTTATTCGAAAATTTTCGGAGTGAATCTGGATTTAAAAATCCAAAAATTATGGATTCGTATAATACAATTCGGTCGGAACACCATTGGAGCCCGAGCCATAAGTTAACTAAGTGCGGGAAATTATATACCATGGGCAACACAACTAGTTTTCTTTGGTATTTTTCTTTTCTAGTTTTTGTTTCTCTTTTTTTAAATTGACTATAAGACCAGGTAATAGGTCTTGTCAGGAACTCAGGATCAAACCGAAAATGTTATGAGCAGGCACATCGATGAGTTATGCGTTGTCCCATGCAATATTTCCCCTCCTTTCGTGGCTTGACTTGGGTTTCTTTGGTTTAATTTGACCATAATAAATTAGGAAAAATTGTGACGAAATGGAATTTTTCAAGTGGTATATCAGTGACAACCCAAATTAAGTAGGGGTGGGTATTGGTTGGATCGGTTCACTTTTTGTATGATTCAAACCAATCTGATAATTGATTAATTTTTCAAAAAGTGATCTGATCCAACTGAAAAGTCTAAAGTGATCCGAACCAATTCGATCTGAATTGGACCGGTTCGACCCGATTCGGTTTTATCAGTTTGTGGACCAATTGAGCCATACAAGTGGACTTGATTTTTACTCTGTTGTTATTCATATTTTAAGCCTATTAATTTAAGCCTCAAGTCCTTAACTATACAAAAGTTATATAATAATCCAAACAACATTTCAAATAATAGGACCTCAATATTCCAATGTAGTTCGGTGGTAAAGGCTCTCATTTAGCCTGGCAATGTCCTAGGTTCGAGTCGCCAGCACCGCAAGTGGTATGTCAAAAATATATATATATAAACATGTTCAAAATTCAAATAACATTCCAAGTCAATTATACCACTACTAAATAATATATAATAATCCAAATATCAATCAATAAATAATAATAAAAATTCCAAAAATCGAACCGATATTGACCGATTCCTAAAAAAATGAACCTAACCGATCCATTAAGAATCTTGAACCGGTTCAGTTCGGTTCGGTTCATTGGATTTTTGCCCACCCCTACCCCAAACTCTAAATTATAATAGGGTAAAATTTATTATTGATATCTTAACTTAATAATTATTAAGTTGAAAATACGATTTTACCATTTATTTTTTAAAATTTAACAAATTAATCTTAATTTGTACATCCAACAAAAATTTAACATATGTTAACAAAAAAAAATTAAAATTATAAAATGCACAAATTTTATAAGAAAAACCCTTAAGTATTAAAAAAAAATATAAAAACAAATTAACACAAAAATTAAAAATCAATAAAAAATAAAAAAAAATCATTAAAATAAATAACTAATTTATAAAAATTGAATAATTCAAAATAACACTTTAAATTAATATTAAAATATAAAAATAAATTACAGTAAATTAAAAATAAAAACAAAATAAATTATTAAAATAATAAAAAAAAGAATTTTTAAAAATTTTACGAGGACGCATTATAATTTTTAAAAATTATCAAATTTTAATAACTATTTTTGAATTAAAATTTTATTTAATAATTTTTTTTATTTTTTAACCTAATTTTTATTTTCGTGTGTAATGATTAAAATATAACACCATTAAATTTGATTAATTGTTAACTAATTGAAGGATTAAATTAATAAATTTTTAAAAAAATTAAAGATTACACGAGTTGAAAAAGAAAATATCGATCAAAAAATAATATTTTAAAAAAAATTAGGGATTAAAATAATTTTTGCCTATTATAATAATAAAAAAATAATAAATTCCACAAATTTACCAAAGGTTTTTGGGTTGTGACACAAAAAAGTAACAATTACCTCTCTTACGTTAGTAAAATTAATTAATCTTAACTGTTGGCTTTATTTAACCAACAAAAAGATCTTTATATCCTTGTCAAATTTTAAAAAAAGTAAATTACCATCATAACATAATTTAATAGAAAAAAAAAGTTCTAGATCTTCGGATATCCATTTTGTAACTTCCCTAATTTTTTTAGAATTATGAAACGTATATTCTTTTTCTAGTGCATTTGGAGAATAACGGGTCTAATTGACTATTGGTGAAGTTCATTTGGTAATTGGATAAGTGTGGAATAGTTTTGGAATAATTATTGAGATGGATTGTGATTAAGAGTAAATTTATGTCATTGTAAGATTTTAAGAAGTTCAAGGGAGCAATTTGTAATTATATAGGATTAGTGGAAAAAAAAAAAAGTTGAAAAGTCAATTTGAAACACACAGCACCAATTATAAACAACAACAATCAAAACAGAACATAAAAAAAATTGAGAAAAGAAACAGAGGAGAGGCGGTGGAGAAGAGAAAAAGAAGAAAAGAGAAGAAAAAAAAAAAAAAGAAGAAGAAGGCCGAAGAAGAAGAAGAGAAGAAAGAAGAAAAGAGAAAGGAAAAGAAGAAGAAGGAGAAGGAAGGAAGAGGAAAAAGAAAAGTATTAGGAAATTATCCAGGTTCGGTGTACACTAATGTTTGTAATTTTTTAGATTTTCCAGAAATTTTCGGAATTATTATATGATATTGTTTTTAGTTTATTTATGATATATTGTTTATAATTTGTTAATTAAAATTGATTTTGAGATGATTTGGTATATATATATTGTTTGTAATAAATTGATTTTGAATATATATATATATATATATATTGTTTATGATATATTGATTTTGAATATATATATTTATATATTCTGTTAGTGCTAAATGAATTGATATTGAATTTTGATTATATATATATATATATATATATATATATATTGATTTTGAATATATATATTTATATATTCTGTTATTGCTAAATGAATTGATATTGAATTTTGATTATATATATATATATGTTGTTTATGATGTATTGATTTTGAATATATATATATATATATATATATATATATATATATATATTTATATATTCTGTTAGTGCTAAATGAATTGATATTAATTATTTATATTGAATTTTGTCAATGTGTTTATTGATTTGAATTTAATAAAATTTAATTTGACCATAAAGAAATGATATTGTGAAACGGCCCTATGATACTTAGACATAGAAATGGATATAGGAGGTTGGTATACCAGCTGGGCTGCACCGACATTGACATTGCTATTGATGATTTATTATGTACCTCCTCATGGATTCGTCCAGGGGTAGGGAGACACGTACCTCCTCACGGATTCGTCCTGGGGTAGGGAGACACGTACCTTCCTAAGGATTCGTTCCTGGGATAGGGAGATATGTACCTCTCTAGGGTCCGAACCCTCGGTCCTAGGGTAGGGAGATACGTACCACTCTTAGGATTCATCCTAAGGTGGGAGTTATGTTCGACAGACAGTCACTGTGGTCGAACGACCCATATTCCAGTCCTGGTTTATGTTGAGTATTCTAGAGGGCCAGAATTGAAATGAATTGAATAATATGTTTAGAAGTGAAGTTAGAAATTAATGTTATTTATATGTTTACTATAGTAAGTGAAATTGATTGTAAAAGAAAGTTTTTGTAATTGTAAAAGAACATAAGTTAGTTGTTTTTATTACATAGATTTCATATGATTTAAATTCATAATTGAATTGAATATGGTATTGTTTTCTTTAATTACATTGCGATTTAGAGTATGTCAATTATATTTATGATTTTAATACATGAGTTTAGTGTACACCCACTAAGCTATATGCTTAGCGCGTCGGTTTTTATCGCGCGTAGGTCACAGGGATACCGAGACAGATAAGGAGTAGAGAGGAGGTTCCTGCAGCTTGGAGTTCAGAGTCACTGCATTGATTGGGTAGTTATTAAATTTTGTATTTTATATTAGTAAGCATGCATATACAGAAGTCTGTAAAGTTGATCATTATATCGATGTTTTGTAAATAATTTTCTGATTTCTGTTTTCCATTTTTATAAAGGTTTGTAATTATTGAATTCTGAATTATTTTATTTTAAAAACTGTTGGAAAGTCGCACTAAACGGCAGAGTGCGCATTTGAATGAAATGAGATTTGAAGTGTTGTGGATTTTATGTGATTTGAGTTTTATTTGAAACAGGTTTTGGAAAATCAGAAGGAACTCTGCCGAAATTTTTAAAATTGAAATTTTGATGGGCTTACTAGAAAAATATTTTTAAATTACAAATTGATACGATTTTCAATGGTTTGAGGTGTATAAAGTGAATTTAGAAAGTATTTGAAAACCCGGTAATGCTCTCTGGGTCGATCTAGTCGGGTCAAGTCAGGGGGTGTTACACATTTATAAAAAATAAAAAATAAAAAAATTTGGATAGCCATTGTCCAATCTCCAATGGACAATGGAGATTTTATTTTATTTTTTGGAAAAAAGGAAAATTTTTTAAAACATAAATTAAAAAATAATAGAACTCCACTCCACCTTCCATCTCTGAGATGGACGATGGAGATTTTGTGTTTTTGAAAAAGCAAAAAAAAATTAAAAAGGTTTAAATTAAAAAAATTTATAGAAGAAGTAAAAAATTAAAAAAAGAAATGTTGGTGGAGATTCAAAATTTTTTAAAATGTTTTTTTTTACTTAACATATACTTATAATTCCTTTGGTATTCAACATTTTAGAAATGGATCAAAATGGTCTAATTGCTAGGCAAAGTTAACGGATATGTATGTCCTTTTCACATGAGTAATGTATATAAGAGACAAATCACATTTGATATTTATATATAAAAAAATAAATTAAAAATTAGAAATTCAACTTTTAAGAAATAGAATAACAAAAAAAATAAAAAGGGGACTTCATTTTAGTTACTAACAAATTTGGTAAACATCAATATTTTTTGCTTATATTTTCCTGTTTAATCAAGCCGGTCCCTAAATTTTAAAACATGACTTATTTAGGTTTCTTTGTCAAACTTAACAATGCCGCAAGTATTTTAGTCTTACCACATGTCCATTATTGATAAAAAAAAAGAGAATAAAAATGAATAGTTAGATAGATCTTCATCATCCATATAGGACGCCTTTTGAAGCTGAATTCAGATTACTATCCTTAGGAGGTTGTAATATGGTCCTTGGAGTCCAATAGCTTACTACCTTAGGACCCATAATACAGGATTTCAAAGATTTAAGAATGTAAAAAAAAAAATATAAAGGGTGTAGACATGTGCTATGAGTGGTTAAATTAAAGTGATAACTGCAAATCGAATACAAAAAACTTTGGAGAAGACAAATCAAACCGTATTGGCTCAATTGTGCATATTTCAAGCTATAGTGGAACCTAACAATGAGCCACTTAAGGTAAATAAAGATCTCTTGTTACTTGAGTTGCTAAACAAATTTGAAGATGTGTTAGCAGAACATATATGCTTACATCCAAGGAGAGTTCAAGATCATGGAATTCCCTTAAAACCAGTTCTACACCCATTAATCTCAAGCCTTATAAGTACCCGTACTGTTAAGAGTAGTGTTGCACAAGCAACCAACTCAACAAATTAGCCGATCGCAAGCAACTCTACATGAGTATTGTAGTAGGTGTGCGTGCAGGTGATCTGAATTCTTATGCTAGACCAGCAGTGCCACGATCAGTGAGGTCTTTGACCACACAATTTTAGTTGTGAAGTAATCTTGAATAAAATATAATTACACTCAGCAACTGTCTTGTAATCTTGTAAGCTTAGGTAGATCCATTCATATCTTGCTTTCGGGAGATATACGTCCATCTGATGATCATATTGATCTTTCAAATTGTTCCATAAGATTAACAAGTCTTTCACTATGAGATATTGGGCTTTTAGACTCTCATGCAAATGATATCGGAAAAAAATTATCATCTTGACCTTATACTATAAGGATGTTTCATTTCCTTCCTTAATTGTAGCTTGCAAATGCATGACCTGCAACTACATTTCAGCATCCAGAGTCTAACAAAGGTAATTATTTATATAAATATCAAGTGATAGAACTGTAGGTTCTTAAGGTTCGACATTTCAGTAACTATATGCATAGAAAAAAATAATAATATTTAGTTTGAGCAAAAATATTGAGAATAATACATCAATAAGTATAGTCATACCTGATGATTAAATAGGCAGATTTATATATATAAATTGAGGCGGCAGAGGCACATATATTTTTAGTCGGCAGAGCCGTATATATAAAATGAGCTAATTTCACCCACACTCCTGAGGTTTAACCAACTACAGATAGAATCAACTTTATCGTTTATTGACAATGACCTTCCCTACCGTTAGTTGACTTTCGTTAAATTTAGCGGTTGACCAATTGTAACCGTTAAAATGACCAAAATACCCCTAAAATAATATTTTCTTTTTATTAAATTAAAAAAAGGTTAGATCTCTACTGTCCATCTCACCTCAAATGGACGGTAGAGATTGTTTCTTCTTAAAAAAATTATTATAAATATTTTAAATTTTTTTTAAAAAATAAAAAATTAAAGTTTGAATTTTGGAGATCCAATCTCCAGATTGGATCTTCACAAAAAATCAAAAACAAAAGAAACTTGCTGGAGATCCATGGTTGGATCTCCAGCGCGATCTGGGCTCGTCGTCAACGGCAAACCTAGATCTAGCTATTAAAAAAAAAAAAAATTCGAAGAACCCATTTTCTAGGTTCTTAACCCAGAAGGGTTCTTCGAAGAACCAATTTGGGTTCTTCGAACACTCTTCCCAAAATTTATTTTTTTAGTCCATTTTCCAGATTGAATCTCAACATTCCATTAATCTTGATGGACGGTTGAGATTCAATCTGGAAAATGGACCTACATAAATTATAATTAATTTTTTATTTTTAATTAATTTTATTATTATTTTAATTTTAATTTTTAAATAAATCCTAACCGTCTGTTTTTAAATATGGAGGGCTGAGATTTTTTTTAATTTTTTATTTAATAAAATAAAATTATAAAATCTGAAAAGACGAAAATACCTCTGACCCTATTAAGTTTAACTAAAGTCAACTAACGGCAGAGGAGGTCATTATCAAAAAATGATAAAATTGATTCTACCTGTAGTTGGCCAAACCTCAGGGGATGTGAGTGCAATTAGCTCTATAAACATAGGTATAAATGATTAAATTTTGATTCGATCGCATATATAAAAATAGTTATAGATAAATAATAGTTATTAAAAATACAGGGACCTAATTGTAAATATTCAAACGGTAAACATTAGTCAAGCCCACCGAGTTGAAACCCTAACCCATTCAACCCTTAGCCTCCGTCAGCCCTTACCAGACCACACATCCATCTCACTGAACCAGACCTTCAAGCCGCCGCCGCCGCCGCCGCCGTAGAGCTCTCCGAAGTGGACCTGCACGCCGGTGCCTTTTACTTGGTAGGCCGAACCCTTATCATTTTTTTTTTGTCTCACATGCTGATTTGTGCGAGTCTTGTATGTTTATTGTAGATATATGTTGTTTTATTGATGTTATTATGTCCAGATATTGTTATCGTGTTCATATTTTGTCTGTAAATGCATTGTGTTAGCTGCATGTGTTTCTTTGGAGTCTTTTCTCTCCAATTAATACTTGTCATTAACTGCCTTCAATTTCCCGCACACGGTTTCTTTACCAAGAGACCCTATTTATAATTCTAGTTCTGGAATTTATCTGTTTATTTTCAACTGGAAAGGTCACCAGTTACCAGCTAACTGCCATTTAACTTGGCCAACAACTGGTATTGTTTTTGTTACAATTCCTTTTAAACAAAGAAAATTATATGCTTTATAACAAATGTCTAGTTTCAATCTGTTTTTCCTTTTTTTATGTCTCAGTTGTGTTTGTATTGTTTTTGGTTCTTGAAGAGCATATTTGGGTGTCTGATCATCAACTTTTGTGGATTTCTAACATGTTTAAAGATTTGAGACAGGCCAAGAAGTTTTTTCAGTCGGGTTTTGTATTAAAAGACAAGTCTTTATGTTCTGCTCCAAAATCATGTCACATGTTTATATTCATTGTCCTCTATTTTTCTCTGTTTTTGCTTGGATTGGACCAACTAATGGAAATCAGAGAAATTAATGAATAAATAGAGAGATTATATCGATGTTAAAGGAGAAATTTTGGAGGTTTAGTTTGAATCAAACACGTTAGTAATGATTATAAAATAATTGGGTGCAAGTTGAGAGGAAGATTGACTTTGTCTAGTGCTAGAATTTTGTATGGCAATAAACTGAAATGAAATGAAATCCCTTTCAGTCTTTAAATCTTCTTCAATTGTCCTAATTATTTCCAGAAAATGAAAATAATAAAATTTACACAATTGAAATTTGAGAAAAAATGAAAAGAAAATTGTTTTCGTGATTCTTGGGAAAAAAATTGGTTGGCAAAAACATGTTCAACTGTCATTTTTTCAACTTTTGGACATTTTTTGAATAAAATAGTAAGGGTAAATTGAAATATCAATTATTACACGGACTCAATAATAAGTTTTATAATTTATTCGTATTTATATTTATTTTTTGGAGTAACAAGCAATTATTTTCATCTGCTTTGTTTCATTACTTTTTTCCTAGATCTTGATTTCAAATGTGCATTATTTAAATACCTCCATTTTTGGTTGCTTGATATTAGGAATTTGTAATGACGGTCTCTTATGTTCACTGTATCCAACCGTTGAGAGTTTCTTCCAAAACCCGTCTCTGTTTCTCTGGTGGTCGATGTAGAGAAGACCGCAGGAAAAGTAGCTGTTTGGTTTTTGCTTCCGCATCGAAATCAGATGTCAATCTCATTCTTCAGTCTAAGGTACTCTAATGGCGTACCCCATTATTCATTTTCATTTTATTTGTTGAACTTTTGTTTTTGATTGATCTCTTGCTCCCATTTTATAGAAAGAAATTTACAAATATAATCTTGAAAGCAAAGGATAATTTAAGTTCAGTGTCTTGCTTAACAAATCTATTATCAATCATTAGCTTGATCAGTTTAAGAGCTCACTAGTTCAGATTTCAGAACAAACACCATCTTGCATGTTGGGGTAAGATTCATATTGAAGAGCTTTGCAAATATATCTTAAAGTTAGGACAGTAGTTCCACCATAACAATCTTCCCAAATTTTCACAATTTTTCATCCCTTATTAAACATGTTAGCATTTCCGTTAAAATGAAATCAAAGCAAAAAGAAACAAATGCATTATACTTCTTGCAGTAGCATGATATTAACATCAATTATTGAACTAATAATTTGCTTAGAGACCAAGTGACCAACAATGCTTAATATTGCCTAACTAGTCAGACAAACAATCATCCTAGTTACATGTTACAATATTTAAACTATTCAAACCAATATGATACTCTTACCATCCGAAACTTCTTTGCTAATCAGACTAATAAATTTCAAACAATTATTGCATAAAAATATTACTAATCAATAGAAATTTTCAATCATTAGTCATTACTGACAAAAAACTAAGATGGGAGCAAATGATCAATAAAACCAAAGTTAAAATAAATAAAATGAAAATGAATAATGGAGTAGGTCATTATAGTACCATTGACTGAATATTGAGATTGATACCTAATTTCATTGCAGAAGCGAAATCAGACATTTACTCTTCTTGTGGTCTTCTGTGCAATGACCACCAGCAGAAAAAAGAGACGGGTTTTGGAAGAAACTCTCAACGGTTGAACACAGTAAACATAAGAGACCGCGATTACAGATTCCTTGTCTCAAGCTGGACCTGAAAATGGAAGTATTTTAATTATGTAAATTCGAAATCAGAATCTAGTAAAAAGTAATTAAAAAATGCAAATGAAAATAATTAATTGTTACTCTAAAAAATAAATTAAAATAAGAAACGTCAAAGTTTAATTAGGGAATATGATCACACCCCTTCTAATTCTCTTTTGATTTGTGGTTGTTCTAGTTCCATTTTGTTTTGTTGTTGTTCTAGTTCCATTGCGGAGAAGGTGTTCAATCATACTCCCCAATTAAACTTTGACGCTTATCGTTATTTATATTTATTCTTTGGAGTAACAATCAATTATTTTCATCTTTGTTTTTTTAATTACTTTTTACTAGATTCTGATTTGAAGGTATATGATTAAAATACTTTCATTTTTTGGTCCAATTGATACAAGGAATCTGTGATGGCAGTCTCTTATATTCACTATGTTCAACAGTTAAGAATTTATTCCAAAACCCGTCTCTTTTTTCTGTTGGTGGTCGTTGTCGAGAAGACCGCAAGAAGAGTAAATATTTGGTTTTCGCTTCTGCAGTGAAATCAATCTTCAGTTAAAGGTACTTTTATGACATAATCCCATTATTCATTTTCATTATATTTGTTTGAACTTTTTTTTTTTTAACTGATCAGTTGCTCCCATCTTAGTTTTATGTCATTGATGATTGAAAATTTATGTTGATTAGTAACTTTTTATGCAATAATTGTTTGAAATTTTATTAGTCTGATTAGCACATATGTTTCGGATGGTGAGATTATTTTTGTATCCTATTGGTTTGAATGGTCTAAATGTTTTATTGGATTGCTAGGATGCTTGTTCATCTTACTAGTAATGCGATATTAAGCATTGTTGGTCTCTAAGCTTTATTTATTAAATAATTGATGTTAATTTCATGCTATTGCAAGAAGTATAATGCACTGGTTTCTTTCTGCTTGATTCCATTTTAGCAGAATTTGCTGACATGTTTTTTAATAGGGGATGAAATATTGTGTAGACTAGGGAAGACTGTTATGGTGGTGGAACTATTGTCCTCATTTTTTAGATGTGTTTGCAGAGCTCTTCAACATGAAAATGAAGGATGGTGTTTGTTCTGGACGAGTGAACTTTTAAGCTGATCAAGCTAATGACTGACAATAGATTTGTTAAGCATGACACTGAACTTAAATTATCCTTTCTTACAAGATTATATTTGTCACTTGTTGTAAATAGTTTCTTTCCAAGAGCGACAAGATGCAATCAATAGTATAAGGCTTACCGCTGCATTATGTTAAATATTGTTACTTGTTTGAAAAATGAAAGATAGAGAAGGAAATATGATGGATGCTTTACATTCGATAATTTATAAACATCACTTAAAGGTGGCCATCATTGGTCAATAATATGCATCTAATTATTGCTTGAGCCACATTGGTCAATAGACGGGAAACTTGTCTGAGTAACTTGTGTTTTAAATTATCTGATTCTTATTAACGAAAAAGTTCATATCAAAATAAAATGTGTAATAGCATATCCCTACTATCAATGATTGTCTCAATGGGTTTCCCTATTCCCATGTTTGCATTCTTGCATCAAATCCTTTAATGTCTTCTTATGAAACAAAAGAAACAGTTTCAGGAGTGCAGTCAAATCGTAGCTTTTATAAATGATATTACTGACAAAATCTTTCCTCGTTGATGCAACTAACTTATTGAGAATTAATGGTAAATGAAGGTTACTATATTTGTGGTGAAACTGCATTTTAACTGTATACTGTTTAATTTTTTTGACATTTCTCATGTTCTCCGGGTTACTCTGATTTTCACTTTTTTTCAAAATTATCCTAGCTTAAATTTCCCTGCATGTAATAACTTGTTAAGATGGTATAAAAATAAGATTTAAGCCAATGTATGCCGGTCAAGGTTAAGTGTAGTGATGTCCAAGAGGTATTCGTGGAGTACCACATCATCCACAAAACCTTTCTATGGAAAAATATTGTTTTATAGCCTATGTCAATTGCATTCTTCTCCATTTTTAATTATATCATATGTTTGTTATTTATTCTGTATTCATGTTTGAAATTCTGCCTGTACGAATTAGAAGCAGAATATCTAACAATCAAATTTTAGGTGGAGGTGTTACTAGATAGTGTAAAATGGGATGACAAAGGTTTGGCAGTGGCTATAGCTCAAAATGTTGACACTGGAGCTATATTAATGCAAGGCTTTACAAATAGGGATGCTCTAGCTACGACCATTTCTTCTCGGAAAGCAACATTCTACAGCCGGTCAAGGTCAACATTGTGGACAAAGGGGGAGACCTCCAAAAATTTCATTAATGTTCATGACATCTTTCTTGATTGTGATCGTGACTCTGTAAGTGGTTGACAACATGTAGTTTGAATACATAAGTCATTTTTTGGTTCTCGGATTTCATTTATTTCAACACTTCTCAGATAATATACCTTGGGAAGCCTGATGGGCCTACATGCCACACAGGGTCAGAAACTTGCTACTATACATCAATATTTGATCACTTGAAAGATCAAGAGGTTTGGCTTTAGTGCTTTAGTAAACAATGCTTTTTTTTACATAATCTTTTAGTATCTTTGTTTCTGATTTTGATTGTTTGTGGCAGGTTGAAGGAAATAGGTTGGCATTGACAACTCTGTACTCATTAGAGTCTACAATTTCCCAGCGGAAAGCAGAATTAGCAGCTCCAGAAAATGGGAAACCCTCTTGGACTAAACGATTATTACTTGATGACAACTTGCTGTGCTCAAAAATTCGGTACTATTATTGAAATGTTATAATTGGTTTCTAGTGCTTCATGCTTTTCCCTATTCTCTGTAAAATAGGAGAAAACGGTCGTGGAACAATTATTAAAATGTTCAAGTGACTAGGCCAATCTATAGTTTGTTTTTCAACCTTGGAATGCCTATAAGTAGGAAAACTATTTCTTTTTATTAAATGAAAGATAATAGACGGGGCAGAATATATAGAGCACTTTAATATAGATCTCTACATGTCTGACGTACCTTACTTTGCAGGGAAGAGGCCGATGAGTTATGTCGAACACTGGAGGAGAACGAGGATAAATCACGTACTGCCTCAGAGATGGCAGATGTTCTGTATCATGCTATTGTTTTGCTGACACTAAAAAATGTAAAAGCAGAGGAGGTCCTAGAAGTTCTCCGACAGAGATTTTCGAAGTCAGGTATTGAGGAAAAGAGAAGTCGCAAGCCAAAAAAATAGGCATTGACTGTATTTTTCTACCATGGGAATTGGTATATTTTACATGATACTAGATCGTGTTCTCTATTCCTTTTTGTTGTAATTTGGTAACTTGGCCTGTTTGCAAGACTTTGTTTCAATTGTCTTTGCTTCACAAATGCACAAAATATATGTTACTATTAGTGTTATAAAAAAAATGATTATCAATTTTCCCAAATTAACACTGAATTCAACTAAATATTCATGTTCACAATTTTTCGTTATTTTATTATTTTAGATGTTCAATGATTAACTTTACTGGTTTCATTTGACAGTGTCCGATTCCGCCATTGTTTTTGTTCCGGTCTCTTCTTTCCAACGATACATGATTTCCATCGATTGGACAACGTTTATTCCATTTTCGCATCAGTTGAATTTGTTTAGTTTGCCTTGTAATACAAGCTAAATACCCAACGAAACACCTCTTGGCGACAAATTCCTGAAAAATCTTTGTCCTTCTATGACAACCATGACTATCAACGCTAAGAATCATCATTATTCCACCATAAAGGTACAACTACTTGGAAACAATACATTCTAAGATTGCTTCCAACAGATATCGAATAAACCAATATAATGAATAATTAAGTAAAGTGGCCTCCTCTCAACAAATCGAGCAGGAAGGAGGCTAGTCCATTTTTTTTTTTTTTTATATCAAATAATCCTGAATTTACCTGAAGTTTGTTAAATTATACTATGAATTAAAGTTTGTAGAAATTCACAGTGAACTCTCCTAACGTTAAGTTTGATTGTTAAAAAGTAGGTTCGAGTCTCCTCAAGTTCACGATCTATAGTGAATCTATGATAGACATCCACTGTGAATCTCTCGCTTCTTCTTCTTCTACTTTTTTTTTTGGTTAATGGTCAATCTTACTTCTTAACAGTCAAATTTAATACCAGAGGAGTTCAGTGTAAGTATTTATAAACTTTGATTCCGAAATTTAACAAACTACAGGTAGGTTCAATGTTATTTTTTTTTAAAATTTAAATTTATTTTATTTTAATTAATAAAATAATATTAAATAAAAATACTTGAGAGAGATATAAAACAGTTAATAAAGATAAAGGGTATATTAGTAAAAGCAATCACTTTATATTTAAGTGGGAAAGTTGCACAAACTTGCTCCGAATTTAGATAATATTGCATGTAATCGTAACTTATACCATAAGGGGCCGTTTGTTACGATGGATTGGACTAGGATTGGATGAATCCCAGTGCAATCTATCGTTTGGTGGTGAAACCGGACTGGACAATCCAGTCCGGTGTCATCCATTTTATCCTACTATGGCAGGATAAATTCATCCTGCCACATTTGTACCGCCTCATATATTTTTTTAACAATTTTTTTTTCTTTTTTAAACACAACTTCTTTTTTAACAACTTTTTTTTTCTTTTTTTAAACACAACTTTTTTTTAACAAACTTACTTTTAACACAGTTTTTTTTTATATTATTATTATAATTATTTATATATAAAATATCAAAATTATTTTAATAAATTTTATTCTAACATTAAAAATAATATATTTTAATATTAAAATAATTAATTAATTCTAAATATTTAATTTAATTTAAATAATTTTTATTAAATTTATTTTAATCTAAATAATTTTATTTTTATTAAAATTGAATTTAAATAATTTTATTTTATTAAATTAAATATAATTTTATTTTATCTAAAATTAATTGATATATCAATTTTATATTATCTTAGATATTAAACATAATTATTTTACGTCCAGCCTAATACAACAGCGAATAATAAACAACACTTGTATCTTTTTAATTTTTTAATATAAATTAATTAATATAGTATATTTTATTTACAATGAATTCTAAAATATATATTATAAATATATTTAAATTTTATTTAGATTTATTTTAAATAATTTTAATTTAATTATATAATATTTAAAAATAATTTTATTTTTCTTAAAATTAATTTAATTTTATCCAATTCCATTCTACACCAAACAAGGGACAGTACTATTTTTAATCCTATCCATACTACTCCAAGCACATGACAGTACTAATTAGTCCAATCCAATCCAATCCAATCTAATTTCATAAAAATAATCCAATCCAATCCAATCCATTCCCATGAAACAAACGAGCCCTAAGTGTATAAATCTTATCCAGAATCTGTTGATCACAATTAAATTTAACATTTTATATTGTAAATATATATATATATATATATATATATATATTCATTGATACTGCTATTAGAGTGATTGATTTATATTTTTTCTGAAATTCAAATTTTTTTTAATAGTAAATTTATCTTGTTTGATAGTTTTAAAAATTGTGTAAAAAGTCTCCTTAAAATTAAAAAAAAAAAGTTATACAAAAGATATTTTTATACTTAAATCAGTTCGTCAACAGTTAGTCCACTCGTTAGTCAACGTATTTTAGTTATATTTTTATAATTATGGTAAAAGTTACCATTGTGCGTAATATTACCTAAATTTATGGGATTTGTACCATTTTTCCTATTTAAGTAAAGGTACTATGAATCCATTTAGAAAAAAATTGAACAAATGTTAAGTTCTTAGTGGATTATAATGGGTTTTAAAAGATAAATCCAATCCAAACAATTATTTTTTAGGTTTTAATATCTTAACTCATTGATGATCCAACCCAATGAAGGTAGCAATTCATGCGTTTTTTGCCAGTGGGTTTGGGTGAAATTATGCCGGGTCTAATTTGAATGTCCAAGTTTCACGAAAAGCTCTAATCTAAACTTGGCCCAACACCTTGCCGGTCCGGGCCATCCCAATAACGGATAGGAACCTTCTTGGGTTGAAGCCCGACCCGATGGCCTCTTGGTCGGTAAGACAGGACTGTTTTAGGGTTTTTTTTCTTAATAATTGGATCCCTAGTAATCCATCCAGTTCCAGATACGTCAAATTGCAAAGTCTCCGCCATTCGATCGAAGTAACAGCATCGAATCGTTCTTTGCGGTTAGGGTTAATTCTTAGTATTTATTGAAAGTTTAATTTTGATTTCATGTGAAAGTTGAATTGACTAATTTGATTTGGAAAGTGAATATCAGTGAGAAGATGACATTATCGGAGGAAGAAATCAAAAGGCTATGCAGAATAAGAAAGACAGTGATGGAGATGCTTCGAGATAGAGGCTATTTTGTAGGTGACTTCGAGATTAACATGACCAAACAACAGTTTGTTTCCAAATATGGTGAGAATATGAAAAGAGAGGACCTTGTTATCAATAAAGCTTTGCGCAACACCAACTCTGATCAGGTTTCTTATATTTTTATTTATTTATTTATTTTTTAAATTTTAGCCAATGGAATTAATGCCTTGGTTGATAAGGTTTTATGCTTAAATTTAGGCTTCAGCTCAGGTTTCGTTTCATCATTCATATCTTTTATTATCTTCACTGTGGGAGGTTGTCTGTGCTGGATAGTTGAAGCCATGCACCTTAAATCAAATTTTTAGTAACAGTTCTGCATCCAAAAGTTTTTTTTTTTGTTTCTTTTTTTATCCAATTCAATTTTGTTTAAATTTTTTTAAATGGATTTAAAAGTTTGCGAAGTTAAAGTAGAGTTAAATTAGTGTGTTTCTCATATACTCTAAAATTATGTTGGCCATGTATATTTCTCTGATTTTTTATCTTACTTTTTTCTTTTTTCCTCGGCCTTGTTACCAGATTTATGTTTTCTTTCCTGAGGAACCAAAAGTTGGCGTTAAGACTATGAAGACGTATACCAATCGCATGAAATCAGAAAATGTTTTTAGAGCAATATTGGTGGTTCAACAGAATTTGACTCCCTTCGCTCGGACATGTATAAGCGAGATATCATCAAAGTTCCACTTGGAGGTATTCCAGGTAAAATCAGTTTCTTCAATTATATTGACAGCTTTAACTCCTAGTAGTTGAATTTTAACCAATGTGCTTAAAAATAAGAGAGTAAACATAGTACTCCATCTTGAGATAATGGTTAGATCGGTATGTTCATCTTAATTCGATGATTATCTATGTTACTTGTGGCCAATTCTTGTGATGACAAGGTTGAAGCACTGCAGTCTAAAGAATTATTTTCACTGTCCTGGTGTGTGGTAATGATAATGCATTACTTTCTGTACTTGAAGAAGGATATTAAGGTTTTTAGTAATTATTTTAATCCATTGAAACAGGAGGCAGAGCTCATGGTCAACATCAAAGAACATGTTCTTATTCCTGAGCACCAGGTGCTTACAAATGAAGAGAAGAAGACTTTGCTGAAAAGGTATACGGTGAAGGAAACACAGGTCAGTTTTGAGGATCTTGATATCTTCATCTTGTTCAACGCATACGTCTAGCCTATTGAGTCATATGATTTGTGTGCTTAGCTACTGCCTTAAAAACGAATTAGGTTCCATGCATAAGGCTCGGCATTATAAAGAATTTATAATTCTAGGATGGTGTTGATACTTCAAACTTTATGAAACTCGTACTTTTTATTAAAATTATAGTACTATTTCTCCCTTCAATGTTCACATGTGATTCGTGTATACTTCATATGCTTGACACTTCAATTTCCAGGGTGTGTGTTTTCTCTGCCACCACAATTTTATTTTAAACTTTTTGGGAGTGTAGATATATATATAGATATATGTGCAGCTCAGATTGAGGATTTATTCAAATAGAGGAGCAGGTGGGGATTTTTATTGAAATTTGTGCTTTTAGATGCATCACTGTTGTAGCTCTTAGAGGGGGTTCACCACTAAGTAAAAATTTTCTTGCCTTAAGGTTCTTAGGCTTAAGTTCATGATTTAAACTATTTAAGCATTTTTATGGTTTAATTAAGCTCATTGAAGTTTTTGTATTGACACGGTGATAGGTAAAATTACAAATGCTGGTTATCTTTTTTAAGGAGCCGTTCATATGTTAGCTAATGAGAATTTGTTTAATAACAACCATTTTTGGAGGGCAATTCATTAAAATGTGTTTGGTGCAGTAATTGTCCCAAAAAAATCAATTTATATAAATGAATGGTTTACGAATTGTATTAATTTGGTCCTGTGAGTTTGAAGGGAGAATGCTAAATCTTGCCTATTTATATGTTTTGACTTTTGATATGGATCAACTACAATGTGGTGTTACTCCTGTTGTTACTTAAGGTTGGGATGTCAGTTTTGTATTATTAGACATTTTAGTATATAGCTCAGTTTGCATTTCTGTTGCAATTCTTATGTGTTTCTATATTCTTTGGGGTTTGGAGTTCAGTTGCCTCGTATTCAAGTGACCGATCCAATTGCTAGATATTATGGGCTCAAGCGTGGACAGGTTGTGAAGATTATCCGACCAAGTGAAACTGCTGGCCGTTACGTCACCTATCGATATGTTGTATAATTTATTCATCAATAATTGCAGTCATCTGACATTAATTAAGTTTGGATACCTTGCCTTGCATTGGAACTGCTTTTGTCCTTGCTTTTGTCAGAATGACAGGTAAATGCAGAACCTGCTGGAGTTTTAAGATTAGGACCTGAAGATAATTTTTATATTTAGTGCCTACTAATATGGGTACTGGTACTTATTTATGCTGTCATGGCTGCATCGTAAAATTGCCCTCAGACCGAAACTGAAAAGCTAATGGAGACATTTTCCTTTGGATCTTTGTAAAGTTTTGTGTCATTTGAAGGTCCAATTCTTATGACATTTTCCTTCTCTTTTCAGTATATCTTGCATAGAAGAACATTTTTCTGGGTATTAGATGCATACATGATATGCAATAACTTGTTATGGTTTTATGCACTTGTCCATTGCCCTTGAAGCTGCTAGAAACAGAAATATTAGGAAGAGAGAGTGCATGGTAAAACTTTATTGGTTCGAAACCTAACCAAGTAGTCTCGCTTCATATATTTATAGATAATTGAAAACAAAGAGAAGCTGGTTGTTTCTTTTGAGAAGAAAGAAAGAAAGACAACTTAATGAACTAACCTATATTTTCGTGTATTTGTGTGTGCTAAGAGGGGGGGCAATACTGTCATTTAAAATAAATTATTATGTTTTCAAAATCAAGTAGAGATTAATTAACGTATTCTTCTTATTTATTTTTACATCTTTTCTTGAGGTCAAGATTGTGAAAATTATTTTGGTCCTAACTTTTTGTAAAATATTACTTTTTGACTAATATTTGACTTTTTAGCTCGTGGTCTTTAACTTTTTTAAAATCAATTAAAATGGTTATTAATGGTTAAATATGACAGAATGTGTAAATTTACTATTTTACCTTTAGTTTTAATTTATTAAATTGAAAAATTGATTGTTTTTCCTTTATTAAAATTAAAATCTCTTAAAAAAATTATTACAATAAATAATTTTTTTAATAATTTAAAATAATATATTAAATTAACATTCAAATGAAAAAAATAATATTATATATTAAAATTTAATAATATTAATCTATACAATTATTTATTATAAAAAATTGGGAAAAAACCCAAAAACCCAGAAATGGATTTATGGAATTTTTGGATTTCTGTCAGAAATTCAGATTTTGAGGTTTCTGGAAGAAATTCAAAAATATGGGAGGAGGCTGAGATTCCAGAAACTTAAATTTATGAAATATGGGTTTTTGTTTCTTTCAGAAACTCAAAAATTTGGGTTTCTAGAAGAAATTTAGAACCTAGAAATTTGGGTTTCTGGAAGAAATCCAGATACCCAGATCCGGGTTTTTGGATTTTCAGAAATCTGGGAGAGGGTTTTTGGATTTCCAGAATCCTGGGAGGAGGCACGCATCGCCTCCCATATCTGATGGAGGAGGCGCCGCCTCCTCCCATTAGTTTTCTACGAATGAAGGAGGCTACCTCCTTCATTTTTTTTAATTATTAAATTTTTAATTAATTTTTTTGTTTAATAAGTTTTTATTAATTTTTTAATATAAATTATTATTTTTATATAAAAAGACTAAAATACCCCTGTAATTGTTAAATTTAATTAATTGTTGACTAACAGAATAATTAAATTGATGGATATTTGAAAAGTTAGGGACTATGGGAGCTAAAAAATGAAACAGTGGTCAAAATATGATATTTCGTGATAAGTTAGGGACCTAAATGATTTTTGCCCAAAAAACTTTATACCAATTGTACTTGGGTGAATTGCACTAAGATGTCTTGACTTTATCTATAATTATACGTATAATGTCAGTTTATTCTTTATTACACTCAAGTATTATTGAGCGCTTTGATCACCGTTAACTTAATGGTGGTCTTAACATGGTTAGGGGTGTAAACATTTTTTATTAATTAAAATTTAATTACTTAATTTTTTTTTTTGAAAAAAATGGACGGAGAGCATTAAATCTTACTCATCTCTCAAAACACTCTTCACTGTAAAAAAAAAAAATTTAAAAAATTTATTTTAAAGAAAAGAAAATAAATCTTGAATAGATATGGATATTTTTTTTTTTTCAGATCTATTCCCTTTTTCGAAAAAAAAAAAACTCGCTTTTTTTTTTAAAATAAAATTATTTTTGTATCAATTTCCATCAAATGGAGCGATGCCATTATTGATGGAGGTGCTCCATTGTAGCTCCATCAGCGATGGAGTATGGAGCAGATGCTCCATCTCTGCGATGGAGCAGAAAACTCCATCACAAATATGTGATTGAGGTGCGATGGAGCCAGTGCTCCATCTCTTCTAGAGCAGCTTCTGCTGCCTCTTTTTCTTTTTGGGTTGTTGAATGTGAATGGATTTTTATTGGAAAAAATGTGTGAAATTTGTTGGAGAAAATGAGTTGTTGTTGAAGATTGAAGAAGATATATTATTTTTTGTGGAATTTTGTTTTGTGAGAGAAAACATTGTGTGGATTTTGGTGGAGAAATGAATTATTGCTGTTGTTGAAGATGGAAGATGATAAATTATTTATTGTGAATTTTGTTTTTATGAGTGAAATTTTTTATGTGGATTTTGTTAGAGAAATAGATTGTTTTTGTTGAAGACGGAAGATGATGACTTATTTATTGTGAATTTTGTTTTTATGAGTGAAAAATTTGTTTGGATTTTGTTTGAGAATGGATTGTTGATGGTGAAGATTGAAGAAGATTAATTATTTGTCGTAGAGTTTTGTTGTTGTGATACATAAAAAAAAATTTGCTTGGAATGTTGGTAGAAAATTGGAGAAAATTTTTGTTTTTTTTTAATTAATTTTTTTATAAAAATAAAAGAGAAAAATAATTTTTTATTAAATAAAAATAATATCTGTGGTCTTTTACCCTTCACACGTTGATAAAATCGTTAAGTTAATGTGATTAAGCATATTTACGTATAATAAATATTAAATTGATATTATGCATATAATTATGGATAAAGTCAAGGTATCTTAGTGCAATTCACCCATTATACATTGAATAAAATTATGGGCAATTATTAATTTGGTCCCTAATGTTTGGAAAATTATCAATTTTTTAACGTAATTTCGTTTATTAGTATTCTTGAGCTCTAACTTTCTAAAAATGTATCAATTTATCCTTCTGTGAGTCAACCGATAATCAAACTTAACTATTCCAAGGGTATTTTTATTTTTAAAGCTATTTCTAATTAAAAATTTAAATAAATTAAATTAAAAAATTAAATAAATTTTCACCATTCATCAAGATTGATGGACGGTGGAGATTATATTGGAATTTTAAAAAATAAAAAAATCAAAATCAAATATTTTTTAATTTAAAAATTTTGTTTGCTATTCATAAAAAAAAAAATTGAAAACTTGATGTTCTTGGTGGAGTTCCAGATTGGATCTCCACCGTCCAAGAACAATAAAAATAAATGAAAGTTGAAGATGAACCCACAAACTGGGTTCGTTGTTGAAGACGAACCCAGCTGGGTTAGTCTTTAACAACGAACCCAAATCTGTGTTCCTTGAAGAACGAACCCAGTTGGGTTCCTCTCAACTGGGTTCGTTCTTCAACTTTTAATTCTTTCTTTTTTTGGCTTGTTGTTCTTAGTGGAGATTGAATCTGAATCTACACCAAGAACAACAAGTTTTCAATTTTTTTTTATGAAAAGCAAAAAACAAATTAAAAAAAAAATTGATTTCAATTTTTATTTTTTTAAAAAAATTCCAATATAATCTCCACCGTCCATTCTTTATTTTTTTTTAAAGAATGGAGGAGGCTTTTGCTCCCCTTTTCGCTAGCAGAAAACCAGCCTTCTCTAGCGCTTTAAATCACTGGAGGATGGTGGTTATCATTCAGCCAATGGAGGAAGCTTGCCTCAATGCTGGAGGATGTTAGATCGTCCTCTTGCAATGTTGATGTTGCCAGAGTTGAAGCTGTAGACAGACAATTTGTCCTCCGACGATCGATCTGTCATTCGGCTGCAGCTATGCCCTTTTTGATTTTTTTTATTAATTTATTTTTAATTTGATAATACTATTTTATGTAAGTTTATTATATAAATATAATTTAATATTAATTAAAAAAAATTGAAGCCACCAAAAAGATGGTTTTATGTCCGTGAAGGTTTGGCGAGAAACCGAATAACCAACAAATCATTTTACTCCACGCATGAAAGAGATCATTGTCGATCTCTTATAGTTAAAGGAGACCATAACATATCCCCTCTAAAATGAGGAGATTTGTTCCCCTCCAATTCATGGATGAGATCCCTTCTCCAATAACTAGAAGAGATACTAAACCGGTGGTGGAGTGCAGGGATGGAGCCATAAATATTTTTTAGTGGGAGCGTCGTGAAATATTAAGTTATATCAACATATATTTATGAGGGTGCATGTTAAAAAAATGGGGGATTGTAACATCCCGGATTTCGGGTGATGAATTTTAGATATATATGAAATATGTGAAAAATAAATTTTTACTATTTGAGGGGGTGTAAATGTAATTAAATGTATGGTTATTTTATGATTTCCAGCGGACCGGATTGAATAGTGAAAAAATGAAAAAAATTGGAAAACTGGACCAGAGAGCATCGCGACCTGGTCACCGCGACCACAGGTCGCGACAGCTCGCTCGCGGTGAAAAACGCAAAATCTGGCAGTGAGTACCGCGACCAGTCACCGCGACCACAGGTCGCGCTGGCTTGCTCGCGATGAAAATGGCAAAACCTGGCAGTGAGCAACGCGACCAGCCACCGCGACCACAGGTCGCGATGGACTGCTCGCGATGAAATTGTCAAAAACAGGCAGAGAGCAACGCGACCATTCGCGCGACCAGGGCGCGCTCGCGACGAAGGCGGTGCGCGCATTCCAGTGAGCATCGCGACCTGGTGCCGCGACCACAGGTCGCGACGGCGGTCGCGATGGCGAAAAAAATATAAAAAAAAGAGAAGCTTCTCGCAGAAGCCAGAGAAAACAGAAACAGCAAGAGGAGAGAGAAACGACCGAGAAAAGAAAGAAAAGAGGAGAAAAAGAAGAAGAAGAAGAGAGAAGAAGAAGAAAGAAAAGAAAAGAAAAAGAGGAAGAAGGAGAAAGGAAAAAGAGAAGGGAAAGAAATCGTGGAACCGCGGTTTCTCGAACGAAAAATTCGGATTCCAAGTAGGTGTACTCTCGTTTTCGAAATCGTTTCGAACTGTCTTTCGTTTACTTTTTCATTTTAGTTTTCGATTTCGTTCCTCGTTTTTATTTTCGTTTTCGAATTCGTTCATAGTTTTCGATTTCGATTTTTGGTATGAAAAGTGTTTGCTTTATATGAAAAATTGATGATTGATGCATTTATTATTGATTTTGAACTGAGTTTATGTTACATCGCGTTTTGATCGTATTCCGATTGTGTCGATTTTGTTAAAAATACATGATTTATATTTTGTATGAATATTGTTGATATTCTTGAGAAATATTGTGCGAAATGTATATTTATTAAGTATTGCTTATGAAAATTATTTACCGAAACGGCCCTAGGATACTTAGACATAGAAACGGATATAGGAGGTTGGTATACCAGCTGGGTTTTATTGAGCAGTACTGCGCCGTTATTATTGTGTGATTGTTGTTGCGGGGCAATCTCGGACAATCACACCGATTTAGTGATCGTTGTTGCGGGGCAATCTCGGACGATCACAATGATACTAGCGATTGTTGTTGCGGGGCCATCTCGGACAATCGCGATGATATTAGTGATTGTTGTTGCGGGGCAATCTCGGACAATCACTTGGACCCATATTCCAGTCCCAGAATGTTTAGTATTCTAGTGGGCCAGAATTGATTGGAATTGAAAAGTGTACTGAATGATTTTATTGATAGCATTTGTATATTGATCTCCTTATAGAAATTAAAGTGATTGAAAGTGTTTAATGCTTTGATTCTGAAATTTAATTGTTTTGAAAGTGATTTAGAAATAAAACTCATATTGTGGTTTATTGTTTCTTTAAAGAATAATTATATTGTAATTTACTTAATTGAGTTTTTAGTACACCCACTAAGCTTTATGCTTAGCGCGTTAGTTTGTTTCTAACGCGTAGGTACCAGGAATCCAGAGGAGGCTAGAGATTGAAGAAGGAGCAAGTTGCAAACCGAGTCACAGGATTGTACAGTTGGGTAGCTATATTTATGTTATGTGTATACATATTCTGAAAGCATGCATATACAGGGAATTTGTAAAACGTTTGTAATTAATTAGTTGTGATTTATGTCTCTTATTATTAAAACTGTTTGTAAATATCAAGGTCTGTTTGTTTTATTTTATAAATTGTGATTGATAAGTCGCACTAAACGGCAGAGTGCGCAACCGTTTGAAAGTGCTATTGAAGTGTTTTTGAAATTGGAATTGAATTGATTTGTAGAAAACTGGTTTTGGAAAGTCCGAAAAACAAACGGCACTCTGCCGAATTTTCGTAAAAAGTTTAATTATTGTTTATGGGCTCACAAGGATTTTAAAATGTAAAATGAAGTTTTGAAAAGATGTGAAAGTCCGAGTGGCGCGCCCCGGGTCGGTCCGGCCGGATCGGGTCGGGGGGTGCTACACTTAAGTGGTATCAGAGCGCGGTTTAGGCGTTTCTGGACCAAAGAGTCAGAGTCTGTATATGCATGCATTGTATAAAGCTACCCATAGGAATGTGTGACTCTAATCTGCAGAACTCTTCTGTCTGATATAGGATAAAGAATGGAAGGAAGTGGTGATAGACCTGAGAGTCCCGCCAGCGTGGCTGGGGGAGCATCGAGGGAATCAGTGAGTCCGAGAGTACCGGACCCTGTACAGCCAGCGTTTATGCAGCAAATGGCTGAGTTCTTCTAGAATGTGGCTAGAGCAGCACCACGAAGATCAGCCATAGAGCGGTTGGCTAAACACAGACCTACTGATTTCCATGGTAGGAAGGATGAGGATGCATCTGCCGCAGAACACTGGTTTGAACGGACGAACAGAATATTAGAGCAGATGCACTGCACACCGGAAGAGCGATTGGAGTGTGCAGTACCCTTACTGCAGGAGGATGCCTACCAGTGGTGGACCTCCATTATACAGACCGTGCGACCAGAGGACAGAACGTGGGACTTCTTTCAGACGGAGTTCCGGAGAAAATATATTGGTCGCATCTATCTGGATAATCTGAAGAGGGAGTTTACCAACCTGAAACAGAGGCAGATGACTGTGACTGAGTATGAGAGGGAGTTTGTCAGGTTGAGTAAGTATGCGAAAGAGATGGTGGCAACAGAGGCGGATAAGTGTAGACGATTTGAAGATGGACTGAATGATTACATCCGCCTACAGGTTGTGTAACGTTCTGAATTTCTAAGTAATTGATTATGATATTGATATAATTAGACTGTGAATTAATTGAGAAATGTTACAGGTTGCTGCCTTTGAGTTTGAGGATTTTACCAGACTTGTCTCGGCAGCTCTGAATGTAGAGAGAATAAAGAAAGAAGAGCAGGCCAGAAGAGACAGAGGGCAGCAGAGAAGAGGGGCAGGGCCATCCAGCTCATATCAGTCCCCGAGTAAGAAATTTAAAGGACCGCAACCGAGTGGTCCAGTGCAGTCACAGAGGCCAGTACCTACAGCTAGGCCTGGTCAGTCTGCGACTTCTATAGCCAGTACCCCTAGGAGTGCAGGTAGGGGACCAGCCCCTCCAATATGTGATCATTGTGGCAAAAGACATCCTGGGGAATGCTGGAAACTTACAGGAGCATGCCTGAAATGTGGCTCCCATGATCATTTCGTGAGGGATTGCCCACAGATGGGACCCCAGCAGCCAGAGAGACCAGCCCCTACTACTTCCAGAGGTAGGAGGCCTAGTCAGGCAGTGCCTGAAGGTGGTAGCCACAGAGGAGTGTCAGAGTCAGTGATGAGACCTGATAGTAGAGCTCCTGCACGCGTTTATGGTGTTCGGGCTCAAGAAGATAAAGATGCTCCTGATGTGATAGCTGGTATTATTTCTATTTTTGATACTTCAGCTATTGCATTGATAGATCCAGGTTCTACACACTCATATATCTGTGATGCATTGTTGAAACAAAGAAGTTTGCAAACTGAACCTACTGAATTTGATGTATTAGTCAGTAATCCGATAGGTCAGAGTGTAGTAGTGAATCGTATATATAGAAATTGTCCTATTCGGATACAGGAGTGTGACTTTCCTGGAGACTTAATGGAGTTGCCATTCCATGAGTTTGATGTGATACTCGGCATGGATTGGTTAACTCGTTATAGAGTGGTGATCGATTGTGAATTGAAGCGAGTGACCCTCAGAACAGTAGATGGTGCAGAGATCTCTATGGTGGGTGAAAGGAGGGATTTTCTCTCCAATGTCATTTCAGCCACTGCAGCCTGTAAATTGATCAGAAAGGGGTGTGAAGCATATTTGGCACAGGTGGTTGATTCTAGAAAAGTGAATGCAGAAATTCAGAATATACCCACTGTATGTGACTTCGCAGATGTGTTTCCAGAGGAGCTTCCTGGTTTGCCACCTCAGAGAGAAGTGGAGTTTGTGATTGACGTGGTACCAGGTACGTCTCCAGTATCGATAGCACCCTACAGAATGGCACCAGCAGAACTGAAAGAATTGAAGATACAGTTACAGGAATTGCTGGATAAAGGCTTCATCAGACCTAGTGTATCCCCTTGGGGAGCCCCAGTCCTGTTTGTGAAAAAGAAGGATGGGTCCCTGAGATTATGCATTGACTACAGGCAGCTGAATAAACTGACCGTAAAGAACAAGTATCCGTTGCCAAGAATCGATGATTTGTTCGACCAACTGAGAGGAGCTTGTGTCTTCTCAAAGATAGATCTGAGATCGGGATATCACCAGTTGAGGATAAAGGAGTCAGATATTCCGAAAACTGCATTCAGAACCAGGTATGGACACTATGAATTTGTAGTGATGCCATTTGGGCTGACTAATGCACCTGCAGCCTTTATGGATCTGATGAACAGAATATTCCGACCATACTTGGATCAGTTTGTAGTAGTCTTTATCGATGATATCCTGGTATACTCACAGACAGCTGAGGACCATGACAGACACCTCAGAGTAGTATTGCAGATTCTGAGGGAGAAGCAACTGTATGGCAAACTGAGCAAGTGTGAGTTCTGGTTGCCTGAGATTGCATTCTTGGGTCACATTGTATCCGCAGAGGGTATTAAGGCAGATCCGAAAAAGATTGAAGCGATAGTGGAATGGAAGCCTCCCAGAAATGTGACAGAAGTCAGAAGTTTCCTAGGCTTGGCAGGTTATTATCGACGGTTTGTGAAGGGGTTTTCCTCCATAGCAAGTCCGTTGACCAAGTTACTGCATAAGAATGTCAGATTTGAGTGGACTGACAGATGCCAGGCAGCTTTTGACCGATTGAAGGCAATTCTTGTAGAGGCTCCAGTTCTGATTCAGCCTGTTTCAGGTAAAGACTATGTGATTTATAGTGATGCCTCACATCATGGTTTGGGATGTGTATTGATGCAGGAAGGCAAGGTGGTTGCATATGCGTCCAGACAGTTGAAAAGTCATGAGCTGAACTATCCGATTCATGATCTGGAACTTGCAGCCATAGTCTTCGCACTGAAAATATGGAGGCATTACTTGTATGGTGAGAAGTGTTATATCTACACGGATCACAAGAGTCTGAAATATCTGCCTACCCAGAGAGAGCTCAATTTGAGACAGAGAAGGTGGATGGAGTTGATAAAAGACTATGACTGTGTAATCGACTACCATCCAGGAAAGGCGAATGTAGTCGCAGATGCATTGAGCAGAAAAGCATTGTTTGCTCTGAAGGCTATGAATGTGCAATTGCAACTGAATCCAGATAGTGCATTGGTAGCCGAATTGATATGCAGACCCAGTCTGATTCAGCAGATTGCAGAGAAACAGAAGCAGGATGCTAGAATTCAGATGATATGTGAACAGATTCCAGAAGGGAAGCATCCGGATTTTTCAATCAGAATTGATGGTATTGTGTGTTTCAGAGACAGGATTTGCATTCCAGAAAATGAAGAATTGAGAAAGATGATCCTGACAGAGGCACACAGTAGTTCATATGCAATGCACCCAGGTAGCACGAAAATGTACAGAGACTTGAAAATGCAGTACTGGTGGTCTGGTATGAAAAAGGATGTGATAGAATTTGTGAACAGATGCTTGACTTGTCAACAGGTGAAAGCTGAACACCAGGTTCCATCAGGATTGTTACAACCAATAGCAATACCTGAATGGAAATGGGATCGCATCACTATGGACTTTGTCACTGGATTGCCACTCACCCGGAGTAAACACGATGCAGTATGGGTTATAGTGGACAGGTTGACGAAGTCAGCACATTTTCTACCTGTCAGAACTGACTACTCTTTGGATCGACTGGCAGAATTGTATATCAGAGAGATAGTCAGATTGCATGGAGTGCCTGTATCCATTATATCAGATAGAGATCCGAGGTTTACATCCAGATTCTGGAAGAAGTTTCAAGAAGCCTTGGGTACTCGACTGAGCTTCAGTACAGCCTTCCATCCACAGACAGACGGCCAATCGGAAAGGGTAATTCAGGTGCTTGAAGATATGCTCAGGAGTTGTGTGATTGAATTTGAAGGAAGTTGGGCGGATCATCTTCCATTGATTGAGTTCGCCTACAACAACAGTTACCAATCGAGCATAGCTATGGCACCGTATGAGGCACTGTATGGAAGGAAATGCAGGACTCCAGTATGCTGGACAGAGTTAGGAGAGGACAGGTTAGTAGGCCCAGATTTGATTCGACAGACTGAGGAGAAGGTGAAGATTATCAAGGATCGATTGAAAATTGCTTCTGACCGACAGAAATCCTATGCGGATTTGAAAAGAAAAGAGATAGAATATGAAGTCGGTGAGAAAGTGTTTCTGAAGGTATCTCCGTGGAAGAAAGTGCTTCGATTTGGCAGAAAAGGTAAGTTGAGTCCTAGGTTTATTGGGCCATACGAAATCATCGAACGTGTGGGACCAGTAGCCTATAGACTAGCTTTACCTCCAGAATTGGAAAAGATCCATAATGTGTTCCATGTATCGATGCTGAGGAGATACAGATCTGATCCTTCCCACAGAGTTCAGGTCGAAAGCATTGAAATCCAACCAGATCTGACTTATGAGGAGGAACCAGTACAGATTCTTGATCGGGAGATCAAAGAACTTAGAAATAAAAGAGTGCAATTGGTGAAAGTTCTCTGGAGGAACCATAAAGTGGAAGAGGCTACCTGGGAGAGCGAAGAAACGATGCGACAGCAATATCCCCAACTGTTTCATTGAGGTAAATTTCGAGGACGAAATTTCTTAAGTGGGGGAGAATTGTAACATCCCGGATTTCGGGTGATGAATTTTAGATATATATGAAATATGTGAAAAATAAATTTTTACTATTTGAGGGGGTGTAAATGTAATTAAATGTATGGTTATTTTATGATTTCCAGCGGACCGGATTGAATAGTGAAAAAATGAAAAAAATTGGAAAACTGGACCAGAGAGCATCGCGACCTGGTCACCGCGACCACAGGTCGCGACAGCTCGCTCGCGGTGAAAAACGCAAAATCTGGCAGTGAGTACCGCGACCAGTCACCGCGACCACAGGTCGCGCTGGCTTGCTCGCGATGAAAATGGCAAAACCTGGCAGTGAGCAACGCGACCAGCCACCGCGACCACAGGTCGCGATGGACTGCTCGCGATGAAATTGTCAAAAACAGGCAGAGAGCAACGCGACCATTCGCGCGACCAGGGCGCGCTCGCGACGAAGGCGGTGCGCGCATTCCAGTGAGCATCGCGACCTGGTGCCGCGACCACAGGTCGCGACGGCGGTCGCGATGGCGAAAAAAATATAAAAAAAAGAGAAGCTTCTCGCAGAAGCCAGAGAAAACAGAAACAGCAAGAGGAGAGAGAAACGACCGAGAAAAGAAAGAAAAGAGGAGAAAAAGAAGAAGAAGAAGAGAGAAGAAGAAGAAAGAAAAGAAAAGAAAAAGAGGAAGAAGGAGAAAGGAAAAAGAGAAGGGAAAGAAATCGTGGAACCGCGGTTTCTCGAACGAAAAATTCGGATTCCAAGTAGGTGTACTCTCGTTTTCGAAATCGTTTCGAACTGTCTTTCGTTTACTTTTTCATTTTAGTTTTCGATTTCGTTCCTCGTTTTTATTTTCGTTTTCGAATTCGTTCATAGTTTTCGATTTCGATTTTTGGTATGAAAAGTGTTTGCTTTATATGAAAAATTGATGATTGATGCATTTATTATTGATTTTGAACTGAGTTTATGTTACATCGCGTTTTGATCGTATTCCGATTGTGTCGATTTTGTTAAAAATACATGATTTATATTTTGTATGAATATTGTTGATATTCTTGAGAAATATTGTGCGAAATGTATATTTATTAAGTATTGCTTATGAAAATTATTTACCGAAACGGCCCTAGGATACTTAGACATAGAAACGGATATAGGAGGTTGGTATACCAGCTGGGTTTTATTGAGCAGTACTGCGCCGTTATTATTGTGTGATTGTTGTTGCGGGGCAATCTCGGACAATCACACCGATTTAGTGATCGTTGTTGCGGGGCAATCTCGGACGATCACAATGATACTAGCGATTGTTGTTGCGGGGCAATCTCGGACAATCGCGATGATATTAGTGATTGTTGTTGCGGGGCAATCTCGGACAATCACTTGGACCCATATTCCAGTCCCAGAATGTTTAGTATTCTAGTGGGCCAGAATTGATTGGAATTGAAAAGTGTACTGAATGATTTTATTGATAGCATTTGTATATTGATCTCCTTATAGAAATTAAAGTGATTGAAAGTGTTTAATGCTTTGATTCTGAAATTTAATTGTTTTGAAAGTGATTTAGAAATAAAACTCATATTGTGGTTTATTGTTTCTTTAAAGAATAATTATATTGTAATTTACTTAATTGAGTTTTTAGTACACCCACTAAGCTTTATGCTTAGCGCGTTAGTTTGTTTCTAACGCGTAGGTACCAGGAATCCAGAGGAGGCTAGAGATTGAAGAAGGAGCAAGTTGCAAACCGAGTCACAGGATTGTACAGTTGGGTAGCTATATTTATGTTATGTGTATACATATTCTGAAAGCATGCATATACATGGAATTTGTAAAACGTTTGTAATTAATTAGTTGTGATTTATGTCTCTTATTATTAAAACTGTTTGTAAATATCAAGGTTTGTTTGTTTTATTTTATAAATTGTGATTGATAAGTCGCACTAAACGGCAGAGTGCGCAACCGTTTGAAAGTGCTATTGAAGTGTTTTTGAAATTGGAATTGAATTGATTTGTAGAAAACTGGTTTTGGAAAGTCCGAAAAACAAACGGCACTCTGCCGAATTTTCGTAAAAAGTTTAATTATTGTTTATGGGCTCACAAGGATTTTAAAATGTAAAATGAAGTTTTGAAAAGATGTGAAAGTCCGAGTGGCGCGCCCCGGGTCGGTCCGGCCGGATCGGGTCGGGGGGTGCTACAGGGATTATCATTTTGATCCCTAAATTTTGGAGAATTATCAGTTTTTTAAATGAATTATGGTTAATGGTACACTTGGTCCCTAACTTTTAGAAAATGCATTAATTTGGTCCTTCTGTAAGTCAACCGTTAGTCAAACTTAACAGTTCCAGGGGCATTTTTGTCTTTAAACCTATAAATGGTCAACAGTTTTTTTTAGTGAAATGACATATCTACCCCTAATTAAAAATTTATAATAAATTAAATTAAAAATTTAAAAAATTTAAAATAATTAAATTAAAAATTTTAAAAAATTTCAATGAATCTCCACCGTCTATTAAGATTGATGGATGAAATTAAAAAAAAAATTAAAGTAAAAATTAATTTTTTTTATTTTTTATTTAAAAAAAAATTAAAATTATGAGTGGTGGAGATTCAGATTGAATCTCCACCGTTCATCAATCTCTCAATCACAAAAAAAAAGAAAAAAAAAGAAGATGAAATTCAAAGTTTGAAGATCAACGAACCTATATTCGTTGATCTTCAACCTCAATGAGCCCAGATTTGGGTTCGTTGAGGTGCGATCATTAACAAACCCAGAAACTGGGTTCGTTGCATGCAACAAACCCAATTTCTGGGTTCGTTGATGTGCAACGAACCCAAAAGACCGTGTTCGTTACAGATGCAACGAACCCAGTGTCTGGGTTCGTTGCACCTCAACGAACCCAGATCTGGGTTCGTTGAGGTTGAAGATCAACGAACCCTTCTGGGTTCGTTGATCTTCAAACTTTGAATTTCATCTTCTTTTTTTGGATCTTCACCATTTAGAATTCAATTTTTTAAAAAATAATTTTTTTTAAAGAAATTATATTTTCACTTTAATTTTTTTTAAATTTTAATATAATCTTCACCGTCCATTAATCCATTAAAAATATTTTTTAAATATTAAAATGAAATAACAATATTACCCTTCTATTTATTAATAATCATTTTAAAATTTTGAGGTTAAAATTGTCATTTAACTCATTTAAATAGTGTTAAGGGAAAAACTATCTTTTTACCAATTCTGTCAAGTTTGACTGACAGAAATTTAGTCAGAGGGACCAAATTGATACATTTTCTAAAAGTTAGGGACAAAGTGTACCATTAACCATAATTCATTTAAAAAACTGATAATTCTCCAAAATCTAGGGACCAAAATGATAATCCCCCTAAAAAAATTAATTATTTTATTTTTAAAATATCAAAATATGTGCACTGACACATTAAAAATGATGAAAAATAATAAAAATATTATATTAAACTCATGGGTCTTCAAAAGTTAGAAAACGAATTAATATTTAAGCCGTATTCCAGAATATTTTTCTATTATCCATAAACATTTTTTATATAATATCCAAAATATATTTTCTTTTTGAAAAAGTATTAAAGTTTGATTGTTAAACATAAATACTTTTCTATATTTGGTTGATAGGTTTTCCTATATCTTAACTGTTAATTTTTGGTATTAGTTAATTACACTGTTTTTTTTTAATATTTTAATTTCAATCAAACTATATGACACTTATATAAATCAACACATAATTTTTTTAAAATAAATAATTAAAAACATGACATAATATTATAGTTATATAAGTAAAAGATTAAGAGAGATGAAAAAAATATTTGAACAAGAGAAATTTTTTAATTACGATATTGTTGGGAAAAATTATTTGGATGTAGTAAAAAATAGATTTTACGGACCCAAGATAATTTTCCAAACCAAATAGAGCAAAATTGTAACATCCCTAATTTCGAATAAATATAAAAAGTGTAGTTTAATTAATATTGAGTACGTGAATGTGATAATTATGATTTGAGGGGTAAAAAATATAATTAAATACACGAAGAAAAGGGTAAAAAACTGGACAGTGTGCATCGCGACCAGGCTCGCGACTAGCGCTCGCGGTAGCTGCTCGCGATGAAAGTGGCAAAAATTGGACCAGTGAGTATCGTGACCGAGCGACGCGACCACCGCTAGCGATACGCGGTCTCAATGGCCCAAATTTTTTTTTTAAAAATATAGCGGTGGGATCAAATTGAAGCGGTGCCACTTAAACATAAGTGAGCAGAAGCTCACAAGCAGAAACAAAACAGAAACCAGAGCAAACGGGAGAGAAAGAAGAGAGAAAAGAGGAGAGAGAAAGAAGGGAGAGAAAGGAAATAAGAAGAAAAGGAAGAAGAAAAGAGAAGGAGAAGAAGGCAAGGAGGAAGGAAAGTGTATCCAGGTTTGGTGTACACTCGTTTTCAAATTTTTCATTTTCCAGAATATTTCAGATTGATTGAATTTGATAAATTTTGAGTTATTTGAATTATATTGATTATAGTTTATTGTTTAAAATTGATTTTGGAATGATTTGAATAGTGAATTCTCGAAATATAGTTTATATTCGAAATATTGATTATGAATAATATTATGAATTGATTTGAATACGTTTTGATGCTAATATTGTTATGGAAATATATTGTTGAAGGTGATTTTAATTATATAATATTTGTGAAATGTATTGGAAAATAATTTTGGGGCATTTTGATTCGATATGGAATTATGAAATACGTTTGAATATATTTTTGGATTGATTTGATGTGATTATTGATTTAGAAATATATTCGTATATTTCTGTTATATGATATTGATGGAATTTGAATTTCAAAAATATAGATATATCGATACGAATCGAAATTGAATACGTTGAAAGTTGAATTCGATGATTCGGAAAGAAATGAAATATGTTGACATTGAATTTGAGAAAACATTTTATGAAATGGCTCTGATGTGTATAAACATAGATATGGATATAGGAGGTTGACATGTCAATTGGGTTTCTGTCTGAACAGTACTGTGCCGATATACTCTGTTTGTACCACCCTTTGGATAGTACAGGCCCAAAGTGCCAGTTCTAGGGTTCTGAAATTTGTTATGGGACATTTACAGTGGGTGATTCTTTTGTGTTCCATTCTGATCTGATGTTCGGCGGGTAGCCCCGTTTGTGTGTCCGATATCGAACAACCCGTAATCCAGTCCAATAACTTATGTTATGTATGTAAGGAGCCCAGTATGAAAACTGATTTGGTATATGAAAGCATTTGAGGAATTATAGAGATTTTATCTGTTGATTGATTTTGAATACTGTATTTGTTGAGTATATAATTTGATTTGACATGAGCTCTATATATGCTGTATTGATATATGTTATTTATATTGATTTAAATATACAAATTTTGTGTATACCCACTAAGCAATATGCTTAGCGTGTTGAGTTTTCGTACACGTAGGTAACAGAGGTTCCAAGGGAGACAAAGACAAAGAAGAGTAGAGACTGCAGAAGGAGAGTTCGGAGTCACATCGTTCCTACATATATTTTGGTAGTCCTTGTGTAATAAGTATATATGTTTTGATACAGCATGCATATACAGAAAATAGTTTGTACATATTTGAAGAACTTCCGTTGTGTAAATATTTTATTATATGTTTATGTTATTTGAATATTTATAAATTATATTGTGATAAATTGATTGGGTAAGTCGCACTACATTTGGAAAGGTGCGCAAAAGTGATTTGAGAATTTAAAAGTTGGTTTTTATGAATTTTAATTGTAAACAGGTTTTAGAAAGTCAGAAAAACAGAAGAAACTCTGACAAGATTTACGGAAATTTATTTGGATCATTTTCAAATGCTTTTAATATAGTTTTAAATTATGGATATATAAAAGTAAAAGTTAGATTTCGATATATAGTAGCGCTCCCTGATTCGGTTCGAGTGGATTGGGTCAAGGGGTGCTACAAAAATAACACCAAAGATTTTAGCGTGGAAAACCCTCCAAAATGAAGGTAAAAAACCACGGGACTCGTAGGCCGCTTAAAACTTCCACTATAATAATAATGAGATTACAAACTTCACCCTTAGGTGGATCTCTCACAAATTACAATAATAATATAACTTCAATTTGTGGATAAAACTTCACAAATTGGCTCACAATTTTTCCTCTCAGAAAAACTCTCTCTCTCTCTCTAAATTCTCTCTCTTGGATGAATTTAGGTTTCTTGAATTGAATGAATTTGGGCAAGCAACTCTTGCCTTTATATAGGCAAGAGAGCTCCCAAACATGTGGCCACACCTTTGGCCATTTGTGTGGCCATGTCAATTCCATAATTTGTGGTCTCAATTTTAATTTTTTTTTTAATTGATTGGTGGGTGCCATTCATGTGGAGGGACCCACCCAACAAATCTTCCCCTCCTGACTATATAGAGGGCTTTGCCACACCTACAATCTCTCTACATACAGCAAGCTTCCCTCTAGGCAGAGTTTTTATCATCATGTCTACCCCGTTGTCATCGGTGTGGATTTTCTCAACTTGCAGTAGTTTATTTTCCAACACATCGCGAATCCAGTAATACCTCACATCGATGTATTTAAACCTTGAGTGAAATGTTGGATTCTTGCTGAGGTGAATTGTGCTATGACTGTCGCAATAGAGAACATAACTTTCCTGGTTCTGATCCAACTCTTGTAGGAACTTCTTCATCCACATGATCTCTTTATAACCTTCAGTAATTGCGATGTACTCTGCTTCTGTGGTGCTTAAGGAAATACACTTTTGTAATCATGATTGCCATGAGACAGCTCCCCCTGCAAATGTTATTAGGTACTCGGATATAGACTTTCTCGTATCCACATCGCCAGCCATATCTGAATCTGTATATCCTTCTAATACAGGTTTACCATTACCAAAACATAAACAATGACTGGAAGTATCTCTGAGATACCTGAGTATCCATTTGACTGCTGTCCAATGTTCCTTTCCAGGATTAGATAGAAATCGGCTCACAACGCTAACAGCATGAGCAATGTCTACTCTGGTGCATACCATAGAGTACATTAGACTGCCAACCACCGATGCATAAGGCACTTTGCTCATTTCTGATTTCTCCTCCTCGCTAGAAGGACACTGACTTGCATTAAGCTTGAAGTGACTTGCAAGTGGAGAACTAACAGATTCTTCAATTTTGCCTGTTGCTGGTAATCGTCATGCCAAGAATCTACCTAGCGGGTCCTAAATCCTTCATTGCAAAGGACTTGCTCAACTCTTTCTTCAACCTGTTAATTTTGCCGATATCTTGACCAATAATTAACATGTCATCAACATAAAACAAAAGAATGATAAAATCACCATCAGAGAATTTCTTGATGAAGATGCAGTGATCAGCCGTCGTTCTGTTGTACTCATTTTTCTCCATGAACGAGTCGAACTTTTTGTACCACTGCCTTGGTGCCTGTTTTAGACCGTACAAACTCTTCTTTAGTCTGCATACCAATTTCTCTTTCCCTTTGACTTGGAAACATTCGGGCTGCTCCATGTAAATTTCCTCGTCAAGATCACTATGTAAGAATGTGGTTTTTATATCAAGTTGTTCAACCTCCAGATTGAGACTAGCTGCCAAGCCAAGAAAAACTCGAATTGAAGATATTTTTACCACTAGTGAGAATATTTCTTCAAAGTCAACACCCTTCTTTTGCCCGAATCCTTTCACAACCAGTCTTGCTTTGTAACGTGGTTGTGAGCTGCCTTCTTCACTTTTGATTTTGTACACCCATTTGTTCTTGAGAGCTTTCCTTCCCTGTGGTAATTTCACTAGGTCAAATGTGTGGTTCTTATGTAGGGAATTCATTTCTTCCTGCATGGCTTTTAACCACCCAGTCTTATGTTGGTCAGTAATAGCTTCATCATAGTTTTCCGATTCTCACCCGTCAGTGAGCATCACATACTCGTTAGGAGAATATTTGTGACTTGATTGTCGCTCTCTGGTGGACCTCCTTAACTGTGCTTCTGGTTGGACTTGTTTAGGAACTTATTCTGGTTCTGGATTGCGAGCAGGTGGATGAACATTATCAGTATCTGGTGTAGCTCCCCCTACATCAAAATTTGTTGGTGGAGAGACTGGTTCCAGATTAACTGAAATTTCGTCTGACTGTGGCTTCTCGGGTTTCTCGAAATTCTCGATCGTTTGATCTTCAAGAAACACTACGTCTCGACTTCTGATAATCTTTTTATTAACAGTATCCTAAAGTCTGTAGCCGAATTCTTCATGGGCATATCCCAAAAAGATAAACTGCTTTGCTTTTCTATCCAGTTTGGACCTCTTGTCTTTTGGGATGTGGACAAATACTCTGCAGCCAAATACTTTCAAGTGTTTGTAAGAAACATCTTTCCCCGTCCAAACTCTTTCTGGTACATCGTATTTCAATGAAACTGATGGAGAAAGGTTGATCAAATTGACTGCGGTTCTCATTGCCTCCCTCCAAAAGGAGTTTGGCAGTTTTGCATTTAAGAGCATGCATCTGACCCTTTCACAAATGGTTCTGTTCATCCTCTCTGTAATACCGTTGTGTTGAGGTGTCTTTGGTACCGATTTTTCTAGCCTGATACTAAAACTTCTGCAGTACTCCTCGAATGGTCCGCGGTACTCACCGCCATTGTCTGCACGTACACACTTTAAACGTCTGCCAGTTTCTCGTTCAACTTTTACATGAAACTGCTTGAAAACATCCTGCACTTGATCTTTAGTTTTCAAAGCAAAGACCCATACTTTTCTAGAATGGTCATCAATGAGAGTCACAAAATAAGTAGCACCTCCTAGTGACTTACAACTCATTGTACAGACATCTGTGTGTATTAAATTTAGAATATTCGCCTTTCTAGATGGCGGGGAACTACGAAATGCAACTCTGTGTTGTTTTCCCATAATACAATGAACACAAGTTGGCAATGATGTACCTTTCATTCCCGGCAAGAGCGCCTTCTTAGAAAGAATACTGAGACCCTTGTCACTTATGTGGCCGAGCCGCTTATGCCATAGCTCGGTGGGAACTTCTTTCCTGGTGGTGTTTACTTCTCCTCTACATAGCTTGGCTTCTGTATGGTAGAGGGATGTCTCTTTCTTGCCTTTTGCTATTATCAAGTTGCTTTTGGTAAGCTTCCATTTTCCTTCACCAAAATAATTACTGTAACCATCGTTATCAAATATTCCGGTGGAGATCAAATTAAGGCGGATATCAGGAACAAGCCTCACATCTTTCAAAACTAGCCTGCATTCAAGGTTAGTTTCTAAATGAAGATTTCCAATGCCGATAATTTTGGAGACATCATCATTTCCCATCCTCACTCGTCCGAAATCACCTTGAGTGTAGGTTGAGAAGAAATCTCGTCGTGAAGTGACATGGTATGAAGCACCTGAGTCAACTACCCATGTAGAGTCTTGACTTGCAAGATTGATATAATCATCAGCTTGAACAACAACAACTTTTTCGGTGACTGTTATAGTGTCATTTGTTCAAGTTTGTGCATCCTGATTTCTGGTTTGCTCTGCCTTTAACTTTCGACATTCTCGAATGAAATGTCCGGGCTTACCGCAATGGTGACACTTCTTGTCATGCTTTGATCTGGACTTTGACCGTCCTCTTTGCTGACTTTGGTTATGGGGATTTCTACCTTTACTCATTCCCCTCAATTCTTGTTTGCCTTATTTTTCGGTAACAAGTGCTTCGTTTTCAGGGTTATGCCCTTCGTCTTTTCGTCGAGACTCTTCGTTGAGCATTCTGTCTTTTACCATATCCATGGTAAGCTTGCCATCAGGAGCCGAGTTACTAACTGACACAACCAGAGTGTCCCAGCTTTTCGGTACAGCATCAACAATGCTTGTAGCTCGTTATTTACAGTCATTTTCATAGAGTTGAGTTGATCTACGATTTGGAACTCGCTCATGTGTTCTGACACGCTGCTTCCATCTTTATACTTCAAGTTGACTAATCGTCGCATCAGATTAGTTTTATTTTGTGTGGTTGTCCTTAAATACATTTTCTCCAACTTTTGCCAAAAAACGTAAACGTCATGTTCATTAGCAAAGTTTTGGAAAATGCTCCTATTGATCCATTGTCTGATTTGAGCAGCACACTTTTGGTTCAACACAGCCCAGTCAATGTCTGATGTGGTCGTCGAAGTGCTTGGCGTCTTGGCATCCGTCGAATTTGTAGTCACTGCTTTCTCCTTCGGCATTACAATCGGCTTCCACAGATCTTTAATGTATAAAAGATGCTCCATTTTTGGCTTCCATACTGCATAATTAAATGCAGTCAACTTGATCATATTGCTTGTGCTATCCTCCATTTGGATCGTTAGTCAACTGGTTTCTTCGAGCTTGATACTTTTTCGACGATGAATAGTACCTAGTGAATAGTACTCATGAATAGTGCACGTAGTCGTGAACAGTATACCGGGTAAGTTCCTAGGAAAGAGAGGTGGGTCAAACCGGACACACTTAAATACCAAGTCTTTCCTTAGCTAGAACTTTTCCTAGGCATGCACTCTCCACACCACCATACTTATTTTCACAAATCACAAAATCAATAGACTCAAGAACAATTCTTTTATGATATGGAAGATCAGATAATACTGCAATCACATAGCATACTAAGAATTTTCTAGAGAATCTGATACCTTAACAGACTGGAATACAGCCAAGCTTTGATACCATTTTGTTGGGAAAAATTATTTGGATGTAGTAAAAAATAGATTTTACGAACCCAGAATAATTTCTCAAACCAAATAGAGCAAAATAACACCAAAGATTTTAGTGTGGAAAACCCTCCAAAATAAAGGTAAAAAACCATAGGACCCGTAGGCCGCTTAAAACTTCCACTATAATAATAATGGGATTACAAACTTTACCCTTAGGTGGATCTCTTACAAATTACAATAATAATGTAACTTCAATTTGTGGATAAAACTTTACAAATTGACTCACAATTTTTCCTCTAAGAAAAACTCTCTCTCTCTTTCTGAGGCTCTCTCTCTCTACATTCTCTCTCTTGGATGAATTTAGGTTTCTTGAATTGAATGAATTTGGGCAAGCAACTCTTGCCTTTATATAGGCAAGAGAGCTCCCAAACATGTGGCTAAGATGTGGCCACACCTTTGGCCATTTTTGTGGCCATGTCAATGTCACAATTTGTGGTCTCAATTTTATTTTTTTTAATTGATTGGAATTGATTGGTGGGTGCCCTCCATGTGGAGGGACCCACCCAACAGATATAAATGTTTAAAGTGTGATTTTTACAGCACATTCACTTATAGTAAAGTGATTAGTGTATCTCTCTCCCATCTCAGTGGTGAGGGTTCAATTTCCACCATATACATTTATAGATTAGTTTTTTCTTAGAAATGTAGTTAATGTAATTTTTTTTAAAACTATTATTTTGAAGATATTACCTATCCTTGTAATGTCACATCATCTGTGAAAATAGGAAAGCACGTACAAAGGAATTGATTTTGAACTGATATTTGCATTCGATAACATTAATAGTATATATATTGATTACAAGAGATATTTGAAATTTAAATATACATAAGACTAGGAAACTAATTAACAAATAAAGGAATCAGAATCTAAAACTTGTTACACAACTAAATGACCTAAACTAATGGACATTGACGTAGTCCAACACCACCCCCCCTCATGTTGGAGTGGGATTTGAAATGTCAAGAACACCCAGCGAAGTAGTCGGCTATGTGTATCACCTCCAAGTGGTTTGGTAAAAATGTTCGCCAACTGGTCGTTAGAATACAGGTAGGAAGGAGTAATGAGACCTCGTTGAATTTTTTCTTGAATAAAATAACGGTCAATCTCAATATATTTGGTGCGTTCGTGAAACACAGGATTTTCAGCAATATGAATAGCAGCTTGGCTATCACAATGAACTACAATTGGTTGCGAATGATTGAAACCAGGATCCGAAAGAAGAGATTTTAACCATTGCAACTCAGAAGTAAGTGCAGCGAGTGAACGATATTCTGCTTCCGCAGAAGGATGAGAAATAGTTGGTTGTTTCTTGGTTTTCCAAGAAATAGGACTAGAATCCAACATGGTAAAATAACCAGTGGTAGAACAACGTGTAGTAGGACAACTGGCCCAGTCAAAGTCAGCATATCCAACGAGATTAAGAGAGCTAGATACAGAAAGGAATAATCCTTTACCAACAGTACCTTTAAGATAACGAAGAACCCTATTGGCAGCATTGAGACGAGTGGAATGAGGAAATTTCATGAATTGACTAAGTGTGTTTACATCATATTGAATATCTGGTCGTGTGATAGTAAGATATAAAAGACGTCCTACTAGTCGACGATACATTGTCGGATCAGGAAGATGAGTACCATCTGCTGGTCGTAAGCGAAGATGTTATTCCATAGGAAAATCAGATGGTCGGGAACCAGTCATACCAGAATCAAATAGGATGTCAAGGGTATTTTTAGATCGAGACACTTGTTTAGATCGAGACACTTTAATACCTAAAAAATACCGAAGAGTGCCAAGTTCTTTTATGGAAAAAGATCGAGCAAGAAAGTGTTTGAATTCAGCGATTGCATCATCGTTGTTGCTAGTGATAATAATATCATCGACATAGACGAGAACAAAAATAGAAGTATGGTCATGAATATATGTAAAAAGACTATAGCCTGAAATAGATTGTTAAAAACCACGACGAATAAGAGTGGTTGAGAATTTAGAGAACCATTGATGAGAAGCTTGTTTTAAACCATAAATAGATTTATTTAATTTGCACACACAAGTCTCCCCTTTACGAGAAAAATCGGGAGGAAGTTTCATATAAACTTTTTCATTGAGATCTTTTTAAGGAAATGCATTGTTGACATTGAGTTGATGTAAGGACCAATTTTTAATGGCAGCAATGGAGAGAAGGAGACGAACAGTAACTAGTTTTGCAACAGGTGCGAAGGTATCATGATAATCCATACCTTCAACTTGAGTATAACCTTTGGCAACTAAACGAGCTTTATATTGTTCAATTGAACCATTAGAGCGATATTTAATTTTGTAGACCCATTTACAACCGATGGGTGATTTTCCTTCGGGAAGTGAACATAAAGACCAAGTGTTGTTTGATTTAAGAGCCTGAATTTCTTTGGTCATGGCATCACGCCATTCAACAGATTTCATGGCTTGAGAATAAGATCGTGGTTCTTGATGTTCAATGATATTTGTTAAAAAAGAACGATGAGAATGACTGAGAGATGACAAAGAAAAATAATTGGCTAGTGGAAAAGCCGTTGAGAGTGAAATATGATTACAAATATAATCCTTGAGGTGACCCGGTGGTTGACGAATTCATTGAGAATACTTAGTTGATAGAACTAGGTTCTATAGAAGGAGAATTATTTGAATGATTGTCCTCAAAAATAGGCGATGAGATATCAGGCTAAGGACCAGGTGCTATTGAAGGAGAATTAGTAAAGGGAATATCCTCAGAAATAGGTGGAGAATTGAGTGTATCATCAAGTTGAGAAGAACTTGGAATAGACTTTAGAGAATCATTGGAATGATCTACTAGATGATGAGGGATAGATTCAAGAGATTCGTTAGAATAATCATTGGAAAAAAGGCCATTAGGAACAATTGATGGTGTAATGTAGTCAAAAGTTCCATCATCATAAATTGGAGTAATATTAATTGAATTTTTAAATGATGGAGATGGAAGATCGCGATATGGAAAAATTGACTCATGAAATATAACATCACGGGAAACATAGATTTGATGAGTTTTGAAATCATATATGCGATATCCCTTTTGACCATATGGATAACCAACAAAAATACCAGATTTGGCTCGCTCATCAAATTTATGTTGAATGTTCATATTTTTAGCAAAACATAAACATCCAAAAACGTGAAGAGATGAGTATGAAGAATAGTTCCAAGTAAAACTTGATGAGGTGATTTGTATTTAAGGATTGGAGTTGGTAGTTTATTTATAAGAAAAGCAGCAGTGGGAATACATTCACCCCAAAAAGAAAGAGGCAAGTTTGCTTGAAATCGTAGAGCTCTAGCAACATCAAGTAGATGTCGATGCTTACGTTCTACAATGCCATTTTGTTGAGGGGTTGCAACGCAACTACGTTGGTGAATAATTCCATGTTCATGAAACCATGTTTGAATTTGTTTAGAAAGAAATTCAATACCATTGTCTGAACGAATGGTTTGAAGTTGAGGAAGAAAAATGTCCCCATTACCGGAGTTGATACGAGAAATTTGTCTTGAATTGACGATTGATTTGGTTAAAAAAATGAATCAACATGTTGAAAGTTTTAGATTTGTGTTTCATTAAATAAATTCAAGTACACCTTGAATAATCATTGACAATAGTTAAAAAAAACGTGATCCATTTTTAGAAGGTATAAAAAAGAACCCTAAATGTCAACATGAATTAATTCAAAGCAATGAGGAGAACAAGATGATATTTGAGGAAAAGAAAGACGTGCTCGTTTAGCACGCTGACACACATCACAAATAAAATCTTTATTTGATGACTATGGTGATGATGATGGTGGTATGACGTGGGTAGTAGTTTCATTAGACATGGTGAAGAAACAAAAAGAGAATAGAAGAGAAAAAAAATAATTTTATTACTCTGATACCATTTGAAAATGGGAAAACACGTATAAATGAATTGATTTTGAACTGATATTTACATTTAATAACATTAATAATATATATACATTGATTACAAGAGATATTTGAAATTTAAATATACATAAGACTAGAAAACTAATTAACAAATAAACAAATCATATTCTAAAACTTTTTTACATAATTAAATGACCAAAACTAATGGACTTTGACGTAGTCCATCATCATCTCTAATAACGTGTAAGCGTAAAATGAAATTATATCTTTCACAATAAACTTTTATGTTGTAAATGCACCTAAATTTAGGTTATATTAGTACAATTTACCCTTTATAAAATATCATTCATTTTGTCGTTTATTGTTTTTCTTTCCAGAGTAAACTTTATATTAAAAACGACAAAATACTCTGACAGACCCTCAATATTAATCTAATGAAACTAAGATGGACTTCTGGTTTATTATATGGTGACAACCTCTGGACAATTTAAAAAATTTTCTATTTAAGTAGGATTTATTTTCTTTTAATATTTAAGGGATTTATTTCCTAATTTATTTAGGCTTATTTAGGTTATTTTTAGTTTTGGTACAAAAGTCATATTTAAGAAGTATTAAGTTTAGGGATTTTTTTTTTTTTTTTTAATCTTAAAACTGAATAAGTTTGAATTTTTTTAAAGATTGAATAACAATTGAAATCTGAAGATATATTTGTTTTCTTCCTTTTAATTACTAAATAAAAGTATTAATTGTTTATTTTTTTAAATTAAAAATATTTAAATAAAAATAAATTTAAAAATATATTAATATAAAAATAATAATTATAAAATTATAATTATAATAAAATAATTAAGTGTTAAGTGATAAGTTATAATTTTTAACTTTTTATTTTAAGTTATTTTTAAATTATTTGATCACTTAAAAAAAAAAAAATAATTTAATAAATTTAATTTAAGCTAATTAAATTATAAGTAAAAAAAAATAAATGATCCCTTGATGAGAATAGGTTTATTATTTTAATTTAACGTACCCTCTTTTATATTATCAATAAAATTGATTGCTCTTTGGAACAATTTCTTACACATGCTCTTCAAAAATTCGAGAGCAGTCATTCTTGTAATGATTATTAGAGAATGATGACACACAAAAGTATAGTTTCTTCTTAGAGCAATAATTTTATTTCTAAAAAAACAAAGTTTATGCATTGAATAAATAAGAAGTATTTTAAAACCAAATGAATTCATCTCTACTATTATACATAATAGAGTAATGAGAGGTTACTTAAATTTTTTACCTAAATTTATATTTTAATGATATGGTACGTAAGTTGTCAATACCATATTACTTATTACGTCGTTTAATAATTTACATAGTGTTGACAATTAAAATGCTATACTATTTTAATAAATCTTTTAAACAATATTGTATTACTCTTTATAATAGATATTTATTTAATAGTATTTCTAATAAATGTATCTGAAAAAAAAAAACCTTTAAAAGTTTTTTAACCAAAAACGAAAAGCTTAAACCGGAAGCAATTAATAAGTACTAAATCCGTAAGTAAAATCTTGAAAATGAAAAAAGAAAAACTTTACTGCACAAGATAACAAAATCATGATGATCATCCTTAAACAACTCCCAAGCTCCAAAAGGTAAATATATGAAGCAAAACAAGAAGAATATTTTAACAAAGAAATTTGAATAAGAACTCTTAAGACTTTTGGCTAGTATTTCCTAAAATGAGCAAATTGTGTTCAATTGATACGAAAATATAGTAAACGGTGTCTGATTGAGGTGATTGAAAAATCGATGGAAAGAGGAGACTGAGATGAAGACAAGGCCAAAACGACGTTGAAAAAGGATGCCGGACGCGCCGTAGGAACACGTGTGACTTGCATGCGTATGTGACTCAAGCACCAGAAGTGTACGGGCACGTGGGGGTGGTTTTTTGCACGTGAAGTGCATGGTGGATTTCTAATTTTTTTTTGGCCTAATAATAATTATCCTATAAATATGAGATTTATTCTCTGGTTATAGACATCGGAATAACACTTGATAAACAACAAGAGAGAAAGAGCTCAGCTGTACGAATTATGGGATATTCGGGGGAGATAAGGGGATATCCGAGGGAAGACACAGGGGATATCTGGGAGATGATTGTAATTAGGTTTTAGTTAGATAGAAAATAATAAATATATGTGTAGATGATGAAATCTACACTTGATGACCTGGCGGTCTAGGTTGATTGATTGAGGGGACGACGATCTGCAAAAAAACAAAAAAGGGTTGTGCACTTGGGACACCGGGGTGGTGCCTGCCAAAGAACCTTTGACGCCCAAGTCAGATAGTGGATATGGTCGTGAAATAAGCAAAGGGGATGAATTATACCTGGAATGACCGTATGTCGTGTGGTAATGAATTATATGCGTCGTCTGGTACTGATCAGAACACATTAGGTAAATTGCTGCTAAGTGTTGGTGATGTTGAGGTGAATCGAAAGCTGTGTCGTGCGATGGCTGGCTAGTCGCAGTGCTTGGATGATTTGAACAGAGTAACGAGTCTTTTTCAGAGTAAAATGCTTGACCCTCAAAAGTGAAGCCTAAGGTTTGTATTTGTAGGGGTCTTGGGGAGAGGATGGTTGTTTCGGATACTCCAGGGTGTCGTGCCCTGAGATATTCGGGATCCCTAATATCTCGGATGGTGGCTAGGTAGTGCTTGGACTTGGTCATTTGACTTAGTCAATGTCCTGACTGTGTCAACGTCGTGGAGGAGGTTGTTGTATTGTCGGGACTTGTCGACATTCCTTAGGTCTAGGTCGACCGCTATAGCATATGTCGTGCAGTTGATGGATAGTCCTGTTTTTGTCATAAACATGACTACCGTCATAATCATCTTCGAGCGCATGACCGTGTCGAGCGCTCTCATTGTGATTCTTGGGTTTTGATCTGTTTTGGGTCATCTTTCGAGCCCTAAGCTTTCTAGGGGCTATTTTTGACCACTACAGTTTGCCCCTTATTCTCTTAGTTTTTGTCAAAAAACTGTGAGAGTAGTGTGTCATGCCGTCGCTGATGCCACGAATAGGTCGTACGCTAATTGCATTTGATCGTAATAGAATTCAGATAAGGCGTAAATTTTACGTGAGGGGACGACATTTCGATCAACATGGTCCTGCAGTAATCGAAAATGTCGTTCGGCTTTGTTTTATGTTCATTCGATGTAAGATGTGTAGTGTTGTTGGTCGAGCACTAGAATCGTCACTGGCGTCTCTTTGACTATCGAGGCGACGGTTTGTGAAACGTCGTGTCGCATTAAATGGGTTGTACGGTTTTGAGGAATGGCTGCGGCTGCAATGATGAGATGTCTTTTCAATTGTCGCACGGGACAATGTGCAACCAATAGCTGGGTGCCACATGTCATCCATGCAGGTTTTGCTTGGAGACCTATCTAAGTGACTGTTTCACCCTAGTTTCACTTTCTACTTTTACTTTTCACTCCTTCTCTTGTTGTGCTCTTCGTTTCTAGGCAATTTTTGTGCTTTCATTTGCATGTTTTCATCATTTCTAGGAGGATTCACTCGCTATTTTCTTGTTTTTCTTCAAGAATCTTCAAGGCAGGTGCTTCAAGAACTGATCTTTTCAAGTTACTCTTCTTATTTTCCTTGAGTGAATGAGTTTTTGTATTGATATTGATACTGTCATGCCATGTCTATTTATGTTTTTTTTTTTTTTGTGACTTGCGCATAAAGCTTTGTTATTTTTGTCAAGAACTGTATCTAGATCCATTTCTAGGCCACTGTTTGTGTTGGACCTTGTTTGTGTATGCACTTAGGGTATTTTAGGAGTAGATGTCGTATGCTCAATAGAGTACCTTGATGTACTGATATCTAGTGCGATATTGAATTCTTGCAATGAGAATCTTTAGGATTTTGCAAGGCACCATAGTATGTTTTATGAAACACGCCTCGTGCACTCATGTCGTGCGTAGGCACCCTTAACCTAGGAAACTTTAAAGTTTTTGCAAGGTTTTTGATGATACCGTCGTGCGTTTGTTAGGTTAGCGTTGTGTATAGATATCTCCCTTAGACCGGTTTTGGTGTTTTGTCGTGCACTCAGTGCTTATGCCGTGTGAAGCTTTTCCTTAGGTTTAAAAAAACTCTCTTTTGATGAGATCTTTCTTTTTCTTCTTAGGTGCACGACAATGTCAAACCAGCTTTAGAAGGACGCTGGTATAAGCAGAGTTAGTGATTTTAGCTCGTTTAGTGGGTCGAGGGGTAGGAGAGTCGACGAACCCTACCCTATAGCTATAGTGACGGCCACTAGGGTGATAGATATAGACCCCAAGTTGACGAGCCTACAACCAGGGTTGTAGACGACGTGATGGATTGGGCCAGTGTAGGCGAGGTGTTGACAAGTGGAGCCGTTGCTCCAATAGTTGGTGGAGGCTTTCTGCCTGTGGAGCCTAACCCTGAGAGCGTGTTCACAGATTCTGACCTGTTACGAATCAGATTCCAATATGGGATCCCAGAGTCTTGTCGAGCTCTGGTTGCTTAAGCCGGATGAGCGCGTGGATTCGGCAGACGATGATTAGACCTGTTTTTATGAGTTGCCTTTCAAACAAGGCTTAAGGTTCCCAGTTTCGTACCTGATTCGTAGGCTCTTAGCACTGCTCGACATGGCCCATGGTCAGTTATTGCCTAACAGCTGGAGGCTCATTTTATCAATTGAGGTCCTTCACGAACGAAGGGGTTGGTCGTTCACTCTGGAAAACTTGCTTCACACTTATTACGTGAAGAGCTATGAGGACGAACCTGGGCATTACCTTACCTCTACTCGACCAAATAGGCCTCACCTTATCACTGACCTCACGACAAATGATCATCATTGGAAGGACATATACTTTTTTGTAAGGGGGGAGTTGGTTACTGGTCCTTTTATGGATGGTCATAACCTTCACTCGGCCTGGAATATCCCTGGTGGGATTTTTGTTTGATCATGTTTCCTTTGACTGCACGACCTTGCATTCCGTTTGTTTCCTAATGTCGTGTCTTTTGTTTTGTGTATGCAAAACCTACTGCACTTTCCAAGGTTTTCTACAACCGCATGAACGAGGAGCGTACGAAGCATATCTTTAATCTTAGTCCAATGGAGCATAGTTGGAAGGTTCTGTTGAGTGAGGAGAGTCTACGACCCAGCTATCTTTGGCCACAAGCTGTATTGAATTCTCAAGGTATTCTTTTCCCCAAGCTAAAACATTTGGTAACTTATGCTTGGGTTCGACATAGCTTTGAATTGCTTTGTGGAACCCGTTTTCTCACCCCAATTTCTGAGGTCGAGCGTAAATTTGCAGCTGATTCTATGTCGAACATAAAACCTAAGATCGTGGATAATGACGAGGCCGTGGCCCATTGTAAAGCGAGGGCGGTGGCAGTGGCTGATGTAGTGTTCAAAAATTGCTCAAAATGTTTAGACCTAAAAGACAGCCCAAAACCACAAAAAACAAGCCCAGCGCTCGACAAGCTCAGCGCACGACGGGCCCAGTGCTCGACGAGCCCAGTGCACGACCGGCCCAATGCTGGAGGAGCCCAGAGCATGACCGACCAGAAGCATGACAAACCTAGCGGTCGATAACTCAATGCACGACCCAGCGGATAACAGTTCAGTGCACGACCCATCAGCCACCAGGCAACTGACTCAGTCATCCATTAACTAAGTCAGTTGACGTAGTTTAACTTGCCTAGTCAAAATAGGCTCCGAGATATCAGGAATTCCGGATATCTCGAGGCATGACTTCCATTGAGATACGTATGTAACGGACACCTCAAACCCCTATAAATAAAGCCTTATGGTTTCATTTTCAAGGGGAAGCATCTTGACACCAAAACTATCACTCTAATATTAAGCATTTTCTTACTATTGAAAGACTCATTACTCTAAACAATTACTCTAGCACACGACATGCTAGCCACTACGCCACGACATAGCCTCCACCTGCATCATTGTTACCAATGCATAATCGAAGTATACTTGAAGCATATCATTTTCTACTCGACGATAATTAAAGTACCGCACGATGTGCTTTATACCAGTCTCCTCTAAGCGTACTACCTACGCTTGACATTTCAAACCATCACCTATCGCATGACGCAATCCTAAGATCAGCTACACACGACGTAGCCATCCTTTGATATCACCACCGCTCAACATATGTTATATACCGCACGACATACATCACAGACCATACGACATACATCACAGACTGCACGACATACACTCAAATTCAAGTATTTTTCTTCATCTATAGTTGAGAAAAAGAGAAAGATGTCGATGGGCCAGCAAAATGTGGCCGAAATGCTTAAGTCTGGTCAACCCTCGACTCCTGTCGCCGCCTCTCACCAAGTCACTCCTGCTTCCAAGAGTTTATCCAAGCCCTTGAAGAAGAAATAGAAAATAGTGGAGGAGCCGATCCCTACTGTCGAGGCCTCTTTCCCTGCCACTGCCTTTGCCTTTGCTTTCAAGGACTATCAGGCCTTTATTGATAGTGCCCCCCAACTGCTTTTTCCTCGCAATGCCCAAATCATGAAAGATTTTGGATTGTTGACCGTGTCCTTGCCAGCGCTTTTCAAGTAAATTATACTTCGCCGTGTTTTACTTTTGTTACTTCAATTGTTTGCTAACGTTGTCGTCCACTACTTCTAGTCCTTCGAGATCCAGCTATATTTGAAGAATGAGCTTTCCGCGACTTTGGACCGCCTAAGAGAGAGCACTCAACAGGCGACATCCCTGAAGGAGTTGCTTGAAGAGGAAACGCTAGAAGGGCTGCGCCTACAGAAGGCCCTGGATGCAAAGGACGTGAAGATTGAAGAGCTCGGCAAGCAGATGGCGGAGCTGTCGGCCCTTGTGGATAGCCAGAGGATGGATCATCAAGCAGAGGTCAACAATCTCACGAGCCAGCTTACCTCATTGATGGGGTCGCTTGAGACAATTGCGGACGATGCTGTGATCCAGACTCGGGCCAAGATCATGCAAGAGTAAAAGGAGGGCAAGGCTGTCAGCTGGGATGTTGAGAAGACGATTAGGTAGTGGGAGGAGATCAAAGCGCTTGCAATTGAGGGAGGAGAGGAGGTCGAGCCGCGAGTGGTCAATGACACCGAAGATAACCAGGTGGAGACCGGTCGTGGGCTGGATGTCGAGGAGGGGCAAGAGGAGCAGGCATAAGATCAAGATATACAGCAACAACAACAGCAAGAGCAAGAACAACAACAACAACGACAGGGAAGGGACGACGTTGACGTCTAATCCTTCTTTTTATTTTCATTTCGTCGAATTGGGTCATCATGCCCTTTTTTAAATTTTTGGAGCCGAGAATTGCTCCTATTCGAACTAGGTCACCACACCTTTTTATTTTTTGTTAGACCGAGAATTGCCCTTTGGTTCTTTTAACTTTTTATTTGTCGTGCATTTAGTACAGTTTCTTCTTTCTCGAATGTCGTGTGCTGATAGTTTCTGATTCTCTTTTTGCCAAAAAAATGGCTAAGTATGGAAATGCTTGACCTTTTTTGTGAGTAAAGTTGGTCGTGCGTTACTTAGAGAAGCTTTTCTTTTTAATGCTTCGTAGGTCACGACATTGATTGCTTGATTTGAATGTACGACACAAAGGTTTATTATTTGAAGTCTATAACCTCAGTTTGGCTGAGTTATAATTAAGCCTGTGTCGTGTGCTTCTGGTCGCTGAGTGCGCGACACAAATTAACAAAGATTTTAATCGTCTTTAAAAATCGATCAAGTCATAAACTCATCTTGTGTATATAACTTTGAGTCGCCGCTGAGGGCACGACATCGATTAATTTAAATTTTAATCAGTTTGAAAATTACCTAGGTCGGAGGGTGGCTCCTATGTGGCGCATGGCTGCTATTGAGGGCACGACATATAGTATTTTTAGAGATTTATCAATTTGAAAATCGATTAAGTCAGAGGATGGCTCACGTGCAGAGCCTGCATGCCGTTTAAGGCACGACATAAAGTATTTCGAGGACTCATCGATTTGAAAATCAACTAAGTCATAGGGTGGCTCGTGTGTGGAGCCTGGTTGTCGTTGAGGGCATGACATAAAGTATTTCGAGGACTCATCGATTTGAAAATTCACTAAGTCACAAGGTGGCTCGTGTGTGGAGCCTGGTTGTCATTGAGGGCACAACATAAATAGTTTGAAGGCATTGCCTTGCAATCATTGAGTGCACGGCATTAACGAATTTACGGACTCATCGAGAAAATTAAGTTAATATAGAAATTTTATGGGGCATGACTATATGAAAGCGTACGAGTGAGTATGTCCCAAAAATAAATTTTAACAATTTTGCAATTTTGCAGTTAGTTTTATAGTACAGGGTCGTTCGCTTGGAAAAAACTCATTCGCTAAGTACACTATTGCCCCCCAGTCTGTAACAAAGTAATTCGCTAAGTATACAATTGCCTCCCAGTCTGTAAGCTTTTGTTTGAAAGCTTAGAGACTTGTTTTATCCATGTGCAGAATGTCTTGAGCGTTGGTCGTGCCCTGTCAAGCTTGCCATGAGAGTAGGTGTGACGTCCACCTCCGGGATTTGCCTACACTGGTCTATGCCAGGTTTGCCCCGCAAGGTCCAACGGTCACTCACAAGGTACTGTCCGCTTTGGGTCGTCCGGGGCTGCTTTTGAGTCACCCGCCAACGTTGCCCTCACGGTTCTGCTTCGCCTCCCTCAATCAGGATTCGAACCAGTTACTTATCCATAAGTACTAATCCTTATCAAGTTGAGTACCAATTGAGCTAGTAGCATGTCAGCCCATAGCCCATAAAACTACTGGAAGCATGTCAGCCCATAGCCCTTTAACTGCGTCGAGCTTTTTCTTCAAGGTGTTAACAATGGTCTTGTTGGTTGATTCCGCTTGACCGATTGATTGTAGGTATCGAGGCGTCGCAAAGCTCAATTTGATTCCATACTTCTCACAGAAATCTTGGAACTCGAAGGAGATGAACTGTGAGCCATTGTAGGTGACTATTTCCTTGGGGACGCCAAATCGACACATTATGTTTCGCCAAATGAACCCTTTGACTTCGTGGTCTCGCATTCTGGTATAGGCCTTGGCCTCAACCCACTTGCTGAAATAGTCAATGATAACCAACATATAGACTTTTCCTTCTGTAGCGGGTGGCATTTTTCCAACTATGTCCTTGCCCCATTTCATAAATGGCCATGGGGATGTTATGCTGTGCAGTCGTCCGGGGGGGTTGGTGCACGACATGTGCGAACCTCTGACACTTATCTCACGCTCTTACGTGGTTCATCGAGTCTGATGGTAGGCAGTAATATCCTGCTGTTAGGGCACAACTTGAGAGGCTTCTTACCTTCGAGTGATTACCGCAGTCCCCGTCGTGCATTTCTTTTAAGACGAGTTTTGCCTCCGCGGGGTCGACACATCGCAGGTAAGGCCCGGAGAATGACCTTTTGTAAAGTGAGCCGTTGATTACACTGAAATGGATGGCTTTTACCCTGAGTTTTCGTGCATTGCCCTTGTCGGATGGCAATATTGCCATGTATGATGTAGTCGAGCAGAGGGGTCATCCAATTACTTTCCACTTTGCTGGGGACGACTTCTTCTTTGTTGGACCAGACCGCTGGCCACTATAGATAGACAAGTGGTATATTCTTGGGCTCGACTGTTTGAATTGCTGATCCTAGGTTAGCCAAGGCGTCCGCATGAGCTTTTTCTATCCTTGGTACTTGTATGAGTTCGAACTGTTCGAAAGTCATGCGCAACTTCGAGGCAATGACTAAATACGCAATCATCTTTGGGTCTTTGGCTTGGTAAGTTCCTTCAAGTTGTCGTGCGATCAATTGTGAATCGCATTGAACTTTTATCCGTTTGATCCCCATGCTCTTGGCTAATGTTAACCCTGCGATGGGGGCTTTATATTCTACCTCGTTGTTCATGGCCTTAAACCCATATTTAATCGACTGCTCGACAATGTCTCCTTCTGGTGATTGTAATACCAATCCTAGTCCGCTGCCTTTGGAGTTACTGGTGCTGCTGGTCGTCGCTGTCCAGCTGCTGGTCATCGCCTTCGCTAGAGCGAATGTTTCTTGTTCCGCTAATGGGAGTGTCTCCGGAGTAAAGTCAACGACGAAGTCTGCTAGTACTTGGGATTTGATTGCCGTCCGTGACCGATAGGATATGTCGTGCTTGCTTAGTTCTACCGCCCACTTCGTTAGTCGTCTGGATAACTCGGGTTTGTGTAACACATTCCTCAAAGGAAATGTCGTGAGCACCACGATTGGATGACATTGAAAGTACAGTCGTAGCTTTCTGGCAGCGGATGTCAATGCCAGGGCTAACTTTTCCATCTGACTATATCTTTTCTCTGCGTCGAGCAGTGTTTTGCTGGTATAGTAAACTGGAAGCTGCTTTTGCTCAACGTCGTGCACTAGTACCACACTCACTGCTGTTTCTGAGACGGCTAAGTACATGTAGAGTGTTTTACAGTTTAGAGGCTTTGACAGTAGCAGAGGGCTCGACAGATATGCCTTCAACTGCTGGAGTATGACTTCGCATTTGTCCGTCCATTCGAAGTTCTTGTTTTTTCTTAATGTGTGGAAGAAAGGTTGGCACCTTTCGGACGACTTAGAGATGAAACGGTTGAGCGCTGCGATCTGTCTGGTGAGTTTTTTAACTTCCTTTACTGATCGTGGGGAGGAAATCCCCATGATTGATTGAATCTGATCAGGATTGGTTTCAATTCCCCTGTGGGTGACTAGATAGCCAAGAAATTTACCGGACGACACTCCAAAGGAGCACTTGGTTGGGTTGAGTTTCATGCCATATTTCCTGAGTGTGTCGAAGGCTTGCTGCAGATGTTACAAGTGTCATTCCGCCTCAAGGCACTTCACGCGTATGTCATCGATGTATACCTCCATGGTCGTGCCCAACATCTCTCTAAACATTTTATTTACCAACCGTTGATAGGTTGCCCCCGCGTTTTTAAGTCCGAAGGGCATGACCTTGTAACAGAAGATGCCTCGTTCGGTGGCAAAGACTGTCTTTTCTTGGTCGTCTGGGTGCATTAAGATTTGGTTGTATCTTGAAAAGGCATCCATGAAACTGAGAAGTTCGTGCCTTGCAGTCACGTCCACCATCATGTCGATATGAGGTAGAGGGAAGGAATCTTGAGGGCACGCCTTGTTTAAGTTCGTGAAGTTGATACACACCCTCCATTTTCCATTTTTCTTCCGTACGACAACTACGTTTGCCAACCAATCGGGGTAATGGACTCTTCTCACTGATCTTATGTCGATGAGCTTTTGAATCTCCTCGTTGATGACTTTGTTTCGCTCGGGGGCCAATGTCCTCCTTTTTTGCTTGACGGGCTTGGCATCGGGGTCGACATGGCGTTGGTAGACCATAACGCTTGGATATATTCCTATCATGTCCGTATGGGTCCATGCAAAACAATCGTAGTGTTGTGCCAGGAAGTTGATGAGTCGTGCCCTAAACTCAGGCTTAAGGAGCAACCCAATTTGAACCTTATGTTCAGGAAAATCCTGATGAATTTGGACTTCGTCGAGCTCTTCCATCTTGGCGCTGTACTGCTTGACCTCGGGGGTCAACTGCTGTAATTGCTATAAAGAAGCTGGCTTGTTCTTGAGAGTGTTTGTATAGCATTCCTGTAAGGCCCCTAATTTTCCGTAATTATGAAAAGTATTATTAATAATTATTATTAAGCATGCAACAGTTAAATATGTGATTTAAATTGGTAGAATGTAAAATCTTACTTTTTAAAATTTATTTTTAATTTATTACTAAGGGCGTATTTGAAATATTTTTAAAACTTTTGAAGAATTTGTGAGGATTTAAAAGATATATTTTAAACGTTGTCGATTAAAATTGTAATTTACTAAAAGGTAAGGGACAAAATGGTAATTTGACGGATCTATACATAATCTTCTTCTTCTCTGGGCAGTTCACTCTCTCTCTCTCCACCATTTCTCTCATTTTCCTTCCGCCTTTGACCTCACATTCCGACCAACTCCGGCCTCCCTTCGGTCGATCTTGGTACCAATAGAAAGCTCTTATAACACAGAATCTATTGATACCAACTTTGAAGCTTTTCGTGGCCGTTTGAGTGTCCGATTTTGTAGAGGAAGTAAGTGATTTTCCAATTTCAAAAATCCTCCGATTCCGGCGATTCTTGCAGTTTCCAACTCCAGCCACCGTTATAAATTTTGACGAGGGAGACAAGGCAAACAAAACCCGACCATTTTTAGAGGTCGCCGAAAAGTAGCCAGAAAATCGCCACCGGTTGCCACATACGGCGGAGGTAAATTTCCAACCTCCTGAACTCAGAATTTGGCTTCGAACACGTCTACGGACTCGTTTTAAAGTGTATGATATTATTTTGAGGTTAATTTTATGATATGACAGCCGTATAAAATTAAATAATTATATTCTCGTGTAGATTTTATCGATCGGGAGAAGAAAGAAAGGAAGAGGAAAGAGGAAAGATAAGGTTTTAGGAAAAATTCAGGTTCGGTGTATACGAGTTTTAATTTTTCCAGAATATATCAGAATTATCGAATTATATTGATTTTGAATTATTTGAATTATATTGATTAGAATTTATAGTTTGACATTGATTTTGGAATTGATTTGAATTATGTATTCTTGAAATATAATTTATATCCGAAATATCGATTTTGAATAATATTATTATTGATATGTGAAATATAATTGATAGTGATTTGGAATATAATGTTTTTTTAAATGTATCGAAAAATGATTTGGGGCATGTTGATTTAATATCGATTTATAAAATATGTTCGAATATGATTTTGAATTGATTTGATACAATTATTGGTTTCAGAAATATATTTGAATATGATTTTGTATATTTCTTTTATATGAATATTGATGAAATTTGGATTTCGTAAATATGTATATCGATTTGGATGAATTTGAAACCTGAATTTGATGAGTCTGAATTAAGAGAAAAGAATTGATATTGAATTTGAGAAACCATATTAGAAAATGACTATGATATATATGAACATATATGTATATGGATATAGGAGATTGACATGTCAATTGGGTTATATAGCAGTACTACGCTGAAATATTGTGATGTACCACCCTATGGATATATAATAGGCCCCGAGTGTCAGTCATAGGGTAGGGAGTTGATATGAGACATTTCCGACAGAAGACACCGAGTGATCAATGTCGTAAATGAATATGTATATGATGCCATTCGACGGATGGACACTGAGTGTTCGATGTCGAAATGGGTTCGGTGGGGAGGCACACTGTGAGTGTCCGATGTCGACCAGCCCATATTCTAATCCTGAAATTATGTTATGTATGTCAGGAGCCCGATATGAAAATAGAAACGTGATTTAATTTGAAAAGTGATTTGAGATTATTAGTGAAATTATGAAATTGATATGTTATTTAAAAGTATTTGACTTGATTTGAGCTCCATATTTGAATATTTATTTGTTATTTATATTTCTGATAAATTGATAGAAATTGTTATAGTATTTGTAAATTCAGTTTTGTGTACACCCACTAAGCAATCTGCTTAGCGTGTTGAGTTTCTCACGCGTAGGTAAAGGAGGTTCCAAAGAAGTTAAAGACTGAGAAGAGTTGAAACTGCAGGAGTAGAGACCAGAGTCACATCATTCCTGTATATTTGGGTAGCTATTTTGCGTTTAGTATATATATTTTAATTAGCATGCATATACAGTAAAAGTTTGTAAACATTTGTAAAAGTTTGGGTTTAGTCCATATTTCTCTAAATAATTATATTGATTGAGAATATGAGATTTATTATTTTAGAATTGATATTGATTATATATTTTGAAGAAATGATTGGAGAAGTCGCACTGAATTTGGAAGGGTGCGCAAAATGATTGAAATGAAATTGAAGTGTAGAATTTGGATATATTATGATTTTATTGAAAACATGTTTTGGAAAGTTAGAAAAATAGAGGTAACTCAGACAAAATTTTTAGAAATTTATTCGGACCATTTTAAAATTGTTTAATAAAATTTTAAGTTGTGGTTTTTGTAGTCCTAAAAAATCGCTCGGGGACACGGGGCACTATGCACGTGACCGGCAGGACGTCTGGGACACCGAGGTGGTGCCGGCCAAAGTCACTCCGACGGTCAAGTTAGCGAATGCTAATAAGTATATAATGCTCGTAAATGGAGATGAGTAAGTAATACTTCCTATTATATTAGCTATTGAGGTCTCCTTGATGGAAGGAGATGTAAGATCGAATAAACGGAGTATGATCGGAAGGTGGTCGGAGATGATGAACAATGGCCGGAGAATGTTGTCTGAATATTGATAGCTCTAGGATCTCAGTTTTTCGGTCTCCCTCCTTTGGAGATTTATCCTTCATTTATAGGAGGATGATGCTTCTGCCCGTTGAGGGACCAGTGAGCACCGCGACTGTAACACCTCCTGACCCGTCTGGATCGACCCAGGGAGCGCTACCGGGTTTTCAAAACTTTTCTTAATTCTATTTATAATTTGAAAATCAAATAATTTATAATTTAAAATATTTTCTAGTGAGCCCATCAAATCCATTTTAAAAATTTCGACAGAGTTTCCTTTGTTTTTCTGATTTTCCAAAAATCCTGTTTCCAATAAAAACTCAAATAACATAAACATCAACACTTCAAAATCAATCTTTCAATCAATTGCGCACCCTGCCGTATAGTGCGACTTTCCAAGCATTTTCAAATAAAACATATATAATCAATATTTACAAACATTTGAAAACAAAAATAGGAACCATAAAGCAATTATTTACAAATCATAAATATATAACATTTATAAACTTCTGTATATGCATGTTTAACTGAATATAATACACAAAAGTATCATCTACCCAAAGATATGGTGACTCTGTATCTTTAAGCTGCAGCTACCTCCTCTCTAATCTTTTTCTCCTTCGGTATTCCTGTTACCTACGCGTGATGAAATTAACGCGCTAAGCATATAGCTTAGTGGGTGTAGACTAAACTCATTTATCAAAATCACAAAATAAATTTCGTAATAAAAATATCACAATACATTACATTATTCAACTCAATCACTGAAATAAATCGTATGAAATCAGTTTAATAAAAGAATCGAAATTCAATTACTAATTCATACGAAATCAAGTTCTCAATTCTTTTATAATCATTTTATTCAATTTATTCTCAATCTTGGCCCTTTGGTATACTCAACATAATTTAGGACTGGAATATGGGTCGTTCGACCTCAGTGGCTGTCTGTCGAACATAACTCCCAACCCTAGGACCGGCACTTGGGGCCTGTACAATCTATGGGTGGTACATATAACTCCCTACCCTAGGACCGAGTGTTCGGTATCCTAGAGAGGTACATAACTCCCTATCTCAGGACGAATCCTTAGGAAGGTACATATTCCCTACCCTAGGACGAATCCTTAGGGAGGTACATAATGATCACGATCAATAGCAATATCGGTGCAGTACTACTGAAATAACCCAGCTGGTATACCAACCTCCTATATCCATATATATATGTCCAAGTATCCTAGGGCTGTTTCACAATACCATATATTCAGAATTTTCATATCAAACCAATTCATTCATTTCGAATCAATAATTTTAATTCACAAAAATCCATCAATTTCAACAACAGTAATATTCATAAAACAATATTCGTAAAACATATTCGAAAACATACGATTTCACAAATTCATAAATTTTCCAAATCAATAATAATTTCTCAATTCATTTAGTCAAAGATATGGAAATTCAAATCAAATAATATAACGAAATTTATAAAGATTCCAGAATTATGTGTACACCAACCTGGATACCGTTTTTTCTATTATTTCTTTTCTGGATTTCTTTTTCCCTTTTCCTTTTCTTTTTTTCCTCCCTTTTCCTTTTCCATTCTTCTTCTCTTCTTCATCTTCTTCTTCTTCTTCTCCTTCTCCTTCTTCTTCTTCTTTCTCTCTCTTTTCTTTCTCTTTTTCTTTCTTTCTTTTTCTCTTTTTGTTTTCTGGATTGCTTCTTTGTGAAGCTTCTGACCGCCTCTTATCTTTTTTATAAAGTTTCAGTCATCCCGACCTGTGGTCGCACTACCTAGTCGTGTTGTTCACTGGAGTAATTTCACCGATTTCATCGCAATCAACCATCGCAGTGCCTGGTCGCGATGTTGGTTGCGTTGCTCACTGCCCAAAATTAATATTTTCACCGCGAGCTGCTCAGCGCGATCTGTGGTCGCGGTGCTCACTGCCTAAAATCACCATTTTTCACCGCGAGTTGCTCATCGTGATCCCTGGTCGCGGTACTCACTGCAAACTTTATTTTTCTTTTTCCTTCATGCATTCTTTCCTGACCGTTCCACCTGGTCCACTTATATACCTAAAAATTAGTCCAATAAACACATTACATTATTTTCATGTAATTAACAACACTTTTGGGCATTTTCATAATTAACGAAAATTACGGATGTTACAGCGACCAGGATCGCAACCAGTGCTCGTGGTAACTACTCGCGGTGAAGGTGGCAAATTTTTACCAGTTAGCAACGCGACCGAGCGACGTGACCACAGCTCGGGTTACGCGATCGCGATGGCTCAAAAATTTGAAAAAAAATAGCACCGAGTCGATTTTGAAGCGGTGGAGCTTCATAAAACAGAATTGAAAGAGAGCAAAAGCTCTCAAACAAGAACAAAACAGAGAAATGAGAGAGAAAGAAGAGAGAAGAGGAGAGAGAAAGAAGAGAGAGAAAGGAAAGAAGAGAAAGAAGAAGAAGGAAAGAAAAAGAAGAAGAAGAAGGAAAAGAGAAAGACGAAGAGTTCAGATTTGGTGTACAAGTATTTTTCGAGTTTCCAGTTTTCCAGAAATTTTTGGAATTGTCAAATTTTAGAGTTTTTGAATTAGTTGAATTATATTGATTATAGATTATAGTTCAGGTTCAATGTACACGTGTTTTCGAATTTTTCCGTTTTCCAGAATATTTCAGATTTGTTTCATTTTATTTATTTTGAGTTATTTGGATTATTGCTTATAGTTGATAGTTTGAAATTGATTCTGGAATGATTTGAATCGTGAATTATCGAAATATAGATTATATCTGAAATTTTGATTATAAATATTATTCGGAATTGATTTTAATACGTTTTGATGTTAGTATTGTTATGAAAATATATTGTTGAAAGTGATTTTAATTATATAATATTTGTGAAATGTATCGAAAAATAATTTTGGGGCATTTTGATTCGATATGGAATTATGAAATACATTTGAATATATTTTTGGATTGATTTGATGTGATTATGGATTTAGAAATATATTCGTATATTTCCGTTATATGATATTTGATGAAATTTGAATTTAAAAAATATAGATATATCGATATGAATTGAAATTGAATACGTTGAAAATTGAATTCGATGATTCATAAAGAAATTAGACATGTTGACATTGGATTTGCAAAAACGTTTTGTAAAATGGCTATGATGTGTATAAACATAGATATGGATATAAGAGGTTAACATGTCAATTGGGTTTCTGTCTGAACAGTACTGTGCCGATTATACCACCCTTTACAGCGGGTGATTCCGTTGGTGTTCCATTCTGATCTGATGATCGGCGGGTGGCCCAGTTTATGTGTCCGATGCCGAACAACCCGTAATCCAGTTCGATAATTTATGTTTTGTATGTCAGGAGCCCAATCTGAAAACTGATTTGTTATATGAAAACATTTGAGAAACTATGAAGAATTTGCCTGTTGATTGATTTTGGATATTATACTAATTGAATTTATGATTTGATTTGATATGAGCCCCATATATGATTTAATTATATGTGATTTATATTTTGATAGAAAATAGATAAACATATTTGATATAGTATATTTGTATATACAATTTTGTGTACATCCACTAAGCAATATGCTTAGCGTATTGAGTTTTCTCGCACACAGGTAACAAATGTTCAAAAGGCGATAAAGATAAAGAAGAGTAGAGACTGCAGAATCAGAGTCCGGAATCACATCTTTCCTGCATATATTTTGGTAGTTCGTTTGTAATAAGTTTATATATTTTGATATCACATGCATATACAAAAACTGTTTGTATATATTTAAGGAGTTTCCGCTATGTAAATATTTTATTAACTGTTTATGTTATCTGATATATATATATATATATATATATATATATATATATATATTATCTTGTGATAAATTGGTTGGTAAGTCGCACTATATTTGGAAGGGTGCGCAAAAATTAATTTGAGAATGTGGAAGTTGATTTTATGAATTTTAACTGTAAACAGATTTTGGAAAGTCAGAAAAACAGAGGAAACTCTGGTAAGATTTTCGGAAATTTATTTGGACTACTTTCAAATGTTTTTAATATAGTTTTAAATTATGGTTATTAACAGTATAAGTTAGATTTTAGTATATAGTAGCGCTTCCTAATTCGGTCCGAGTAGATTTGGGTCAGGGGGTGTTACAATCATTACCTCTCTTTGTTGTCCCCAATCAAGGGGGTTTGTGGATGCTTCCCTTGATATGGCCATTATAGATTGTAATTATGGTTTTGTAGGACCGTCTTTGAATTAGATCATGATTTGGTTTCCCACAGAACCAAGGAGATTCTATGTCGTACGACATGTGGGTTTGACAATTGAACAGACAATCACTATCATATGTCATGCGACATGTCGATTGGACATCGACCTGAGATGAGTATGTCATGCGACGTAGGAGTTCTCTCAAGCTTGGACACTGAGCTATTTCCCTTGTTGCTACTTGGATGTGTGGGGTATCGAGTGTATGTCGTACTACATGGATGTCTCACATCAGTGTATGTCGTACTACATGGATGTCTCATATCGAGTGTATATTGTACTACATGGATGTCGTACCACTCTTTGACTCTGGGCCTGGTCTTTGAAGATATACTTTGGGCTTCTGGGCTGAATCCTCGCTTATATTTTGGGCCTGACAGATTTTGGCTACTACAGTTTGCCCCCAAACGCCTTGTACTTTAGGAAGAAAGTCAAAAGGTTTGTACTGCCTTTCCGTCGCACGACACATGGATCCATATGTAGAGTTCTTTTGTGTAGCACGGTGATCAGTTGGGTTGATTCGAGAGTTTCTCCTGGTTTTATGAGAATAACACAATTCTTGTGACTTGATGTGGTCGTACGACGATGTAGAGGTCGAGGCGGTGTGGTTGGTCTTCTAATGGCTCTTCGATAGTTGTGCCATAGTAATTGAGGCTTTACAAGAAATGTACACGCGTGATAAATAATGATGGTTATGGAGGTGCGTGTCCAAATAGAAAACTGACACGTTAGCGTATGCTTAGCCTTTTATTGCTGCCTTTTCCCTTTCTCTCCCATTTTCAATTTTTGCCCTCTTTCTCTCTCAAGAACCAGTCGCTGTGTTTCCTGTTTCTGGCGTCTTTGCTGCCCGTTTTTGTCCTTTTCACGTCTATTCTGGCTAAGCAGTGGTCACTCTTGCTTTATTGGTAAGTTTTCTTTCTGTTTTGGCTTTCGATTTCTCTATATTCATGTTTTGGTTTCTGGGTGTTTTTGCGTGTTCTTCTAGTAGATTTTTAGGAAAAAATAAAAAATGTTGGTTTTGATTGGAAAACATAACTTAGGAATTGGTAGAATCTGTTTAAGGTGTTTTTGTCGCACGACAGTAATTGGGGAGTGCATGTCGCACGACTTTTAAATGTGTGATTACAACCTTAGGATCTGGAGCTAGGGTATGTAGAGCCTTTAGTTAGATTTGACTACTAACCCTCCCTCCTGTCGCTCGACTTGTAGGTGAGATGTCGAGTAGAGGCGACGAGAATACTCTCAGCCCGTCTAGGCGAGGATATGACAACACTATAGATCTGTTGTCCGACTCGTGGGGCGAGTGGAGAACAAGAACTGATAGAGTTACTTTAGCATCAGCTGTCGTACGACCCCGTGACTGTCTCAAGTCATAAGGGTACGTCGCGCATTATGGATTATATACCCGTGGGGATCCCCCTAGTCGAGCTACTTGGAGAAGCAGTTGGTCCTTGCCCCATGGGTCCAAGTATGCCGCTGGGCTTGCTTTTAAGTAACCCAACCAGCGTGCTGAAGAAGGAGGACCTCATGCGTATAAGATATAACTATGGCATACCTGATGGTGTCGACCTAAGGGTGCCGTACAAGGAGGAGAGACTCGATTGGGATATCCCAGGTTGGATATACTTCTACGAGCTGCCTTTCCAGCGGGTTGGGTTTAGGTTACTAGTAGTCGGACTGCTGCGGAAAGTGTTTGATTACTTCGAGCTTGACCTAGGGCAACTTATGCCAAATAGTTGGAGAATCTTGTTGGGACTGGAAATGTTGTGTACGACAGAGTCCATTGTTTTTTATCTTTCGGATCTGTTCTACTCTTACTCGATGAGGGAGCACGACACGGAGAAGAGCCGTTACAATTTGAATCTTAGGACAAATAGGCAGCACCTCATCACGGAGTTGACTACAAATGATATATCATGGAAACACAAGTATTTCTTTGCACGAGGTCTTCTCGTCGAGTGGCCAGTGGGGGATACAACAGTTCGTACGACGTAGTCCAAGGCCGGTGGGTTGTTATCTTTGTCGTGTCGTGTCGTTCGACGTTGCTTAATTTGTAGTGTTTTCCTGACTTGTTTTTTATTTCTTTTTCAGTAAAAAAGGGTGCTACTCAGGCCGTGGTTGGCTCAACTTGTGCAAAACGTACTGAGAAGATAATGTCGTACGACACGAAGGAAAGAAGTTGGAGGAGGATCCTGACTGAGGAGAACTTGCGGTTTAGTCATATGTGAAAATTTTCAGTTATCAACAAGCCAGGTACTCCTTACCCAGCCTTCAAAAATTTAGTGGAGTTTGTCAGAGTTAGGCATTGTGTCGAGCGACTGTACGACACAAGGTTTCTGACACCTATATCATACGTCGAGCGACGATTTGCAGTTGACCTCATGGCTGGAGAAATTGCTGCTCCTGGTGCTGACGATGCTCTGAAAAGGCTGAGGGAGAAAAGTAAGGGGAAGAAGAAAGCTCAGTCGAGCGACCATGTCGAGTCCACTCCTCCACCACCTCCCTCATCTAGTCGAGGCAAGGCCGCCTTTGACATTAGCTCTACTGGGAAGAAACGGAGAAGGGAGGATTCAGCTGCTGGTGGCGATGCGTCGGTCGACCTTGTTTTCCCTCAGGATGCCTCTGCATATTCTGATGTTGGGTCAATCTTGCCTCAGGTCGATCGACTGCTTTTGCCTGAAGATAAGAGTCGTTTGAGGGAGATGGGCCTCTCTCAAGCTGCTGATTGGGGCCTTGGCCATCTTTTCCAAGTAAAGTCGTACGACTACTAACTTCCTCTTTTGTTTACTTTGAATTTTTTCTAAGTGTTTAATTTTGATATTTTTGCAGGCTCTTCAATCTTACGTTCATTTGAAGAAAGAGCTTGGTCTGTGTAACACCCCATGACCCGACCCGGCTGGATCGACCCAGGGAGCGTTACCGGATTTTTAAAACTTTTTTTAATTTTGTTTATAAACTGAAAACCATATAATTTATAATTTAAAAACCTTTTCGAGTGAGCCCATCAAATCAGTTTTAAAAATTTCGGCAGAGTTTCCTTTGTTCCTCTGTCTGTAGAGTCACCATATAATCTATCCCAGAAATGTGACTCTGCTCCTCTGTCTGCAGCTAACTCCTCTTCAGTCTTTTCCTTCCTCAGTATCTTTGTTACCTACGCACGATAAAAACCGACGCGCTAAGCATATAGCTTAGTGGGTGTACACTAAATTCAATTATCAAAATCATAAATAACTTTTTATAATAAAAAATCTCAAAATATCATCGTATATAAACATATTATTATTTAAATCAAACACGGAAATAAATCATATGAAATCGATTCAATAAAAACAACTAAATTCAATTAATAATCCATACGAAACCAAATTATAAATTCTTTTATAATCATTTCTTTTCAAATTATTCTCAATTCTTACCCTCTGGCATACTCAACATAATCCAGGACTGGAATATGGGTCGTTCGACCTCAGTAGCTGTCTGTCGAACATAACTCCCAACCCTAGGACGAATCCTGAGGGTGGTACATATCTCCCTACTCTAGGACCGAATGTTCGGAACCTAGAGAGGTACATATCTCTCTATCCCAGGATGAATCCTTAGGAATGTACGTGTCTCCCTACTCCATGACGAATCTTTGGAGAGGTACGTGTCTCCCTACCCCTGAACGAATCCATGGGGAGGTACATAATTATCACATTAATATCCATATCGGTGCAGTACTGCTAAATGAACCCAGCTGGTATACCAACCTCCTATATCCATTTATATGTCCAAGTATCCTAGGACCGTTTCAATACAATATTTTCACATAGCAACTGTAATTCACAAATCAAATTTAAACTCAACTAATATAAAAATTCAATCGATATTAGGAAAACATATATACATAATTTCATGGAAATTCAACGATTCGTTTATTCGGTATTCTGAAACCATTTATTTCAACATATTCAATGAATCAAAATACAATTAAAACATAATACTCAATATACGATTAAATCGAAATTATTTAAATAGAAAAAAAAACAATATAAACATATATTTACTAAATTATCCAAAATCTCAAATTTAAACTAAAACACATAAATATTTCAAAAATATGTGTATACCAACCTGGATATATACCTTTTTCCTTTTGGATTTTTCCTTTTTTCTTTCTCTTTCCCTTTTTCCCTTTATTTTTCTCTTTCCCTTTTCCTTTCTCCTTTTCTTTTTCCTTTTTCTTTCCTTTTTTTCTTCTTCCTCTTCTCTTCTTCTCTTCTCTTCTTCTTCTTCTTCTTCTTCTTCTTCTTCTTCTTCTTCTTCTTCTTCTTCTTCTTTCTCTCTCTTCCTCTCTCTCTTCTTCCTTTTCTTTTCTCTTTTTCTTTCTCGCTCTTTTTCTCTCGATCTCTCTTTCTCTTTTCTATCTTTCTCGATTGATTCCACCACCTCTTATTTTTTTTATAAACTTTCGGTCATCGCGACCTGTGGTCGCGCTACCAGGTCGCGTTGCTCACTGGAGGAATTCCACCGCCTTCATCGCGATCACCCATCACGGTACCATGGTCGCGCTGGTGGTCGCGTTGCTTACTGCCAAAATTTGACATTTTCACCGCGAGCTAGTCAGCGCGATCCCTGGTCGCGGTGACTGGTCGCGGTGCTCACTGCCAAAAACCACCATTTTTCACCGCAAACGACTCATCGCGATCTCTGGTTGCCATGAGTGGTCGCGGTACTCACTGCCCAGTTTTCACCCTTCTCTTCATGCGTTATTTCTGGACCGCTCTATCTGGTCCATCTGGAAACCATAAAAATATAAATACATTTAATTATATTTTACACTTCTCAAATCATAAATTTTATATCCACATATTCAAAATCAATTATTCGAAATTAGGGATGTTACAGTCTGACCCTTAAAAAGGTCAGGGAGCTGAAGTCGAGCAACTAGAGTCTGAAGCTCGACAATGAGAAGTTGAAAGCCTCTAGCCTGGAGGCCAAGAAGACATCTCATGAGGCGTCTAGTCTTGCGGTGGAAGCGACCCTTGAGCTGAACAAGGTCAAGTCCGATGTCGACCTCCTCGAGGCTAAACTGAAAGCTAAAGAGGCGAAGTACGATTCCCTGTACGACAAGGCTGAGGACAATGTTCTCAATGCGATTGTCAAGACTCGCGCAGACCTGATGAGTGAGTACAAGGAAGGTCGTGTGACTGAGTGGAAGGTTGAAAGGTAGATCGCTGACCATAAAGAGCTGACTCGCTCAGATGGTGAAGAGGGGGAGGACAACGTTGAGGATGGGGCCAAGGATAATAACCAAGTTGTTGAGGCGAATGATGGAAATGAAGATGTTGCCCCTAAGGGTGAGGCTGTTATAGCATTGCCTGTGCAGTCGAGCGATGGCTAGCGAGTTGAAACTGAAGATGCTTGAGTGTTGATGTCGCCCCGTAAGGGGTTGTAAAAAAATTTACATGTATGAATTTTTCTTAAGTACTTGTTGTTGAACTTTAATTTCGGTTATTTTAATTTCGTATTTAATAGAATATTGTTTTTGCAATGAGCGTTTTACTATATGTATTGTTGTCGTACGACAAAGTAGGGATAACTTATCTGGCATATACAAGTGGGTTCTTTGAACGTCACGTGATTGGTTGACCTTGTAAGTCGCGACCTATGACCTTGAATGCAGGTCATGCGACCATAATGACCTTGAATGCAGGCCGTGATCCATGACCTTGAAAGTGGGATCGTGCGACCACTGTTTGTGTTATGGTGACCTTGAATGCAGGCTGTGATTGATGACCTTGAATGCAGGTTGTGCGACTATAATGACCTTAGATGCAATTGTGTTATGGTGAAATTGTTGGTTGTCGAAATCCATGAAAGCGGGAATGTAAACTCGTAGTGGTGAATTTGTCGCGCAACTTATGATATTGATTTGCCCCAGTTGGAGTGTGGAACTTTATAGTTTCATGCTTCAACTTTTATTTATGTCGTTGTACGACATAACATCTCGAAAGCAGGTCGTGTGGCATGAATCAAAAAACATTTTTAGTGCGGGATTGTCCAGTGATGCTGACCTGTATAAAAGAGTTAGGGTTGGTCGTTGGTAAAACCAACGACCCTCCGATGCCTAAGTGAGTTTCATGTCGTAGGATGGTAAAATTGAAAAAGTATAAGGGTCAGAATTAGAAATGAATACTGTTTTAGATGGCATGCGTTCCAATTGTTGCCGATCTTCATGCCATCCGTACATCGTAGTTTGTAGGCTCCATGTCCAACTACTTTGGTGATTTGGTATGGCCCTTCCCACATAGGACCGAGTTTACCTGCTCCTTTTTCCTTCGTGTTTTAGAAGATGCAACGAAGGACCCAGTCTCCAATAATAAATGTTTTGAGATGAATATTCCTGTTATAATGCCGAGGGACTCTTTGCTGATATATTGCCAATCTTATTGCGGCCTTGTCACGTCGCTCGTCGATTGTGTCGAGTTCATTCAATAATTCCTTGTTGTTTGTCTCTTCAGTTGCGTGTTATATTCTGTAAGAAGGGTAATCAACCTCAGTAGCTATTACGGCCTCCGAGCTGTAGGTTAGGGAGAATGGCATTTCTCATATTGACGTTCTGACCGTAGTACGGTAGGACCATAACACGCCTTGTAGCTCGTCGGCCTATTTCCCTTTGTATTGGTCGAGTCATTTCTTGAGGGTGGACATGATTTTTTTGTTGGTGGATTCTACTTGGTCGTTGGCTTGAGGATATCTTGGGCTCTAGTAGCTTAGTTTGATCTTCCACTTGTCGGAAAAGTCTTGAAAGTCGTACGATATGAATTGTGAGCCATTGTCGGTGACTATCTCTTTTGAGACTCCGTAGCGGCATATGACGTTCTTCCAAATGAAGTTTTTTACTTCGGAGTCTTTGATCCTCACATATGACTCGGCTTCGACCCATTTTGTGAAGTAATCTGTCACGGCTAGCATGTAGATCTTTCCTCCGGTAGCAACTGGCATTTTTCCTATTATGTCCATCCCCCACTTCATGAAGAGCCATGGTGCTAAAATGAGGTGAAGTCGCTCCGGGTGCTGATGCTAAATGTGGACGAAGCGTTGGCATGGGTCACATCGCCTAACGAGGTTGTGTGACTCGGATCGCATTATCGGTCAATAGAATCCTGCTGTGATTGCCCTGTTGGCTAGGCTTCTCCCCGTTAAGTGGTTTCTGCATTGCCCTTCGTGCAAGTCCTTGAGTACCTATTGAGTCTCAATTGGGTCAACACATTTAAGGTAGGGCCCGGAGTAGGATCGCTTGTAAAGTTAACCTTCTATTGTGGAAAATATGGTAGCCTTTATCTTGACTCTTTGTGCTTCTACCTTGTCAGATGGGAGGGTGTCGTTCACCAGGTAGTTGTAGATCGGAGTGATCTAAGTTGGTTCGTCCGAAATTGGTTCTACTTAGAGCTTCGTTGGCTTCCACACAGCTGGTCATTGGGTAAAAATCATGGGGATGGTCCGCTCAACTGTTGTATCTAGTGCGGAACCGAGGTTGGCGAGCACGTCGGCATGCGTGTTTTCTGATCTTGGTATTTATTCGATGTCGAACGACTTGAACGAGGTTTGTAGTTCTTTCACCAAGGTTAAGTAAGCCGACATTTTCAAGTCTCAAGCTTGGTAAGATCCTTGCAATTGTCTCACAATTAATTGGGATTCACTACGTACCTTTATCCGTTCAACGCGTAAATCTTTTGCCAAGGTGAGTCCGGCTATGAGAGCCTTATACTCGGCTTCATTGTTAGTGGTTTTGAATCCGCATCGGATGGATCGTTCGATGATGTATCCCTCGGGTGAGGTAAGTACTATCCCTAGTGCGCTGCCCCTAGGCGTTACTTGATCCGTCAACTGCCAAGTTCCAATCCTCTTTCGACGTGTCGCACGACATGGTACAAAGCTCTTCTTTTGCTTGTTGTAGAATCTCAGGTGTGAAGTCCGCTATGAAGTCTGCCAATGCTTGTGACTTGATCGCTGTGCGCGGCTGATAGTTGATGTCGTGTTCGCTTAGTTCCACTGCCAATTTTACTAGTCGTCCGGAAAGCTCAGACTTGTGTAGGACGTTCTTCAAGGGGAAGGTAGTGAGCACGCTGATGGTGTGGCATTGGAAGTACGACCTTAATTTCCTTACGGCCATAACCAATGCAAGGGCCAGTTTCTCAAGTTGAGTGTACCTTGTCTCTACGTCGAGTAAGGTTTTGCTGATGTAGTATACGGGGAGTTGTTTACTATCTTCTTCCCTCACTAATACTGCATTAACTGTTGTTTTGGACATAGCGAGGTAGAATAGAAGTGTCTCTCCTTCCTTAGGTTTGGATAGGAGGGGAGGGTCTGCTAGGTATCGCTTTATGTTTTGGAATGCATCTTCTCTCGTTTGGTTCCAATGAAATGATTTACTCTTCCTTAGAGCGTCGAAGAAAGGCTTGCATTTTTTAGACGACTTTGAGATGAACCGATTGAGGGCCGCGAGTCGTCCGGTCAGTTTTTGTATGTCTTTGATGCTTTTGGGGGACCTCAAGTCCATGATGGATTGGATTTGATCTGGGTTGGCCTCGATGCCCCTCTTGGCTACCAAATAGCCAAGGAACTTCCCTGATGAAACTCCAAAGGAACACTTGGTTGGATTAAGTTTCATCTCATACTTGTCAATGATATCGAACGACTGTCAGAAGTGGTCGAGGTATTGATCCGCTATTAATGATTTTACCAGCATATCGTCGATGTAGACCTCCATGGTCTGTCCAAGCATGCTTGCGAACATTTTGTTGACTAACCTTTGGTAGGTTGCCCCGGCATTTTTGAGGCCAAAGGGCATCACTTTGTAGCAAAAAATGCCACGCTCCGTGATGAAAGAAGTTTTTTCCTAGGTCGTCCGGATGCATGAGGATTTGGTTGGAGTCGGAGAATGCATCCATGAAGCTCAATAGTTCGTGGCTTGCTGTAGCATCCACCATCATGTCGATGTGTGGTAGAGGGAAGGAATCCTTCGGACAAGCCTTATTGAGGTATATGAAGTCGATGCAGACTCGCCACTTCCCGTTCTTTTTCTTTACTACTACAACGTTTGCGAGCCAGTCTGGGTAATTCACTTGTCTCACCGAGCCAATGTCGATTAGCATTTGGATCTCCTCGTTGATAACTTTGTTGCGTTCGGGTGCGAACTTCCTTCGTTTCTGCTTTACGGGTGGGTAATCTGGGTCGACCTGCAGCCTGTGCACCATGCGAAGCTGTCGTGTCGGGCCGTCAAGAAGCTGACTAACTTTGTCTTAATATTTCGTGGAAGGCGGGATCCGATACTAACTTTGTGGTCTGAGAAGCTCGGATGTATGAACACTTCATCGAGCTCCTCCATTTCTGGTCCGTCTTTGTTGGTGGCAGTGCTTGCATTCTGTAATTGCTATAAGTCGGACGGCTTGGTTTTTAGAGTGTTCTGGTAGCAGTCACGCGAGGTCTTCTGCTGCCCTCGGATCTCGTGGACTCCCCATCTAGTAGGAAAACGGATGACCTGATGATATGTCGAAGGGACAACCCTTATCTCATGAATCCATAGGCGACCCATGATCATGTTGTAGGACAACGGGCAGTCCAGGATGAGGAACGTGTGTTCAAGTTGATTCTTTCCGTGTTGACGAAAATGACGATTTCCCCTATGGTGTTCTTATGTTCTCCACTGAATCCTACCAAGATGGTCGAGCGACGCACGATGTTACACTCGTCGATATGCATCTCTCTTAGCGCGCCAAGGAAGAGTACATTTGTTGAGCTCCCATTGTCCAATAGGATCCGGTTAATCAAACAATTGGCCACTGTCAATGAGATGACTAGCGCGTCGTGGCGGGGGTTGAGCAGGTCTGTGTGCTCATCGCTGCTAAAACTGATTGGATAATTGTAAGTTGGGTCTGCCGTATGGGTTTGTCGGACTTCCGTGCGACCGGCTTGCCGTGAGTGGCGCTTCACTTCTGAGTAAGTAACTCCATTTACTTCGGATCCGCCAGAGATGACGTTCACAGTTCTCTCGTGTTTGGGAGGTTCTGGTGGTGGAATTGAAGCAATGCCGCGCGACCTATCTTTGTTCAAAAAGGTATGCTTACCTTTGTCAGTCAGGAATTCCTTAAGGTGGCCCTTCTTGACTAGTTCTGCCACTTCTAGTCGTAGTGCGACACAATGCTCTGTTCGATGGCCGTAGTCGCCATGAAATTCGCACCACTTGGAGGTATCTCTCTGATCCGGCGGGCTCATCATCTTGTCTGGCCACCGAACTGATCTACCTATTCCTTTGAGGACAGCGACTACCTCCCTGGTCTAATGCTTAAATTATATTATGGTAATACGTTCTTTGGCCGGACGAACGGTCTTGGCAGTCTGTCGTCGCGCCGGCACTCGTATCTTATTCAATCATCCCTTCGGGGTATTGTCGGGTACGGTTCGACACGTCTGTCACTAATTCGTTGTTTGACCCTCCTACTTGACCTGTCTTCCCTGCTGTTTGCTTTATTAGGTTTATAGTTCACTTCGTCGTCTTCCCATTTTATCTGTGCCCATGCCTTGGCTAGGGTACTTGGTGAGCTCCTTGTATAGGTCAGAATCATAGAGTAGACCCTTGCGGAAGGCCGATATGGCTGTCGCCTGGTTGCAATGAGGGATGGAAACCTTTTCATTGTTGAAGCAGCCTACAAAGTCACGTAGGCATTCACCCTTCCTTTGGCTGATAGTGTAGAGGTCGTTGGATTGTTTCTCTAACTTCCGGCTGCTAGCGAACTGCTCTACGAAGGTGTCCGTGAATTGGGCGAAAGAGTTGATGGAAACATTGGGAAGGTTGGTGTACCATTGTAGAGCTGGCACTACAAGGCTCGAGCCGAATCCTTTGCATATGTATGCTTCCTTTAGATCTCGTGGGATGGCAGCAGTAAACATTCGTTGCCGATACTACGCAATGTGGTCATCGGGATTCGTCGTCCCGTCGTACTGCTTCATACCTGGGAAGTTGAACTTTCTTGGCATCTCCACTAGTGCTATTGCGTTGACGAAGGGAGAGTCGGGAAAGCTATTGGCCGTGCTTTTCTTTATAGGAGCGGGCATTCCAGGAATAAGTTGGATGAGTGCTTCCATCTCCGCGAACCTTCACGCCAAGTCGAGGTTAGCCAATGTTGACTCGGGATTTACTAGGTTTGAGTTTGACGGCGCTGAATGCGAAGGACCCGATGGCGTCCCCTGTAGTGGGATGGTTGGTTAGGTTGAATCGACGTTCCCATTGGGGGTGGAGATAGGTGGCACCTCTTGTGTAGCTCTTGCCATGTCCTCCAACCGATGCCTACCTATTTTGTTTGACGGGTTGTCCACCGTATGTCGTGCTACAACGTGCGCTCCTTCCGTGACTTAAATGTTAGGCTCCGTACCTGAAAGGATTGGATCGATGTCGCCTGCCATGGTTCCATGCTCGTCCTGTCGAACTGGCACGTAGTAGGTAATGTGGGTGGCTTGATCGAATGGTACGGGCTGGGACGTCGAAGCGTCTCCAAATGGGCTGACGATGGTGAGGGAATTGACCCTATTTTGCAGTTCTTGGTTCTCCACCAACACTCGTTGGTTTTCTCGTTCGAGCGCTTGGAGCCTTTGGGTGTTCTCTTGCATCTGAGATATGAGGAGTTGGACCCTAACCTCTATCGTGTCGTGATGAAAATCGTCGGATGACATGGTCGGATTTGCTGCGCCCTACCTTTGCTCGTTCAGAGATTGTCGTGCCCTACGGTGGGCGCCAAATTGTAATCCTTAAAAATCGCTCGGGGATACGGGGCACTACAACCTGCAAAGATAGAACGCACGTGATCCGCAGGATGTCTGGGACACCGGGGTGGTGCCGGCCAAAGTCACTCCGACGGTCAAGTTAGCGAATGCTAATAAGTATATAATGCTCTTAAATGGAGATGAGTGAGTAATACTTCCTGTTATATTGGCTATTGAGGTCTCCTTGATAGAAGGAGATGCAAGATCGAATAAACGGAGTATGATCGGAATGTGGTCGGAGATGATGAACAATGGCCGGAGAATGTTGTCTGAATATTGATAGCTCTAGGATCTCAGTTTTTCGGTCCCCCTCCTTTGGAGATTTATCCTTCATTTGTACGAGGATGATGCTGTTTTCCCGTTGAGGGACTTCATCATTACCTCTCTTTGTTGTCCCCAATCAAGGGGGTTTGTGGATGCTTCCCTTGATCTGGCCGTTATAGATTGTAATTATGGTTTTGTAGGACCGTCTTTGAATTAGATCATGATTTGGTTTCCCACAGAACCAAAAAGATTATATTTCGTACAACATGTGGGTTTGACAATTGAACAGACAATCACTATCATATGTCGTGCGACATGTCGATTGGACATCGACCTGAGATGAGTATGCCGTGCGATGTAAGAGTTCTCTCAAGTGTGGACACTGAGCTATTTCTCTTATTGCTGCTTGGATGTGTGGGGTATCGAGTGTATGTCTTACTATATGGATGTCTCATATCGAGTGTATGTCGTACTACATGGATGTCGTACCACTCTTTGACTTTGGGCCTGGTCTTTGAGATATACTTTGGGCTTCTGGGCTGGATCCTCGCTTATATTTTGGGCCTGATATATTTTAGCTATTACAATTTTGTAAAAGTAAAGCAGAGATTTCAGTATATGGTAGCGCTCCCTGATTCGGTCTGAGTGAATTGGGTCAGGGGGTGTTACAATTCCCTAGATACTCGTTGTTCCCCATGGACTTCTCATACCCCCTATTTCATGGGATACCGAAGGGTTTGATGGTAATCGAGGGGACGGCTCGCATGTCGTGTATCCGTGGTCATCCCATGATAATGTTGTATAACGATGGACAATCGAGCACCTGAAATAGGTGTTGATGTTGACTCCCTCAGCGTACACAGGGAGTGTAATTTCTCCAATGGTGTTCTTGTGCTCACCACTGAAACCGACTAACACTATCGAGCGTCGTACGATGGTCGACTCGTCGATTTGCATCTCTCGAAGGGCTTCTAGAAACAGAACGTTGGTGGGACTTCCATTATCAATGAGTATGCGCTTGATCCAGCAGTTGGCGACATGAAGTGAGAGCACGAGTGTGTCGTGGTGTGTATTGAGCAACTCCGTATGTTCGTCGTTGCTGAAGCTGATGGTCTAGTCGTACACAGGGTCGACGATCTTCTTTGGATAAACTTCGGGGTTCCCTGCTTGTCGCTTGTGTCGCTTCGCAGTAGAGTATGACACTCCACTGATTTCTGATCCTCCTCTGATGACGTTCACGACTCTCTCCTGTTGTGGGGGGTTTGGGGGAGGTACGCTCTACTCGACTTGTCGCTCATCTCTATGGGCTAGAGTATTCTTCCCCTTGTCATTAAGGTGCTCCTTCAAGTGACCCCTTTTCAAGAGCTCGACAACTTCGAACTTGAGTGCAATGCAATTTTCCGTTCTATGATCGTGATCCCCATGGAATTCACACCACTTGGATGAGTCTCTTCTGTTTGCAGGGCTCGACATTTTCCCTGGCCACTTCACGGCATTGCTTAGGTTCTTTATGGCTACGACGACTTCAGATGAAGTGATGCTGAGATTATACTCTGGAACTCTGGCCCTGGTCCTTTCTGGCTGTCGTGGCGGTCTGTCGCGTGAAACCCGATTGTTGCGTGGCCTGTCATCTCGTCGTGTCGTCGGGTAGGGTTCAGGCCTACGATCTGTTTTTTTTCCCTCAATGCGACAACTGCGATAGTCGTCGTTTCTGTTACGGCTTGATGATGTGTTGTTGACTTCGTCTTCTTCCCACTTGATATGTGCCCAAGCTTTGGCAAGGACGTCTTTCATGGTTTTACAGGGATATTTGGTCAACTCCTTATAGAGGTCAGAGTCGTGCAATAATCTGTTCCTATATGCTGAAATTGTTGCGGTCTGGTTGTAGTAAGGGATCGACACTATCTCCTTGTTTAAACGTCCTACATAGTGGCACAGGAGTGCGCCGTGTCGTTGGCTGATGGTATATAGGTCGTCCGATTGCTTCTCTAGCTTTCGGCTGCTGGAAAATTGCTCGACAAACATATCGTTCAACTAAGCGAATGACGCTATCGAGTTATTTGGAAGATTTGTATACCATTGCAATGCTGGGGCTATAAGGCTGGATCCAAAACCTTTACACATGCAGGCTTTTCATAAATCTCTGGGGATGGCGGCTATAAACATGCGCTAGCGGTATTGGGTAATGTGGTTGTCCGGATCCGTCGTGCCGTCATAGTGCCTAATGCTAGGAAAACTGAATTTTCGTGGCATCTCGACAAGTGCAATGGCATCGAAAAATGGTGAGTCCGCGAAGCTGTTGAGGGAGCTCTTCTTGATGGGAGCCAGCATTCCAGGAATGTGTTGGATTAAGGCTTCCATTTCCACAAACCTGCGTGCAAGTTCAAGGTCAGTTAAAGTAGAAGTCGTAGCCACCATATCTGTCGTGTTCATGTCTACTATCATGGGCATGTTGACTGCTGGCACGGTTGCTAGGGCGACGACTTCCGTGTTTGGGGGAGTTAATTGGTTTGTCTCTTCTTGAGCCGTGATAGCCACTACTGGTAAGGAGGACGCGACTGAATCGACAGCCTGGTCACCTTCAGGAGCGAAAGTATCGGCTGCCCTCGACCGTATCTCAAATATTGGATGACGCACATTGGAAGTCAATATCACGGGGGTGGCCTGTCCTGGAGTAGATACTGGGTTGTTGACTTCATAGAGTACATGACAGAATCCTGGTGGTAGAGTGGTTGTCGTCGCCATGGTGTCAAGCTTGTTCTAGAGGTTTTTGTTTTCTGCCTCCAGTACTCGGAGTCGCTCCGAATTCTCGTTCATCTAGTCCATCAGGATCGCGAGTTGAGCTTCCAAAGTCACGGGGTTTGTTTCGTTTGCCATTAGATCACTGTGGGATGAGTCGTGGACCTGATCAACGTCGTGCCCCACGGTGGGTGCCAAATTGTAGATGCTGAAATCTACATCTGATGACCTAATAGTCTAGGTTGATTGATTGAGGGGACGACGATTTGCAAAACAACAAAAAGGGTCGTGCACTTGGGACACCGAGGTGATGTCTACCAAAGAACCTCTAACATCCGAGTCAGATAGTGGATATGGTCGTGAAATAAGCAAAGGGGATGAATTATACCTGGAATGACCGTATGTCGTGCGGTAATGCATTATGCGCGTCGTCTGGTACTGATCAGAACGCATCAGGTAAACTGCTACAAAGTGTTGGTTATGTTGAGGTGAATCGAAAGTTGTGTCGTGCGATGGCTGGCTAGTCGCGTGCTTAGATGATTTGAATAGAGTAACGAGTCTTTTTCAGAGTAAAATGCTTGACCCTCAAAAGTGAAGCCTAAGGTTTGTATTTGTAGGGGTCTTGAGGAGAGGATGGTCATTCCGAATACTCCAAGGTGTCGTGCCCTGAGATATCCGGGATCCCTGATATCTCGGATAGTGGCTGGGTAGTGCTTGGACCTGGTCATTTGACTTAGTCAATGTGCTGACTATGTCAATGTCGTGGAGGAGGTCGTCATATTGTCGGGACCTGTCGACATTCCTCAGGTCTAGGTCGACCGCTATAGCATATGTCGTGCAGTCGATGGGTAGTCCCGTTTTCGTCATAGACATGACTACCGTCATAATCATCTTCGAGCGCACGACCATGTCAAGCGCTCTCATTGTGATTCTTGGGTTTTGATCTGTTTTGGGCCATATTTTGGGCTCTAAGCTTTCTAGGGGCTATTTTGACCACTACAATATATAGTTTTATGAGTTTTCTACATAGTGATATTTTTCTTTCCTCATCATGATGCCCGTAGTTTTTCCTCTGTTTTGCATTTCCATGTAAAATCTTGTGTTGTGTGATTGCGTTCTTGTTTCTTTCATCTTATTTTTTTTGTTTAAATATTATTTATTTTGTGGTGAATTTTAGGCACCGTCTCGGTATTAACATTTTCCTAATAAGTGGTATCAGAGCTTTTGGGGTTCCAACAATTGGTATCAAGAGCCCATGGTTGCATAATATTGGTTTAACAAAACAGATTTGTCTACGAGAAGGTTTCAAACTCATTAGCATTTGATGTTGAAAGTTTGATGAGAAGATGAAGTTTAGTTTGTGGCAAGTACAAGTCATGTCATGATCCAATCAAGTTACATAAAGCGTTGAAGAATAAATCAACCCATGAAAGCTCGGAAGACTCTGGTGAGGTATGGAGCAAGTCGACAAAAAGCTTCAAACTATTGCCAGCAGTATGTCTTTAACCAAATATGGTAATGGAAGACATATATATCCTTTTGACATCATGTTAGACGACTAAGTTGTCTAGAATAGGATGTGTTGTTTCTAGCGGGTCCATAAATTTGCACATGGGAATTGATTAGACAATAATGCATGATATGTGGTGGAAATGATGTCAAGGGCTGAGGAATTCCCGTGAAGCCTAACATGAGGGTTGTAACATATTTTTTCAGCAGTTTTATTCTACTGTGGGAGAAATCTTAGGACAAATTATTTCTAAGTGGTTGTAACTTTGTGGTGGGTGATTCTCAGTATTGAGAGTCATGACTGTCGGATAAGGGATGAAGATTTATTCGAAAATTCTAGTCAATAGGGTGGTTTGTTAGTGTTTTAGCTAGAATTCTTAAAATGAGTGAGTCATGTTCAGCTAATGCAACAATATAGTAAACGGTCTCCGATTGAGGTGATTGAAAAAGAGATGGAAAGAGGAGACCAAGTCAAAGACAACATAGAAAATCATTTCAAAAATGGAGGACAAAGGTGTCAGAATGCACATGTCCTGCATGCGTGTGTGAATCACACGTCAGAAGTGTACGGACATGTGGGGGTGGTTTCGAGACGCCTGAAGCGCGTGATTGATGTGTTGACTTGGTTTTCAAGTTGAAGAAGGATTTGTTTTAGGTTATTCGATTCGTTGTGGGTTTTTGATTTCTTTTAGGACTGAGAATAATTAGCCTATAAGTAGGAGATTTATTCATTGGTTGTAGACACAGGAAAACACTTGATAAACACCTAGAGAGAAATAGCTTGGTTGTTTGACTTAAGGGATATCTGGGGGAAGACCTGGAGGATATCTGGGTGGAGACCCATCAGATATATGTGAGACATTGAGACAGATGTGAGCATAGGCATTGGATGTAATTGGGTTTGGGTTAGAGAGAAAATATTGAGTGTGTATAGTTGTAAAAATTTTCTACATAATGATATTTTTCTCTCGTCGTCCTAATGGCCGTGGTTTTTTTCTCTGTTTTGGGTTTTCACGTAAAATTCTTATTTCTTTCATCTTATTTTTTTTGTTTAAACATGATTTGTTCTATAGTGAATATTGGGCAGTGCTTTAGCATTAAAATTTTCGCAATAAGTGGTATCAGAACGGTTCCAACAAAAACATGCCAACATAGATGATAGAAAAACAGACCTTTTAAGATTTGAGTTAGTCGGTTTAGTAATTGGGTTGGACTATATCAATTGAAAATGGATTGTGATGGCACTCGATATTAACCAAAATAGTTGAATCCAATCAATCGAATTCCAAACATCAAATAGGGATTAAAAGAGTTCAAGTGAAAAGACATGTTCATTTAAGCTTTTAACTAGATTTAGATACAAAAGAAGAATCAATAAAATCACATGATATGAGATATTTCTACGAAAAGGTTAGAAAGCAAAAACCAAACAGAAGAAGAAACATACAAATCCTAAACTAAAAATGATAATAATATAACAGTTAATGTAATATGGGTGCCCAAACTAGAAAAACCTTGGAAAATATATTATCTCTAATTAGAAAAAGAGAAGAGCATATATAAAGGCACAAACCTTTGAAGCAAATTAACATGCAATCACTGTTAGGCATGGTATCAGCTGGAGGTAAGGTTTTGAACTTCTCTTCCACCAAATCAAACGCAGCAATCATGAATGAACCCTTATTATCTTGAAGCACCCAGTGGGTAGCATCATTCAGAGAGATGCCACTCGGATAACAATTCTCCATGAAAGACATATACTCTTAAGAAGGAAGATCAATTTGAACACTTGTCCAAAAATCATTTTTGAGAGAATTGACATCAAAAAGTTTTTCTGAATGATCAACCTAAACAAACTTGTAGTCATTAATAGACCCGGCGTAACCAAAGCCAGATAATGATAAATGTTGCATATGAAAATTTGGAATTTTCTTGCGTTCTTTGGTGGAAGGATTGTAGAGAAAACAATTCTTGGGTCCAGTTAAAAGGCACAACAAGCCATTACAAGAACTAAAGCGCGCCAAACACTCAAATTGAGGTATAGGCTTAGAAAATTCAAGCTCAACTGCAAAAACCCTATCACCCTTTTCAAATACCGTTTCTAGGTCTATATAGTAGAGATACATCAAATTGATTTGACAGCGTTTTCGACTGACTATTTGCCTTCCGGTTTTAGTAATTTCTACGAGTTTTTGTCTTCGTGTTTTAGCGAGATGCAATTTGACAAATCAAGAATCTTTAATTAAAGCCAACCATAACTTGGATACGCACTTGAATCGACATAAAGATTTGACCGGCAATCATGATAGTATGTCTACGATGAGATCCGGTGGAAGAAACATGGCACTTTTGCTAATGAAGTTGCTTCGTGACTTCTTTGATATTTATAAAATAGGTTAGGGATTGCTAAAGAAGATCTAAAAATGGAGGAAGTTTCTAGAAAAATTGCGACCGATTATAAGGACATAAATACCTGACAATTAAAAACTATTACAATTCTAGAATACGGGAGAAAACTTGAGTCAACCTAATTAATGTAGCGTGATGAGCATACCACAAGAAATATATCTCGTCTTTTTATTTAATATTCTAATAAGATTAATAATGGCCATTGGTGTAATGTTGTCATTAATAATAAATAAATTAGTAAAGTTTAAAAATTTTCAATTCGTTTAATAAATAGTTGGGCAATTACACCAGAGTTTACTTAATTCAAACTAGTTCGTGACTTTTGTAAAAGTGACCAAATTAGTCCCTCAATTTTCGAATTGTACAATTTTTATCCTCTAATAAAATTCAGGTTGTCAACTTTTATTTAAAGGGTATTTTCTTTTTTTATAAAATCAACTAAACACTAAAATTTCAACAAACAAATAATAATTAAATTGATATATAGAATTAAATAATTTTGTATAAGGTTACTATACATTTATATAGAAGAGTCTAAAAAATTAAACTAGAGGTAAAATTATAAAACCTGAAAATTTAGGGATATGACTACAATTAAAATAGAGGAAAATTTAAAAAAAACAAACATTTAAACTTTAGGGGACAGTGGGCCCCACCGATCTCTACGTACATTCTTCCTTGGTGGAGTGTGATTTTTAGGAGGAAAATTAATAAGAATAAATAAAACTACGTCTGGCATAAATAAGATATAGATATCAATATACAGAAGAATCTAAAAAAATTAAAACAGAGGCAAAAGTATAAAATCTGAAAATTTAGGGATATAGCTACAATTAAATTAGAGGCAAAATTAGAAAACTGAAAAACATCAGGGAACAGTGGCCCCACGGATCCGTCCTTAGTGGAGTGATTCACATTCACTTGTTGTGGAGTTCTTAATAGTTAGTAATATAAACAAAATTTTAAATAAATATTTACAATTAAAAGGGTAGTTTGATTCTTTTAGTCATCAAATAAAATAACTAATTATGTATTAATACTAAAATATTGTATAATCATATGTCTATCAAACAAATATTACAAAGTAACCACATAAGTTATTATGTGGTTACCTTGTAATATTAAATATTACAATTAAAAGGGTAGTTTGATTTTTGAAAAGCGAGATGCAATTTGACAAATCGAGAATTTTTAATTAAAGCCAACCATAACTTGGATACACACTTGAATCGACATAAAGACTTGACCGATAATCGTTACAGTATTTCTACGATGAGATCCAATGGAAGCAACATGGTGCTTTTGCTAATGAAGTTGCTTCATGACTTCTTTGATATTTAGAAAATAGGTTACGGATTGCTAAATAAGATCTAGAAATGGAGGAAGCTTCTAGAAAAAGTGCAACGGTTTATAAGGACATACATACACCAACAATTAAAAACTATTACCATTTTAGAATACGATCTTTTTTATTATATATTCTAGAACATATTACAATGAACCTACTTGAGGTTTGTCATTTTACAGGCAGAAACAACTTTATGGAAAATTAACAGGGAAGCCCCATGTCATTACAGTTGACCGTTAAAGATAATCGTTGACCATTTTAAAAGTTTAAAAAGACCAAAATACCCCTAATTAAAAAAATACATATTACAGCGAACTTAGCTGAGGTTTTTCATTTTACAGTCGGAAACAACTTTATAGAAAATTGACAGCAAACCCTCATGTCGTTATCATTAAATGTTAAAAATAACCGTTGATTGTTTTAACATTTTAAAAAGACCAACATACCCCTAATTAAAAAATTAAAAATTTTAAAAACAAAGGGTGAATTGTACTAAAATTTCTCTTAATTTCTAATGGATTTCCATCTTTCATCAATCTTGATGAACCATAGAGATCATATTAAAAAATAATTTTTTTTTAAAAAAATAACAATTATAAAAATAAAAAATAAATTTTGGTCAGATGGAGATGAAGATCCAATCTCCATATTGGATCTCGACCGTCAATCCGAATTGATGGACGGTAGAGATCTAATTTAAAATTTGGATCTTTATCAAGAACAAAAAAAAAATGAGCTAATTGCATCAACCTCCCTTGAAGTTTTGCCAACTACAAGTGGAGTTAACTTTATCGTTTATTGATAAACACCTCATCCGCCCTTAGTAAAATTTGGTCAAATATAATAGTTGACCAGGAGAGATCTTTGTCAAAAAACCCAAAAGTTGACTAACGGGATGGGAGGTCTTTACCAATAAACCTAAAAGTTGACTCCACCTGTAATTGAGCAAACCTTAGAGGATGTAGGCATTATTTACTAAAAAAAAATTGAATTTTTTTAATTAGGGGTACGTTGGTCTTTTTAAACTCTTAAAACGGTCAACGGTAAAGGCATGGAGGGTTCGCTATTAATTTTTTATAAAGTTGTTTCCTGCTGTAAAATGACAAACCTCAGGTTGGTTCGCTATAATTTGTCATTTTTTAATTAAGGGTATTCTGATCTTTTTGAACTTTTAAAACGGTCAACGATTATCTTTAACGGCCAATGGTAACCATAGAGAGGTTTGTTGTTAATTTTTCATAAAGTTATTTTCTGCTGTAAAATGGCAAACCTCAAATAGATTCGCTGTAATTTGTCCTTTTATAAAATAGGGCTAATTACACTCATGCCCCCTTCATTTTGGCTTTTTTGCACATGCTAGCAACTCTATCTTTTATTGCACAAACCTCTCCTGGAAAAAGTTGACCAAACCGTTGACTAACCATAAAGTTAACGGTTTGGACAAAAAGACCATTTTCCCTTTAATAAAAAAATTAAAAAAACCCTTAAAACTAAAAAAAAAAATTCAAGGTGGAGATCCCATTCAAATTAAAAAAAAAAAAAATTTGAGATGGACGATGGAGATCCCATCTGGGACATCCACCTTCAAATTAAAAAAAAAAAAAAAAAGTTTCAAACTTAAAAAAAAAATAAAATTTGAAGGTTGAACCTTCAAACCTAAAAAACAATATATATATATATATATATATATATATATATATATATATATATATATATATATTCAAACCTCCAAATTTTTTCATCAAATCCCAATAATAACCACCCAAACAATGTCTTCTTTTTTTTTTTTTCCAATTTTTTTATTTATCATCAACCAAAAACAATTTTTTTCAGATTTTTATTTTCATCAACCAAAAAACACACCCTAACACAAACTTCTTTTTCTTCTTCTTTTTTTTTTTTCAGATATTTTTTCGATTTTTTTCTTCTTGCTCTTGTTCTTGTTGTTCTTCTTTTTTCTAGATTTTTTTTTTTTCTTCTTCTTCTTCTTCTTCTTCTTCAGATTTTTATTTTCATCAACCAAAAAACACACTCGGACACAAATTTCTTCTTTTTTCAGATTTTTTTTCTCCAGATTTTCTTCTTCTTCTTTATCAGATTTTTTTTTTTCTACATTTTTTTTCTTCTTCTTCTTCTTTTCAGATTTTTTTTCTAGATTTTCTTCTTCTTCTTCTTTTTTCGGATTTTTTTTCCAGCTTTCTTCTTCTTCTTGTTCTTCGATCTTCTTTTTTTTTTTCAATTTTTAATTATTTTAATTGGTTTAATGGGAAAAAGACGAGTTTGCCCTTGCTACAGTATCATGCCGTTCACTTTATGGTTAGTCAATGGTTTGGTTAACGTTTTTTAGGAAAAGTTTGTGCAATAAAAGATAAAGTTACCAGCATATATAAAAAAGTCAAAATAGAGGTGTATGAGTGTAATTAGCCCTATATAATATGATATGATTATTTATTAAATGATTAAATAATTATATATAAAATAATAATATTAAATGTTATGACATGTGTCAACCTATAATGAGAAGAGGCTGTTTTTATATTATGATACTATGATTTTTTTATTAAATAATATATTAAATACTATTATTATAAAATAATATAGATGAGAAGATGAGGTTAGTCCAATAATTTACCCCTTACACTTATACCTTTGAGGTTGTGAGTTAGAATTGTTTTTCTCTCTCTAAATTTTGAATTTAGTTATAATTATTCACAAAAAAATAATATAGATAAATTGTGATTTTTTAAAAATTTATTCACTATAAAATATTAGGTTACTGTCAACTTATGATGAGAAGATGCTGTATATATTATTTTATATAATATAATATGGCAACTAGTTTATTGTGAAAGAAGTTTCTAATTAGTTTTCCTCCCTTTAAATAAATTATGGTATATATTATGGCTTTCAAAAAAACAACTGTATATAATTACGGGATTAAAGACAAAAGGGAAAGGACAACGTAGGGTATAGATGATCGAAATATTACTCTGAATTGAAAACAAATTATAAGTGAAAAATGAAAATTTTAGAAAACGATATTTTTCTGTTCCATATTTGAAAAATGAATCTATGACTATAAGATACCGAGATTACCGCTCACAAATTGTACCCCCTTTTTATTAAAAGATTATATTATAAAATTACTTTTAAGTTAATGACCATTTTAAACGCCCCTCAAATATAAGATCTCTTGTTTTGATAGTTGGAGGTATCAAACTCCTCCAAGTCATCAAGATTTAACAATTTATGTAGGCATATAAATATATAGAGCTAATTGCATGGACCTCCCCTGAGGTTTTGCCAATTACAAGCGGAGTCAACTTTATCATTTATTGACAAACACCTCCCCTGCTCTAAGTAAAATTTGGTCAAATGTAACAGTTGATCATGAGAGGTCTTTTTCAAAAACCTGAATAGTTGGCTAAAAGTTGACTCCGCCTGTAATTGAGCAAACCCAAAAGAATGGAGGTCTTTGTCAATAAACCCAAAAGTTGACTCCGCCTGTAATTGAACAAACGTCATAGGAGGTAGGCTTTATTAACTCAAATATATATTTCCACAATTACCCATAAAAACGTAATTATATGGGTAAACCCCTCTCCTGTGTTGTAAGTAGAGCCCTCATGTTGTTGGGAGTAGTTATTTGGGTCGTTGGTCCCGGTAGTCCTCGTCTGCCATTATTAGAAGTAGTTGTGCGGGCCGTACTTATATAATTTAATCTCGGTTGGTCCCGGTAGTCCTTTGACCCCTCAATGTGGTCAGTCTCAAGGACTTTCTCTTTACAAACCGTTTGTATTTTAATAAGAAATCTAATTTTAACCCAAAATTAACATGGAATAATGAAAATATGAAATACCTTTAAAAGAAAAACATGTAATAATGTAATCAATATCTACCTTCCTTTTCTTATTTATTTTCTTTCTTTTAATTTTAATATTAAACTATGAATATCACAAAAGAAAAAAAAGGAATTTGATGAAATTAAATCAGATAATCAAATCCAATTTAATCCATGAATATTCTTATCCATATGACTCAAGAGATTTTATTTTCAATTAAATAAATCTCACATGGGTTGTTCCATACTTCCATTCATGGAATTTTTTTTTTTTTTTTTTTTGATATATCAATTCATGAAAGTTATGACCACCAAAAGATAGTTAACCAATCATCATAAAAATCATGGGTTCTTTGATCAATTTTCTTTGCTTCTTCTATTGGAAAGTGCCGGGATCAAGAAGTATGAAAATTTTGGGTTTAATATTTGATATTAAAATAAAGATCTAAAATAGAATTTGTTAACCTTAAAAATTGTGAAGTATAAAAAAATATAAACGTCAAGAGTTAAATATAAGAGTTAGGCTACTCTTTTAAATATCAATATGTTAACAAGTGTAGTGAATAGTTAAGTCATGTCCATTCTAATATATAAACGCTTTAAGGGGCTTCTTTCTCTTTATTGGATCCACAAGGCACTCTAGAGTTTGTTTGGGGTCTTCAAGACACTCAAAGTCCTCACACTATGCTAATAGATCCGTTTGATCTTCTCACTTTACTGTATCAATCCCTGTAATACGGAGCACAATGTCTAGGTGAAGCCAGCTTGGGGGGTAGGGGAGGGGAGTTGCTGGCGCTCACTCTTCGACGCCTAAGTCAAGGAAGAGAATACAAATGGCAGCCGTTAAAGTAAGAATATCATAGATAGATATGTGGAACGTAGCAAAAATTGTAAAACAGAGAGTTTCCCTCATTTCAAAGTAAAATGAGGTATTTATAGAGTTAAGATGAAAGAGGAGGAGTAGTAAAGTAATAAGCCCAATGTGTCCCTCTGTTATAGCCTGATTATGTCTCTCATTTCCTTGTACCCGTGTGTGATCAACACGAACTCCGAAGAACTATGATTCTGCCACCTAAGACCAGTGCTCTGCTGGAGTTCGACGTGGTGGTTAAGTGGCCCTTTGTTGTTGTTTCATTTATTGAAAGTGTTGGAGATGCTGTTTAGGTTTGTTTTCCATGCTTACTTGGCAACTAACCTATTGAAGACAGGTTGGAAAACTTTTCTGATAGCAACATCTCATGTAGTTTTTATCAAGGGACATAATCAGTTTAACTAATGGTTGGTAAATATTCTATCTACTTCCAGCCATTTTCCCTAATTATTTGGCAGGAAAAACCTTCATTTTTATCCCATAATGAGTTAAGATGTTTCACATCCGTGCGTTTAAGTTATCCCTCGGTCCCAAAGTTTTTTCCCTCAACCATTGGATCTCCTTTGGCCTTCATTTTACTTTTGAGGACTTCGCTTACAATTTGTCCTCTTTTCTAACCGTTGAACACCTTTATATTAGTTTATTTCTGGGAGCATGGTCGGATTTCTTATGGATCAGATCCTGAGGGGACTAATTGTGAAGCTTTCTCCACTAAACCCTTTCATGGGCTCCGGTACAGTGGATTCCAAGATTCCAAACTTGTGTATTTTTATTTAAAAGTTCTCCTTTGAATATATGACCAAATTTTGGTATTAATAGAATTAAATATGTTAATTCAATAATTTAGCTTTATGATAAGTCGATATATAAATAGTGTTATGAACATGTAGAAGAAATTAGAGTTATATTAAAATGGAGATTCAACTTGGGGCATTTTTGGGATATAAAAGGATGTACAGAGTAGAAATATAAATTTTAATTGGGTATATAAATAATTTTTTTGTGCCAATATCGGGCACCCATATATAGTAAAAAAAATTACAACTACAAAAGCAATGAGAAATATATTATTAGTGTCTCTTAATTTTAAATCAAATACAAACATATACATTTATATAGTTTCCAAATTTATTAAATTATTTTTCTTTAACCAGATAAAATCTGAAACTGATTTTTTTATAAATTGAAGTGAGATGTTTAATTAATTTTAGAAATTTAAAGGAGATATTTGATTATTTTATTAACAAATTCAATTAGTCTATATTTATTTTAAGGAAGAAAAAAAAATTATACATTTCACTAACATAAAAGAGTAAATTTATATTAATTAAAGGATATAGTCTAAAATATATTTAATGTATTATATATATTTATTTAATTAATATAATCAATTAATGATGTCAAATAAGAAAACGAAATTGTGTAGCATGAATTATAGACTCAAGTCTAATAAATGCTTTACGAATTACGACAAAAGAAATGAAGAAGAAATTGTTAATGGTTTGCAGCTTTGAATGTGATGATATTTCTCTCCGACTTATTGACCACGCGCGTTTCATTGGCTGAATCAAAATCACTTGTTTTTAATAAATTTGCGTAGTTGACGGAGTAGCCAATGAGTCAATGACAGACATAGACTACCTAACCTCTTGAATACTTGTGTTCTTATTTGAGGTGGAAAATCTGAAAATGTGTTCAACTGAAGCCATCCTCTTCTCCAAAAATGGCTTCACATTTCTCTCTTCTTCTCACCATTTTCATGTCTCTGATAATCCCATTTGGAAGCTCATTGTCGTTCAACTACACCAGTTTCAGTCCTAGGCATGATGACAACATTACATATGAAAGAGCTTTTCCTGACCCAAACCGCATCATCCAACTGGCCAAGGAAAACGGGATGGTGGGTCGGGCAACATATAACAAGCCCATTCGACTTTGGGACCGGGCCACCAGGAATCTCACAGACTTCTCTACCCATTTCATCTTTGTGATTGATTCTCAAAATAGAAGCAGCTATGGAGATGGCCTAGCCTTCTTTCTTGCACCGCAAGGCTCCATGATTCCAACCGTCACAAAAGGAGGCTCTTTTGGTCTTACCAATGATGACGAGCCTCTGAATTCGACTTCGAATCCGTTTGTTGCAGTCGAGTTTGATATCTATCCGAACCCTTGGGATCCTCCCATGGAACATGTGGGGATCGATATCAGTTCTATGAGGTCTGTGAGCTATTTGAGATGGTGGAGTGATATCATGGATGGACAAAGAAGTGAAGCTTGGATAAGTTATACTTCCAGTACACATAATTTGAGTGTTGTTTTCACTGGGATTAGAGATAATGTCACAGTGATGCAACACCTTGATTATAAAGTCGATTTGAGGCTTTATTTACCTGAGTTTGTAACAATTGGCTTCTCAGCGGCTACTGGAAATGCAACTGCCATACACAGTCTTTACTCCTGGGAGTTTAGTTCAAACTTGGAAGTCAAAGTTGATTCAAATGATCAAGCACCACCACCTAGTAATCCACCACCACCTAGTAATCGTAGAAGAAGAAGAGGAAGCCGCTATGAGAAAACAACACTAGAAATGGGGTTGGGGGTTGGTGGTGGTGTTTTGGTCAGTTTGTTGGTCTTGGTGTGGTTTCTTAGGTTTGGTAGGGGAAGCAATGGCAGGGACGAAGAAGATAATAACGGGCTTGATGAGGAAATGGATGATGAATTTGAAAGAGGAACAGGACCGAAGAAGTTTTCATACAAGGAATTGGCTCGAGCAACTGACAATTTCAGAGAAGAAGACAAGCTTGGAGAGGGAGGATTTGGTGGGGTTTATAAGGGATTTTTGAGGGACTTAAACTGCTATGTTGCAGTGAAGAGGGTGTCAAAAGGGTCTAAACAAGGGATCAAGGAATATGCATCAGAAGTGAAAATCATCAGTAAATTAAGGCATAGGAATTTGGTGCAACTTATGGGTTGGTGCCATGAAAAAAGAGAACTCCTGCTCGTTTATGAATTCATGCCTAATGGCAGTTTAGATTCTTATCTTTTCAAGGAAAATAGCTTGTTGACATGGGAGTTGAGGTACAAAATTGCTCAAGATTTGGCCTTAGGATTACTATACCTCCATGAAGAATGGGAGCAATGTGTGGTTCATAGGGATATCAAATCAAGCAATATTATGTTGGATGAAAATTTCAATGCTAAGCTTGGGGATTTTGGATTGGCTAGGCTTGTGGATCATGCCAAAGGATCACAAACCACAGTTTTGGCTGGAACAATGGGCTACATGCAGGGACGTAGCCAGGATTTGAAGTCAGGGTGGGCTAATATAAATTTAATTAGAGACACTTGAGACAAATACATACTAGTTTCATATTAAGGTAATCAATTGTAACAATGTAATATATAGTGAGCCATATTCCTTAAAATGTATTATGTAGACATAATATGTAAATTAAAAAAAAGATAAAAAAAAAGTATCAAATAAATATATAATGCAAATACAATAAAAAAAACTACTTAAGTCGTATCTTACGGTTCTTTAAAATGTCAAACTTATCAATTACAAAATCTGAATCAATAGTCTCAGCAATCTCTCTTTCAATATAAATAACCATAGAGTTTGCCAAAAACTCTTGCTCCATTTTATTGCGAATTGATGTCTTAATAAGTTTCATTGCTGAAAATGCTCGTTCTGTTGTTGCTGTGGAGACAGGAAGAGTTAGCACCAAGCGAATCAATCTATCAATCAAGAAATAATGTTGTGACCTTCTACTTTGAACTAACAAACGACATAATTCAGAAAGATAAGCAATATTTTGAAATTGTGGCTGACAAATTACATCTATAATGTCCCAATTGTCTCTTCAAAGTGTTTATGTCATCTCCAGTGAAATCCCGAGGATAGAATTTCTCAGCAAGAGTACAAATAGCATCTATACTGAATGATTTGAAACCATCAATAGGATTCAAAGCCTCGCTTAGAATAAGGAGTTCCACTGTTTTCTCTGTAAATCTATTGTTCAACTCCATCAAATGAAAATCAATTACAGCATTAAATATATTAAAATGATAATAATGCTCCACTGTAATATTATTCCTCTGTTGACAAGAGCGTCTTGTACCTTCCATGTAACGGTCACCCATACTAGGTATATCAATGTCATGTCTTTTACAAAATGATACCACACTTTCAAAAAAATCATCCCATTCATCCTCTCGGAGCTGTTGAAGAAGTAGTTTTGTAGTTGAGACCAAATTCAATGCATTTAAGATATCTTGAGATTTCATTTGCAGTACACGACAAAGTAAATCAGAGATTCCTAAAACTCTATGCAATAGCAACAAGATAAACACAAAGTCAAAGTTTCTCATATCTTTATATGCACCTTGCGCCTCCCCACGTATATTACCACTCAACCCCACATCTGAAAGTTTTTCAAGAAGGGTACAAGTTGAGCCAAACATGTCAATCAACCTACTAACAGAAGTAAAATGTGAACTCCAACGAGTAGGTCCAGCTCGCTGTAAAGAACGAATTTGATTAGCTCATGTACCACTCTCTAGTTCTGCTGAAGCTATCATATCTATAATTTCATCTTCTCGAATTAATTTCAATTCAGAATGACTTTTAGCAGAAGCACCAACAACGTTAACAACGGAACTTAACTTTGAGAAAAAAAGCCATACCTCACGCACTTCTTTAGATACTGCAACTAAAGCTAACTGTAGTCGGTGAGCAAAACAATAAATATAGTAGGCATATGGAAAATTTTTAAGGAACAAAGCTTGCAATCCATTCCATTGACCCCGCATGTTGCTAGCACCATCATAACCTTGATCTCTTAAATTTTGGGCAGGACTTTTTTTTTATGGCGGTCAATCAACCTACTAACAGAAGTAAAATGTGAACTCCAACGAGTAGGTCCAGCTCGCTGTAAAGAACGAATTTGATTAGCTCATGTACCACTCTCTAGTTCTGCTGAAGCTATCATATCTATAATTTCATCTTCTCGAATTAATTTCAATTCAGAATGACTTTTAGCAGAAGCACCAACAACGTTAACAACGGAACTTAACTTTGAGAAAAAAAGCCATACCTCACGCACTTCTTTAGATACTGCAACTAAAGCTAACTGTAGTCGGTGAGCAAAACAATAAATATAGTAGGCATATGGAAAATTTTTAAGGAACAAAGCTTGCAATCTATTCCATTGACCCCGCATGTTGCTAGCACCATCATAACCTTGATCTCTTAAATTTTGGGCAGGACTTTTTTTTTATGGCGGTCAATCAACCTACTAACAGAAGTAAAATGTGAACTCCAACGAGTAGGTCCAGCTCGCTGTAAAGAACGAATTTGATTAGCTCATGTACCACTCTCTAGTTCTGCTGAAGCTATCATATCTATAATTTCATCTTCTCGAATTAATTTCAATTCAGAATGACTTTTAGCAGAAGCACCAACAACGTTAACAACGGAACTTAACTTTGAGAAAAAAAGCCATACCTCACGCACTTCTTTAGATACTGCAACTAAAGCTAACTGTAGTCGGTGAGCAAAACAATAAATATAGTAGGCATATGGAAAATTTTTAAGGAACAAAGCTTGCAATCCATTCCATTGACCCCGCATGTTGCTAGCACCATCATAACCTTGATCTCTTAAATTTTCAGTTAAGATATTATATCGATCAAGTACAATACATATCTCTCTTTTTAAAGTTGAGGCATTTGTGTCACCCACACCCACAATTTCAAAAAATCATTCCCGAACAAACCCATCGACATCGACATACCTTAAGATAATAGCCATTTGTTCCTTATTGGATTCATCAACTGATTCATCAATAAGAATACAAAATTTAGCATCCCTAATTTCCTCCCGAATTTTATCCCGAACACAGTCAGCAAGAATCTTCAGTAACTCATGTTGAATCATCGGTGATGTATACTTTGCATTTTGAGCAGCATTATCCAAGACAACTCCAGCAATCTCATTATTCACTCTTACCTGCAATTTTATCAATTCAATAAAGTTTCCGCGATTAGTAGAATTGATGGATTCATCATTACCTCTAAAGGCACACCCTTGCAATGCTAACCACTTCACAGTTTCTATTGAAGTCTTGAGAAGCAATCGATTCTGCATAACTGCTTGTGAAGATTGTTTATTATTCTTTTATCAATATGCAAAGATGAGTCTTTCAAGTTTGCCCATTGCTGTATAGCCGTATTGTGTAGTGAACGGTGATCATCATCTCCTTCATATTTTTTCAATGGACAATTGTCTCCACAATTAACTCTCTTCCAATTGTTTAAACCCTCAATAGTGAACGTGCGATATTGTGATGTACTACTATTAAAAAGATAGCACGGAAAACAATATGCACGATCATTTTCTATGGAGTACTCAAGCCATGAAAATTTTGTGAACCAAGAACGTTGAAACCGACGATTTTGATTCCCACTTTCCGACAACGGATAGTCAAAAATAGGTTGACATGGTCCCATATCAATATAAACTCTTCGAACCTCATCTTGCTTATTAATAGGATATTGCCATATTGGAATACGCTTTCCGGGATCACGTTCAAAATAAGGAGTATCGGTGTGAGATGGAGTGTAGTCGTTATCAAATTTAGACCTTTAGTCTTGGTAGGAGACTTTGGACTTGTAGTATCCATATCACTTACAATATTTGACCTACTTGATGATTGGCCATCATCTTTTTTATTGAAATAATGAAAGATATTTTTTCTTTTCATTATGACCTACAAAAATAATTAAATATATTTTAAAAACTTCAAAACAAAAATCACATTACAAATAATCATATACCAAAACTATTAAATTTCTAATGGAATATGAAGAAATTATTTAGCATAAAAATCCTTAATTTTCTAAAATTATGTTCATACAAAACTACTAACCTTAAAAAAAAAACTATTAAACCATAAAAGATGTGCATAATAAGAAGAAATATTTAATTAGTATTAATTTAAATAAACAACTAACTAATATCACAAAATTAAATATTTCTAATGGAATAGGAAGAAATTATTTAGTATAAAAATCCCTAATTTTCTAAAATTATGTTCATACAAAACTACTAACCTTAAAAAAAATCATTAAACCATAAAAGATGTGCATAATAAGAAGAAATATTTAATAAGTATTCATTTAAATAAACAACTAGCTAATCTCACAAAATTAAATATTTCTAATGGAATAGGAAGAAATTATTTAGTATAAAAATCCCTAATTTTCTAAAATTATGTTCATACAAAACTACTAACCTTAAAAAAAAACCATTAAACCATAAAAGATGTGCATAATAAGAAGAAATATTTAATAAGTATTCATTTAAATAAACAACTAACTAATCTCACAAAATTAAATATTTCTAATGGAATAGGAAAAAATTATTTAGCATAAAAATCCCTAATTTCCTAAAATTATGTTCATACAAAACTACTAACATTAAAAAAAAACTATTAAACCATAAAAGATGTGTATAATAAGAAGAAATATTTAATTAGTATTAATTTAAATAAACAACTAACTAATCTCACAAAATTAAATACTAATAAAGTTATGTTAACAACTAATAAAATTTAAAAAAACAATAAACAATTAATTAGTATAAAAAAAATTCTGTCATAAAATTATATTAATGTACAACACAATAGTAAAAATAAATAAACAAACAACAACTACAATCAAACAATAATAAATAAATTACTAAATAAAATGAAGTATATAATAAATAAATAAATAATAAAATATATCAATAATTAAAATAAAAGAACTAATAAAAAAAAAAAAATACTTACAAATGGAGATAAAAGAATGGTGGTCCTAAGAATACAAGTGAACAAAGGAAGTGAAGGTGATTGGTGAGTTGTGAGGAGAAGAGAAAACAAAAAAAGCTACTGCCAGTTACTGTAGCATCTGATGAGGAAGAGAGAATATGATTTTAGATTTGTGATATGAGGAGTAATTAGATTAAATTGGTTAGGATAAATTTAAGGTTAAAATACTATTGGGCCTTCTCATTTTTTTTAAGTTTTTGGACTTTTTACTTATTTTTTCCTTTCAATTTTATCAGGCCCAACAGCCCAAATGATGTGTGTGTGTATATATATATTTTTTGAAAGAGCCCAAATTACATTTACTTATCATTTTTTTTTCATTTTAACAGGGTGGGCTTAAGCCCACCCTAGCCCTTACATGGGCTACGTCCCTGGCTACATGGCTCCTGAATGTGCCATAACAGGTAGGGCTAGCAAAGAATCCGATGTGTATAGCTTTGGAATTGTGGCTTTGGAAGTAGCTTGTGGAAGAAAACCAATCAACCCAAAGGCTGAAGATAGTCAGGTGTATATGGTTCAGTGGGTGTGGGAGCTCTATGGAAGCGGAAAACTGCTTGAAGCAGCTGATCCGAGACTCTGTAAAGCTTTTGACGAGCAACAAATGGAATACTTGATGATTGTAGGGCTATGGTGTGCTCACCCAGATGAAAATCTCAGGCCTTCAATAAGGCAGCCAATTCAAGTCCTTAACTTCGAAGCTCCATTGCCCGTTTTACCACCAAAAATGCCGGTGCCAATCTATCTTACCCCTTCAGCAAATAACCCAATATCTATACAATCCTTGTCTTGTGGTAGCGGCACCTATTCTGATGGAAGCCATAACCAATCTTCAAGTTAACGTTACAACACCAATTCCTCACAGTTAACAACATCTTCAGGTACTTCTCCATCCACATCCCTTCTAGACACATGCTAAGTTTTGATTTAGATTAATTTGATTTAAGATTATTTTTTAAAAATAAATGTATTTTTTATTTGTACTATAATACAAAATTATCACTTTGTAATTAAAGGAAGCAAAAGATCATGAGTTTCCCACGATCATTATTGTGTACAATGATCATACTTGATCATTTGCCCTGTAGCAGTGTTGTAAAAATCGGTTAAAAGCGCCGATTAAGAGGCGGCGAGGCGGTAGGCGGCGCCTCGTCTCCTCAATTTGGACCAAGGCATCGATTAAGCGGTGAGGGCGACGTCGGGTTGACAGTGAATGTGGATTACAGGCAGCTTACAGCTGAGAAAGAAGAAGAAGAAAGAAAAAGAAAAGAAAAAAAAAATTAATACCTAACCCCCAAAACGATACCGTTCGGGAGTTTAGCTTTTTTTTTTTTTTTTTAGCCTAACCCCCAAAACGATGGCGTTTTGGGAGTTTAAGTTAAACCTCCAAAACAGCGTCGTTTTGAGGGTTATGTTTTAATTTTCTTTCTTCTTCTTCTTCTGGTAGTGAACAATTCAGTTCTTCTTCTTCGTTTTTCTTCTCCAGCATCTCTTCTTCTTCTTCTTATTCCCGCTGTTTCCTTCCACCGGTGCCATTCCCGTCCACCGTGACCTCTTCCTCTCTTGGCAGTGAGGTGTTTTCTTAGTATTTCATTAATTCCTGTCTTATTTAAGGTTTTGAAGTTTATTTTGAGGATTTTTTATTTTTTATTTTGAAGTTAAATTTTTTTAATTAATTAGTTTAACATCTAATTCTAAATATTATAAATTTATGATATATGATATATGGATATTGGATTTCTATTTCATGATTATTTATTTAATATAACTAGTTGAATATATTATTTGTTAAATTTGAATTCATTATTTTTTATTTTGAAATTGAATTGTGGTTGTGCATTGTTGTTAAGACATAGGAAATTCGTTTGAATCCGAAGATAAATTGGTGAAGGAAGATAATTTTGAGTTCGAATCCGATGAAGAATAAGTGTTGGAAAGATATGGAGAAGAACATGAAGACCTTGACACTTAGAACTTATGAACTTATATTTGTTTACTACTTTATGTTTTATGAACTTATGAACTTACTACTTATGAATTTATTTTCCTACTTTATGAACATATTTGTTTACTACTTTATTGGTGTTGTTGTCTTATTTCAAATTTAGATGTGATTTAATTTGGTTTGAACTTAGAATTTGATTGACATTGGTAATTTGGTTGGATTTTATTTGAACTTGTATTTTTTTTTAACTTAGAAATTACTTGAAATATTATTCGATCTGCCTCCGGCTGACTTGCGGCAGACCGTTTAATCTCTGTTTAAGCGGTCTAAGTACTAGGTAGTGGGTCGTTGCCCGACTAGCGCCTAGCACTTTCTACAACCTTACCATATAATGCCTAATGTTATTAGTACTTGGTTGATTATTTGTGGACCTCAGCTTTCATCTAAAATCATTTTATGATTAAAACAAAATTCACAAGTTGGAAGCCACCATCCATATCCTTAAGATCCTCTTTTATTTTCCATAAAAATTGTTTTGCTATCAACTCCTACTTTCAAAAACAGAGAAACTCCATGTTCTAGAATTCCAGAATAATACTATTCAATTTTTACAATATCTCTACGGCTCTACCTTCGATGTTAACCAAATCACTAGTCATGGTTAAAAATGGGAACCAGCAGTTCTGGTTTTAGAACCGCCAGTTCCGGTCCAATTTTAATGGGAACCGGAATTAGGACCGTGGAGTTCCGGTACCGGTACCGGTTCCAGTTTTTGAACCGGGGGAGAAACTGCGATTACGGTTCCTCCACCAATTTTGGGAACCGCCGGTCCCAAACCGGAACCGGCCACCCATAAAAAAAATTTAAAAAAAATTAAGAAATATAAATAAATTAATAAAATTTTGAAAAAATTAAAAGTGGGTACTGTGTTAAAATAAAATTACAATAATATCATAAGAAAAAAAAATATAAAAAAAAATACACAATGCATGTTTTCCGAACTAAATTTAAAACAAAACTGACAAGATCGAAAACTGTATTATTTTTTTTTTAAGGGGTCATTGCAATTACTCTTCGTGTATATAGGCATAATTGTACAAAAATTTAAGAATAATTGATAATAATAATAACTTCCCTTTAACCGGTTGATTAACCGTTGACCACAGTTAGTCACTAACGGTCAAAGGGGTAAAATTGTCTTTTTAAAATTTTAAAAAAAAAATCTGAAAAAAATGAGAAGAAGAAAGAAGAAGAAGAACCCAAAAAAAAATTCTGGAAAAAAAAAAGAAACGAAGAAGAAGAAGAAGAAGAAGAAAGAAGAGGAAGCAAAAAAAAAAAATTATTTGGAAAAAGAACAAGAAGAAGAAGAAGGAAGAAGAAAGAAGAGGAAAAACAAAAATAAAAACAATCTAAAAAAAAAAAAAAAGAAGAAGAAGAGGAGGAGGAGGAGGAAGAAAGAGGAATAACAAAAAAAAAATCTAGAAAAAAAGAAGAAGAATAAAGAAATTTGGAAAAAAAAAATAAAGAAGAAGAAGAAGAAGAAAGAAGAAGAAGAAAGAAGAGGAAGAACAAAAAAAAAAGAATCCGAAAAAAAAAATTTGAAAGAAGAAGAAGAAGAAGAAGATGAAGGAAAAGGGAAAAAAATAATGAAGAAAGAAATTGAAAAAAGAAAAAAAAATTAGAAAAAGAAGAAGTAGATCTGATGAAAAAAAAAATTGATTTTTTTTTTTTGGCAATGGACCAGATGACCAGATGATCTGGTCCATTGGATGAAAATGTTTTTATCTCATCTAATGGACCAGATCTCATTTAATCCATTTTTTAAATTTTCTTTTTTTTTAATTTTTTTTTCTAAAAAGACGATTTTATCCCTTTGACCGTTAGTGACTAACTGTGGTCAACAGTTAGTCAACCGGTCAAAGGGGAGTTATTGTTATTATCAATTATTCTCAGATTTTTGGACAATTATACCTATATACACGGGAAGTTATTGCAATTACCCTTTTTTAATATAATAATTTATTAGATTAAAAAATAAAAATATAATTTTCAATTTTGTCAGTTTTGTTTTAAAATTACGATAATATCATAAAACTATAAAGTTAAAAAGAAATTTAAATAAATAAATAAGAAATTAGGGCTTGCACTTAATTTTACCTCAATTAAGCTGCCTACATATCCTTGAGGAGGAATCAAAACTCACGTAATTCTTTTACCTGTTATGTTCAAGATATGAGTAATCAATTGTCGCTTGTACCTTCGGTGGCCATTGTATCGTCGTTGGTATCGAAGAAGTCGTTGTCGTCGGACACCAAATCCATTTCCTGCTGGCGGTATGAGGCCTTGGTCCAGTCGTCAATACAGACTTGGATCTGGATTGAGTTTGGACTCAGCAATACTCGTCTCTTGTCGAGAACGTTGCCATCTGTATTAAATTTCTGTTCTAATGCCACAGTTGAGACAAAGGTTCCAAAAACTTGTTTGGTAATGATGACCAAAATTGGAAACTTAGCTTCGTGCTCCCTCCACCAATGAAGAATGTTAAAGTCATCGCTGTTCATAAACTCAAAAGAGGTGTTAATGTAAACATCAACCTCTGAAACATAGGTTGATGAAGACGAACTCCCCGACCTCTTTGGTTTTTTGAACAACACGCTTGACCTTAACTTCCTTAATGCGGAGGGAATACGAGAATGAGTAGTACTAGTACTACAATTTTCGCTTGTTTCCAGTTGCTGAATATTAATGTTCAGCGATGGACCGTATACAAAACTATATTCTTCATAAATGGAATAAAATAATTCCCTAACATTATTATATAAAACATTAATATTCACGTTATGTAACCCTAGAGAGTGATAATAAAGAGTAAAATATTCATATAAAATATCAAATTTACACCTAAGGTCAAAAACTGATGCAATTGTATAAATCATAGGAACCTCCCTATAATAATTTAACCATTTTTTTACATTAGTTTGCGATGGAGCACCTCTCTCGTGAACAAATCAGTTCGCGAGTGTTGATTTTTTGCGAACTGATCAGTTCCTAATGTCAAAGTTGTTAACAAAAGTCAAACTTGTTCCTGAAATAACTTTGACGTTGGTGGGAATGTTAAAATTGTTCATATTAACGTTAAAGTTGTACCAACGTTAACTTGTTCCCGGAAACAACTTTAACGTTAGGACCAACGTTAAAGTTGTTCCCAAAAATCGAACATGTTCCTCTTTATAACGTTAAGTTGTTCCTGGAAAAAACTTTAAAGTTGGTTGGAACGTTAAAGTTGTTCCTAACAACGTCAAAGTTGTTCCAACGTTAAGTTGTTCCCGGGAACAACATTAACATTCGATGCAATGTCAAAATTGTTCGCAAAAATCAAACTTGTTCCCTTTTATAACGCAAACTTGTTCCCAAAAAAAATTTAACGTTGGTTGGAATGTTAAAGTTGTTCCCACTAACGTCAAAGTTGTGCCAACGTTGAGTTGTTCTCGGGAGCAACTTTAAATTTAGGATCAACGTTAGTTTGTTCCCAAAAATTAAACTTATTCCCCTTTTGTTCCCGGTAACAACTTTGACGTTGGAGGAAACGCTAAAGTTATTCCCACCAATGTCTCAGTTTTTCCAACATTAACTTGGTTCCGGGAACAACTTTAACATTACGCCCAATGTTAAAGTTGTTCCCAAAAGTCGAACATGCTCTCACCTTAACGTTAAGTTATTCTCGGGAACAACTTTGACGTTGGAGGGAACGTTAAAGTTGTTCCCACCAACATCAAAGTTGTTCCAACGTTAACTTGTTCCTAGGAACAACTTTAACATTATACCTAACGTTTAAGTTGTTCCCAAGAGTCAAACTTGTTCCCACATTAACGTTAAGTTATTTTCGGGAACAACTTTGACGTTTGTGGGAATGTTAAAGTTGTTCCCAACGTTAACGTGTTTCCAGGAACCACTTTAATGTTATGTCCAATATCAAAGTTGTTCCCAAAAGTCAAAAGTTGCTCTCACGGATTGATTTATAACGTCGCGAACTAATTAATAACTTCACGAACTAATGTATAACTTATTTCATGAACTGATGAGTTCAACAATTTTTTTTTTTAAATCTTGTGTAAAAAAAAATTGTATTGCAATTAAAAAATACTTTTATATTTATTAAATACTTATGAATTTTAGTACTTTTATTATTTATTAAATTTTTATGTATTTTAATAATTTAATTTTTTATTAAATTGTTTATGTATTTTTATATTTTTCTTATTTATTAAATTTTTATATATTTTAGTTTTTTTATTTTGATATTTTTATTATTTATTATTAAATTAGTCTATATATATATATAATTATAATCACAACAACCGGTTACTGCACACAAAACGTGGTGGGTATATAATATAGACATGATACCAACCACTTTTTATCCTGAGATTGTAGCCGACCCTGAAAGAAATTGTCGAATAATTATGTTTTGCTCTGTTCATCGTACCTTATGGCCTCCCAATTGAAGATGTTTGGCTCAGTCACCACAGTCATATTAATGAAGAATTTTAAATTTTAAATTTCCAACAAGCATTTTTATTTTTGATTGGGCCTTTGGCCCACCAGTGTATCTCCCCGACTTCGAACACAGGGCCTTTAATAATTTTGAATGAGTATCGACTCTTGTATTCATAATTAATTAGAAAGTATAAAAAAGAAAAAAAAAAAAGTGGCAGAAGGCTCTCATTATATATCATATTAGAGAAAGTATCAGAATTATTTTGAATGGAGTGTTGGGTTGTAATTATTAATAATATTAATTTGGGGTTTTCTATGTATAACTTAAAGAAGTAATTAGTACAACCCTAAAATCATGATCAGTTGTCAAGCATTGGAATGTGGTAATTCTTCGTGATAGAGGATTGAAAAGATGTATAGAAATTTGTAGAAAATTTTACTACAGATTTACACAAGTTAATTCAATTAGAAAATCACAAAGTCATGCAGAATGTCATTGTGAATATAAATTTATAAAGTCGAGCAAAACTTGTTTAATGATGTTTTGATATTTTCTGAATTGTATGATATCTTTTCTATGTAATTACCTCCAATTGAAGATGTCTAGATCTTCTGAGTCATTTTAAATTTCCAACAAATATCTTCAAGTATTATATACAGGTTGACATGCCAACACAAAATTAGTGAGATAGAAAATTGTGCTTCCCCTTTTTTTTTTTTTTTTTTTTAAGATATCTCAAAATTTATGTTATTTTGAGTGAATTATACTAAAATAGTATGAGTTTATCCATAGTTACACGTATAATGCCAGTTTACCGTTTATTACATTCAAGGATCCTTAACCACGTTGATCATTATTAACTTAACAGTGGACTTAACGATTCAAGGATAAATTATTATTTTACATGTGAAATTTTATTTTTAAAAAAAAAACTATCGAACCAATAAGGATATGCCACATTATTTTTTAGTTAATTTTAAAAAAGAAGAGATCTAGAAAAACAAAAAAAACTTGGGGTCTGGGTATTTTTTACTCTATATTATATGGATTGTTTTAATAATATTTTAAAATTTTTAAAATTATTTTTTAAAATATCTTATCCATTAATAGTATTATATTAATATCTCATAACAATTACTATTTATCCACATTTTAAATGTAACTATGTTCTTATTAAAAATTAAATTTATACGTGATAAAGATAATTATATTATATATTATTTATTAATATATTTTTACTTCACTAATTTATTAAATTTAATTATATTATCTATAAATATTATTCCATTAATATTTTTAATTTCTATATTAAAAATTTTATTTTATAAATTATTAATAATTAATACTATTTATAATATATATTATTAAATTACTTATTAATATTATATCTGTCATAATAATTTGTTGAATTTTTCTATCCATAATAAAATTACTTATTAAATTATTACATAATATAAAATTTAAAAATATTATATAATAAATAAATTAATAACTAATAAGTTTGTTTTGCATGTAATACTACATTGTTAGTTTAATTCTTCTCTCTCCTCCTCTCAAGACTCTTTCGAGAGTTCTTGGGAAGATGGGATGTGGAAGTTGATCTCACGCTTCTTGCGTATTTTCTTCACTCTTTTTGAGTGTTTTTCTTTTCTTTTTTCTTCTATTTTCCTCTGGTTCTTCTTTGTTCTTGAGTGGTGAGTTGCTTGGGTCTGATTCTTCGAAGTTTCCTTTCTCTGTTTGTTTGCATGTGCTGGGTTTTCGCAGTTTTTTCTTTAGTCTGGGTTGATTGTAGTTATCTTTAGAAGTGGGTTTTCTCTGTTTTGGGTTTGATTTTGGGGATGGATCTTGAAGAGATTGAGTGTTGTGCGAGTCTTTTCTTTTCAAAGGATGGACCGATTGTTGCGATTAAGGCAGAGATGCAGGAATTAGGGAAGAGAAGTGTTTCCTAAGCTTGGTGGGGAATATTCTGGCGAATAAAGAAGTAAACCGTGAGACGTTCAAGGCCATTATCTCATCAATTTGGCGAACAACTATGGGCGTGGAGGTGGAATCGATGGGGATGAACCTCTTTGTCTTTCGGTTTAAGAGCCTAGGTAATCGTAAATGAGTACTTGAAGGAGGCCCTTGGTCTTTCGAAAAACATCTGCTTATTCTTCAGGTGATTTCAGGTATGAGCAGAGTATCTGAAACTGATTTTCAATTTGTTTAATTTTGGATTCAGCTGTACAATCTACTGATTGCTTGTATGTCTATGGAAATGGGGGTTTTTTTTAGGAGGTTTGATGGGTGAAGTTAGGGAAATTGATAAGAGGTCAAGTGAAAATTGTCTGGGCAAGTTCATTTGGGTCAGAGTGATGATTGATATTAAGCAACCTCTCAAACGTGGGCTGAGAGTGGCTGTTGGGGATGAGATTTTCTTTGTTTGGATTTGCTATGAATACCTTCCTAACTTTTGTTATTTCTGTGGGAAGATGAAACATCTCATTAGGGATTGCCCTACCAATGACGTTGGTCTTCTTGACGAAGCGAATCTTAGGTTTAGGGCATGGCTTAGGGCTCCAAGGCTTGATAGAGGGAGAAATAGAAATAGGAAGGGATCTAAGGATGAAGGGGACCGTGGATCGAGGGAGGGTGATATATCACAGACTAAAAGTGATGGTACAAATACAGCAACGGATCCTCCAATTCAGATAATGTGGAGGGTAGTGAGGGAGATGCTGAGCACATTATGATTTATGAAGGGCAGGCTAGTAGTAAATTTGTGGAGGTTGCACAGTTGATTGCTAAAGATGTTCAGTTTTGGCAGCAGAAGAAGGTTTCTGAAAAGGAACAAGTGGTGGGTGCAACTTCAGTTTCTCTTAATATTGTGGATCTGGTTGTCTTTAAAGGGGTGGATTCTAAAAGTAAACAGGTGGAAATCAGTACATATATAGATTCGGTGGGAACTGGACACTCAGTGGTGGTGGATCAAAGGAGGGTTCAGGTTGATGCTGAAGAGGTCTTTAGTCCTAAGCGAAGGAAATAGAAGCACATGGCAAGGGCTAAGGTTGGGGACTCAGTGATGTATGAGGGATTTGTGGTAGCTAGAAAAAGGGTGATTGTGTTTGAAGATGAGGGGACATCAGATTGCAAGCTTGGTAGGTTGGAGAAGGTCAACTTTTCTGGATCCCAGCACCGCCGCCTGCCATGAAAACCTAATGCTGGAATGTCCAAAGTTTGGGGAACCCTAGGACATTCAGATCCTTGCGTGAGCTGTCGCATGAGGTTAACCCGAAAATGGTTTTTTTATTCAAAACTAGGTTAGGTCAGAGCTTTTGTAGTATAATTAAGTTTGGGTTAGGTTTTCAAAATGCTTTTGTGGTTGATAGAGTTGGTTGGGGTGGTGGGCTCATGCTTTTGTGGAGTGATTCCATCGAGGTGCAGATTTTATCCTTTATGAAAGGACGCACTGATACTAGAATTAAAGATGGGGATGGTCAATGTTGGAGGTTTACAGGATTTTACGGTGATCCAAAACAACATTTGAGAGTTCACTCTTGGTTTCTTATTAGGAGATTGAAGGGTATGTGTGATCTTTCTTGGGTTATAGGGAGGATTTCAATGAGATACTTAGAGATGATGAGAAATTATGAAGGCTGGAGCGTAGTTGGGCGTTGATGAATCAGTTTTGAGATATGGTTGATGAATGTGGTTTGATGGACATAGGATTTCGTGGGTATAATTTCACTTGGGTAAACAAGCAATCGGGTGATAATCTTATTCAGAAGCGTTTAGATAGAGTTTTAGCTGCAGCAAGTGAAGATCGATGTTTTCAGAGGCTTTTGTTACGCCCATTGATTGGGGTGGGTTAGATCACAAGTCGATTCTTATTAATAAAATGTTTAAGGGGTAGCAGTCTGAAGATAATCTGAAATGGGGATCAAGGTTTCATTTTGAAGAGAGCTGGGCCTACGATGAAGACTGCGAGGATTTAGTGGAGAGATCATGGTCTGCTAGGGGTAATTGGAATGATTGGGGTGATTTAGGGGCTCGTTTTGGCATAATGCCAGCTTGTTTGAAAGAGTGAAACGTAGCCAAGAGGAGGAGGCTTAATAAGGAGCTCAACGGTTTGAAGAGAGAGCTAAATTTACAGTTTGAAAATGGGCTTGGCAGTGTCGATTTCCAGTAGGCTCATAAGTTAGAGGATCATATTGATGTTTTGCCGGAGAAGCGGGAGAGGCATTGGCGTCAGTGCTCTAGAGCCTTGTGGCTGAAATTAAGGGATAGGAATACAAGTTTTTTCCATGCTAAAGCGACGCAGCGAAGGAAAAGAAACAGAATAGTAGGCCTGGATGACTATAGGGTTTGGAGGAGAAAAATGAAGGAGATAGAGGCTCTTATGACTGGTTTTTATGGTAATTTGTTTCTTTCCTCTTCTTCCTCTGATGATGCTATTGATTGTGTGCTAAGTTTTGTTGAGAGCAAGGTTCGGGCTGGATGAACAGTATTTTGACTGCCAAATACACAGGAGAAGAAGTTCAGACTACATTGTTTTAGATGGCCCCGCTTAAGGCCTTAGAACCGGATGGTTTCCCAGCAATCATTTTCTATAAATTTTAGAATATAGTCGGGGTCAAGGTCATAGAAACAATGTTGAATATTCTAAATTTTGGGACACTGATGGGAACCTTGGGTGATGCCACTATGGTCCTCATCCCGAAAGTAAAGACTCTAGCAAGGGTTAGTGATTTTCAGCTAATAAGCGTGTGCACTGTCCTTTACAAGTTGGTGGTCAAAGTCCTCGCTAATAGACTAAAATTGATGTTTTATGAAGTTATCTCACCAAACCATAACGTCTTCGTTCCTGGCAGGCTCATCACAGACAATGTGGTTGTGGGCTTCGAGTGCCTACACGATCTCAGGAATCGTAGATGGGGCTCTAAAGGGAAAATCGCGCTTAAGCTAGACATGAGCAAGGCATAAAACAGGGTGGAATGGCCTTTTCTGTAGAAAATCATGGGTAAAATGGGGTTTGATCATAGATGGATTAGAAAGGTCTTCATGTGCCTCACATATGCAAACTACGCCTTCTTGATTAATGGTGAACAAGGAGGGGGCTAAAACCTTCCAGAGGTCTCAGACAGGGATGCCCTCTCTCCCTATATCTATTCTTATTGTGTGTTGAATGTCTTTCGGCCATGCTTTCTCGTGCGAAAAGGGAAGGGAAAATTAACGGGGTTAAGGTTACGAGGAATACACCATCCATTAGCCATCTATTTTTTGCAGATGACAGCCTTGTCTTCGCTAATGCTTTGGAGTCAGAATGTAGGTGTTTGAAGGAAATTTTCGTAAAATATGAGGCAGCTTTGGGACAGTCCATTAACTATGAGAAGTCAGCCCTTTCTTTTAGCCCCTATGTCTCGGCGAGGATAGTAGAATATATTAGAATCATTTTCAACATAGAGGTGGTGGCTTGCCATAACAAATACTTGGGCTTACCTTCCACCATTAGCAAGAACAAGCAACATATCTTTGGTGTCCTCAAAGATAGAGTGTGGTAGAAACATCAAGGTTGGAAGTGCGATTTCTTTTCAGGAAGGGAAAATGAGGTCCTAATCAGCAGTGGCTTAAACGGTTCCGACCTATGCTATGAGTGTCTTTAGACTTCCTTCCTCTTTAGGCAAGGAAATTCATAGATTATGCTTGGACTTCTGGTGGGCCTTCAATGAAGATAGAAAGAAGGTCCATTGGTTAGCATGGAACAAAATGTACCAACCTAAAGATAGTGGTGGAATGGGTTTTAGATAGATTTGAGCTTTTAATAGGGTTATGCTTGCCAAGCAAGGATGGAGAATTCTTAGCTGCCATCTTCACTTGTGGCTAGAGTTTTGAAAGCCATGTACTTTCCTACATCCTTTTTCTTGGATTGTCATTTAGGATGCAGACCATCCTTCATTTGGAGGAGCTTATTTTAGGGTAGAGATATTCTTAAGAAAGGGGTTAGATGAAAAGCTGGTAATGGGGAGAGGATTGCTGCCTATAGTGATCAATGGCTGCCTAGGAACTCTTCATTCAAAGTTCTGTTTCTTTCTCTAATAGTTCAATCTGCAAGTGGAGCAGATCAGCTCCTTTCCCTATTTTTTTAATCTAATTTTTTTTATTTTTGGGTGGATGGTTGATGGATTGACCATGGAAGATGGATGGATGGAGGTGATGAACAAGAAGGATTTTACTCTCTTTTTTTTGGGACTGTTTTTAATAGAGGGAGATTCAATGAATTGAATCAGGGAAATGGTGAGTTAAATAAGAAAGATGGTGATGGTGGAGATGGTGGGTTGATTGTGATTTTTATTTTTTAAAAAATTATTATTATTATTCAATGTTATTTGATCAAAGGGACTAATTTGATCCATTTCTTGTAACATCCCGGATTTCGGATAATTAATTTTATATATGTGAATATAAATTTTATGATTTCTAGGTGGACCAGATGGGACGGTCCAAAAATGATGCAAGAAAAAGGAAAACCGAGGCAGTGAGCATCGAGATCTGGTCACCGTGCCCACAGATCGCGATGACCTACTCGCGGTGAAAAATGTGATTTTTGGCAGTAAGCATCGCGACCAGTCACCGCGACCACAGATCGCGATGAACTGCTCGCGATGAAAATGTCAAATTCTGGCAGTGAGCAACGCGACCACCAGCGCGACCATGGTACCGCGAGGTGTGCTCACGATGAAGGCGGTGGAAACGCTCCAGTGAGTACCGCGACCACAGGTCGCGACGACCGAAAAATATAAAAAAAAAATTTGGCTTCTCGCAGAAGCCACAGAAAACAGGAAAGAGAAAAGAGAGAGTGAGAGACAGAGAAGAAGAAAGAAAAAAGAGAAAGAAGAAAGAAGAAGAAGAGGAAGAAGAAGAAGAAGAAAAGAGGAAGGAAAGAGAAAAGGAAGTGTAGGAGAAAGAGAAAGAGAAAAGAAAAGAAACCTAGAATCGCGATAGTCGAACGAAAAACGGTCTCCAGGTTGGTGTACCTCCGTTTTCGAACTCTTTACAAAAAGTATTAAGTATTTTCGTTGAATCTGAGATTTACTTGAAGATTTTCATTTTGATGTGTTTATTTTACTTCAATGAAATGATTTTATTGTTGATCGTACTTTGAATATTACGATTCCGCTGAAATTACTTGTTTTCGACTATTGCATGAATATTGTTTATGTTCCATAAAAATCTATGTTTGTTTAAATCGTATATTTCCGTTGATTTGTAAATACAGTGAATGATTTGAAAAATAGTTTATCGAAACGGCCCTAGGATACTTAGACATAGAAATGGATATAGGAGGTTGGTATACCAGCTGGGTTCAGTGAGCAGTATTGCACCGATATTGATATGCTATTGATGATTATTATGTACCTCCTCATGGATTCGTCCAGGGGCAGGGAGACACGTACCTCCTCACGGATTCGTCCTGAGGTTAGGAGACACGTACCTTCCTAAGGATTCGTTTCTAGGATAGGGAGTTATGTACCTCTCTAGGTTCCGCACCCTCGGTCCTAGAGTAGGGAGATACGTACCACTCTTAGAATTCGTCCTAGGGTGGGAATTCGACCCATATTCCAGTCCTAGTATGTTGAGTATTCTAGCGGGTCAGATTTGAAGTGAATTGAAAAGTGAATTAAGTAACTTTATTCATTGATTTTACATGTTGATTTTATTCTTGAGGTTAATGTGATTATAACTGCTTTATGGTTTGATTTTGAAGTTAAATTGATTTGTAAATGATTAGAATCGAAATATATATATATATATATATATATATATATATATATATTGTGATTTGTTTCTTATTAAAGGTTATTTATGATTTTTCATAATTGAGTTTAGTGTACACCCACTAAGCTATATGCTTAGCGCGTTAGTTTTGTTTCTAACGCGTAGGTACCAGGGATACTGAAGAGGCAAAAGACTGAAGAGGAGGTTCCTGCAGACAGAGGAGTAGAGTCGCATTGCGGGGGTAGATATTTATGTTGACGTGTATTGTGATTGATATGCATGTATATACAGAGATTTGTAAACGTTTTGTAAAATTCTGTTTTGTAACTAAATTGGTTTATGATTTCTGTTTTTCATTTTTAGAATGTTTGTAAATATTGACTTCTGAATCGTTTTATTTTATAAACTATTGTTGGAAAGTCGCACTAAACGGCAGACTGCGCAATTGATTGAAAATGATATTTGAAATGTTATTGAAATTGTATTTGATTTGAGTTGTGGAAAAACAGGTTTTGGGAAATCCGAAAAACAAACGGAACTCTGCCGAATTTTTGTAAAAAGTTTATTGCGATGGGCTCACTTGAAAATGGTTTTAAAAGTATCAACTATTTGGTTTTCCAATGGTTTGAAAATCTATCGATGGGCTCACAACGGTTTTCGGTTTATAAAATGAATTTAGAAAGTTTTGAAAACCCGAGTAGCGCTCCCTGGGTCGATCCAGCCGGGTCGGGTCAGGGGGTGTTACATTTCTGGTAATTTAGGGATCCAATTAACTAAAAACAGAAACTGATGTTTTGGAAAAAGTTAGAAACCCAATTTAATTTCCCCCTTAATAAAATATGGGTGTGCAAATTATATTTACAAGTAGGAATATCAGCACATTTATATTAAAGAGTAAATAACACCCAGAGCCCCCGAGGTTTGCTCTTTTACAATCGAAAACAACGTTTGGGTTTATTGGCAAATATCTCCCCTGTCGTTAGTCAAATTTTATCCAATTTAACGGTTGACCAAGTTTCACTATAAAAAAGACCAAAATTGCCCCCAACATAATATATAAAATTACTAAAATTTATTAAATAAAAAAGAAAAAAAATAGTTAAGATCTCTACCGTCCATCTCAACTATATTTTAAAAAAAAAATGAATTTCAATAACATTATATATTATTTTGGGAGCATTTTTGGTGTTATTAACAATCAAACATGGTCAACTATTAAATTGGATCAAATTTGACTAACAGTTGGAAAGGTCTTTGTCAATAAACCTTAAGGTTATTTCCGCTTGTAGAAAAGCAAACTCAGGGGGTCTGGGTGTTTTTTACTCTATATTATATGGATTGTTTTAATAATATTTTAAAATTTTTAAAATATCTTATCCATTAATAGTATTGTATTAATATCTCATAACAATTACTATTTATCCACATTTTAAATGTAATTGTGTTCTTATTAAAAATTAAATTAATATATGATAAAGATAATTATATTATATATTATTTATTAATATTAATATAAAAATACCAATTTATTAAATTTAACTATATTATCTATAAATATTATTCCATTAATATTTTTAATTTCTATATTAAAAATTTTATTTATAATAAATATTATTAAATAACTTATTAATATTATATCTATCATAACAATTTGTTGAATTTTTCTATCCATAATAAAATTACTTATTAAATTATTATATAATATAAAAATTAAAAATATTATATAATAAATTAATTAATAATTAATAAAAATTTACATTAGAAAAATTAAATGGCTTGTGGAGCAACCTGTTGAAATCGGATTCTGCATATCAGTCCACCAACTTTGGCTGACGGGCTGGTTGTTAACGGTTGATATGATACCTGCCAATTTCTTAAGAGTATAGTAACCAGATCCTAAAATTTAATTGGGTTTTTTTTTTTTTTAAATGGGTACAATCTTTAATTGGGTATTGGGAGGACAATATTTTGTAAAATGATATGATTAAGAAGAAGGCAAAAGACACTTAGCTAGACAAGTTGTTTTACAGAAAACTTTAATGAAGAGTAACTAGTTTAAAAAGTAGATTTATAAGCCTATTACTTGTACCTGGCTCCTTCATTAAACTTGCTAAGAATGATTGAAAATAAAGCTCACTGCACGGGACTTAATTTACTATTGCATTTGCATAGAAAGATATAAGGTTAGATCCAATACCGCACAGTTTAGAGATGAAGGCCTAATTTTGTGTCTGGAGAGGATTCAATTCTAAATTGCCAGTTTGGGTCAGAATCTCAATGCTCCCTATGAAATAGATGGAAGTTGAGTTGTTATGGAATATAAGTGGGATGCTTAGGTCTATATGTAAGGTTGATCCCATTATTGAATCGTAAGCAAGGGGGAGATTCGCAAGAATTTGTATAGAGGTTGATGTCTTTCAAGCTCTTAGAGGTACTCTGACTATTGAGGAGATGATAGTTAGAGTTGAGTATGAGAGTTTGGGTCTTATATACTTCAATTGTTGGAGGGTTGGGCATGGTAAAGATAATTGCAAAGAGGGTGTGAATGACCACCAAGAGAACGATAATAGGCATGAGGTTTGTGAGACTGAAGGGCCGAGTGAGATTAAAGGTTTTGGTCCGTGGATGGTTGTGTCTTACAATAAAAGTGGTAAAAGAAATTGGAGTAATAGAAATGGTAGGAAAATGCATGATGGTGTCAATGGTATTGGGAACTTATGTAATGAGGTTAGAGATGGGTTTAACAAAGGCAAGATTACTGGGGGGCCTTTGATAGGTCTGGGAAGGGAAAGGTAAGTCCAAGGTTCATTGGGGTCCGTGATTAGGGTAAAGGCAGTGTGGGTAAAGGTAATTTGGTGAACTCTGGTGGTTCTAGATTTAATATTTTGAATGAGTCTTTTGAAGAGGTGAATGAAAGCAATCTGATTCAGAACTGTGAAAGGGAGCAACCTAGGAAAAATGTCATGGCTGAGATCACTAATATTGAAGGTAAAAGGAATACGATTGTGGGTAACAAGAAATTCAGGACTAGTGTTACCTATAAAAGAGAAAGTAGCTCTCCTAACAAGGTTGTTGGTGATTGTAAGCTCAGGGGTAACAATAAGAAGGAACGATTGACTAAACCCCAGTTGGCAAGGTCTACTAGTGATGACTACGGGACTACTGGGTGGGTTCTTCAACAGTCAGTTTGATTAGAGGATTGATTATATGCTGTATGAAAAGGCGGATGATGATCTTGAAGACTCTATTATGTTGCAACAACTTCATAAGGATCTCCTAGCTGGTGAAAAACCTCTTCTCAAATAGGTTCCTAACACACAAAATCATATTGAACAAGACCCTAATTCTGCTAAAGATACTAGGAGTAGGGTTCCAGTCAATGTTGAAGATCATATGTGCCTTGAAGAGGTAGCCTCTAAATTAAGGAGTCAATAACATATCTCGTAAACCTAAATCCTCTAGATAACCTTCAAACACTTTAGCCGTTAAGGTCTTCATAAATGGATCAGCCAGGATATCCTGCGACGTGATCTTTGTCACGATCACGTCTCCTCTCTACATTATCTCTCTAATGAGATGATATTTTCTCTCTATATGCTTATCTCTTTTGTGGCTTCTCGATTTTTTAGAATTATCCATAGCATCACTATTATCACAATAAAGAGTCACGGGCTTATCCATATCTGGAACAACTTTCAGATCATTTAAGAATTTACGGAGCCATACAGCCTCCTTAGCAGCTTCACAAGCCGCAACATACTCGGCTTCCATGGTGGAATCAGCAATGCAAGTTTGGTTGATACTCCTCCATACTATGGCTCCACCACCAAGGATGAATGCTGACCCAGACGTGGATTTTATAAAATCCTTGTCTGACTGAAAGTCGGAATTTGTATATCCTAATAGGATCAAATCCTGTTGGGAATATGCTAGCATATAATTTCTCATTCTCCGAAGATACTTGAGAATATACTTAACAACAACCCAATAATCCAATCCTAGGTTGGAATGATATTTTTTGGCTACTCCTACTGCGAAGCAGATGTCAGGTCTTGTGCATAGCATAGTATACATAAGACTACTTACTGCTGACGCATAGGGAATTCGTCTCATATCCCATCTTTTCCAAGTGTGTCTTTATCTTTTCCTTTTATATGTTTTGCTCTTAGAATGTTAGAGGAGCTAGAAAGAATAATTTTATTAGAACTGTTTTGGATTTTTGTAGAATCTTTATCATTTTGATGTGTTTGTTATGCTTAAACCTAGAATTAGTGGTGCTAGTGCAGCTAAAGTTGTCAAAGGGCTGGGTTTTACTATTTATTTTATTGTTGAGGCTGGAGGTTTTTCTAGTGGATTGTGGTTTTTGTGGAATGATCCTAAAGTTAAGTTACAAATTATTACCAACTCTAGGCAATTTATAACTGCTTTAGTTGGATGTAAGAGTTGCTTTTAGGTGTTGACCTTTATTTATATTAGTCCTACGGTTAACCTTATGGGTAAAATCTAGAAGTATTTGGATAGTCTTAGAAGTTTTTTTAAGGGGTCGTGGTTTGTCATGGGTAATTTTAGTGAGATTGTTAGTAGTGCTGAAAAGTGGGGTACTATAGTTCAATTCACTAGAAGTGGCTTTGCTGAGTGAATTTGCATAAATGAGATAGTAGATATAGGTTTTATTGGTTATAATTTTACTTGGAGGATCAAAAGGGGCGTAAGAGAGGAATTTGGGTTAGACTTGATAGAGCATTGTGTTCTATGGGTTGGAGGTTAAAGTAAGGTTTCATTAGACATGTGTCGAGAGTTAACTCAGTTTATTACTTTATTCTGCTTAAAATTAATAGTTCTCATATCCCTAAAGGTATCCTCATACCTTTTAGATTTGAGGCTATGTAGCTGAAGCATGAACGATTCTCTAACCTGATTCTTAGTAATTGAAATTCCTATAGAGGTAGTATTGATATGAAGTTGTCTTTGGTGACTAACTGTCTTAAGAACTAGAACAAGGTGGAGTTTGGCTGTCTTTTTAATAATAAAAGAAGAGTTTTGGTTAGATTGATAGAGATACAAAATATTCGTAATATGTGATATATAAAAGGTTTGTTGTGTTGGAAGATAGCCTCCTTAGAGAGTATAACAATATCATTTAGCAATATGAGATTTTCTAGCTCCAAAAGTCTAGAAATAATTGGTTAAATGAAGGTGATAAGAATATCAAATTCTTTCATCTTTCTATTTTAATCAGAAGAAGACATAATAATCTTAAAGAGCTTAAGAAAGAGGATGGTGTTTGGGCGAATGATAAGGATAGTATGAAGGAGATTGTGGTGGATTATCTTAAATTAGTTTTTATGAGGTCTGGTAGTAATAGGGATTATAATGATCTCCCTATTTTGTTTCCTGTGTTGGAAGGGGACAAAATGTCTGACTTGTGTACTAAGGTTAGTGAAGAGGAAGTGAAGCATAGTCTTTGGTATTATTGGTTTCAAATCCCTTAGGTCTGATAGTTTTCTTGCAATTTTCTTTCATAATAACTAGTCTAGTTGTAAAAGTGACCTTATTAATCTGGTTAAGAGGAATCTGCAGCAAAGTGTTATCCCTTGTAATATTAACCAAACCCTCATTACACTTGTCCCAAAGATTGACAGACCTATAAACATGAAACACCTACGTCCTATAAACCTTTATAATACACCCTACAAAATGATTAGTAAGGTGTTGGTTAATAGAACGAGGGGTTTGTTATCAGAGTTGGTTAGTTCTAATCAAGTGACCTTTGTTCATGGCCGCCAAATTCAGGATAATGTTGTTATAGCCTAGGAGGTTCTCCATAAACTTAAAACTGTCAAGGGTTGGATGTGGTACTTTGCTTGGAAAATTGATTTAGTCAAAGCCTATGATAGGTTGCAGTGGAGTTTTATTATAAGGTTTCTAGCGGAGGCTAGCTTTGGTGGAATATTTGGTGATCTTATCTTAGATTGTGTCATAAAGTCCAGTATAAGACTATTATTAATGGAACGGCCAATGAAAGTTTTACACCTAAAAAAGGTATTAGACAATGAGATCCTCTGTCTCCCTATCTGTTTGTCCTACATATAGAAAAGCTCTTGCATATTATTAACCAAAAGCTTAGTAAATGTGTTTGGAAAGCTATAAGGGTGTCTAGATGAGGGCCTATGATATCCCATCAGTTCTTTGCTAATGACTTAGTCCTTTTTGGGTAAGCTACTAAACCTCAAGCTAGGCTTATGAAGCAATGCTTGGATTTGTTCTATGATATTTCGCGGTAATTAGTCAGTTTTGATAAATCAAGAATTTTCTGCTAGTCAATTTTGATAAATCCAGAATTTTCTGCTCCAATAATGTTTATGTTAGTTCGGCTAAGAAGATTGCTGATATTTATAGGTCCCTTCTAACTGATAATTTGGGGAGATATTTGGGTGTGCCTTTAATTCATGGAAGAGTGTCTAATCACATGTATAGAGAGTTATTTGAAAAAACTCAAAAGAGGTTAGCCTCTTGGAAGAGTGTAACTCTTTGCTTTGCGGGTAGAGTCACCTTGTGAAAGCAAGTCCTATGCCCTTCCCATTTATACCATGCAATCAATTAAACTCCCTGGTGATATTTATAATAAGCTTGATAAGCTTAATAGGGACTTTGTGTGGGGTCGTACGAATGTTATGCACCTGGTAAAGTGGGACACAGTCTGTTTATAAACAAAAAAAAAGGGGGTTTGGGTATTAAAAGATCTAAGGGTATGAACTACACTTTGCTTTTTAAGATGAGTTGGAGTTTGTTATGTAATAAGGGGAGCCTCTGGGTTAATATGATAAGAAGTAAATATTTTAGAGAGTGTCTCTCCTAGATGGCATCTCTAACAGAGAGTGTTGTTCCAACACTTAGAGGGCTATAGATTTTAGAGCCGGTATGTTATCTATAGGGGTTAAATGAGGATTTAGGAGTGCGGTGTTCTTTTGGATTGATAATTAGTTGCCTAATTTAGGAGTTATGCTTCTCTTTGCTTCGGTTACTTTCACTGAAGTTATGTTACAAGACAAGGTAAGTGACTTCTTAATGAATGAGGATTGGAATATGGACAAACTTTTGGTTGAGCTGCTTGGGCATGTTATTCATAAAATTTTCAGTGTCCATTCAAGGAAAATGTTTAGTGGTATTGACAGATGCATATGGGGGTTAACTAGTAATAGAGACTTTTTAGTTAAGTATGCGTATGAAATGCTTGAGGAGTGGAATAATTGAACATGTGATCTAATCTGGAAGCTTAAAATTCCCTCCAAAAGTTCAGTGTTTTCTGTGGCTTGTTCTTCATGGGAAGCTGTTGATCAATGTCCAAATAACTGTTAAAGGAATCACAAATGACACCTCTTGTCCTAAGTGTTGAGAAGGTTCTAAAGATATTAATCATATGTTTAGAGGCTATAGGGTTTCTTTAGTTGTCTGGGAAGATTGTATGAAATGGGTTACTCATTCTCTAGGGTTCAATACTGAGATTGAGGACTCGTTTCTTAAGAATTTGAGTTCCTATAACTTGAAAAGGGATAGTGCTTATAATTACTTCTCTTTTGCTTTGTTTTTATGGTTCTTATGGAAGTGAAGATGTGATTGTATCTTTGATAAGGACTTTATTATTCCTTTTAAGCCTGCTTTGGCTATTTTGAACTACAAAAAGGATTGGGTAACTGCTAATTTTGGCTCTGTTAAAAGAAAAAGGTTAAGAACTAAGTTTATTTCTTGGCCTCCTCCTCCTCTTGGGTGTGTTAAACTAAATGTGGATGGTAGTAGGAATCATGATAGGGATAATATTACAGCTAGTAGTGTGCTGAGGGACCACAACAAAGGTTGGTTGGGTGGGTTTGCTTTGAAGGTTTGCTGCCAGTGCTATTGAAGTTGAGCTATGGGCTGTTTTCACCGGCCTGAAGATTGCTTAGGAGGTTGGTTTAAGAAGATTCAAGTGGAATCAGACTCTTTAACCATTGTTATGTTTCTGAATAATGGGTGCAATCCTAATCATCCTCTATTTAGTCTAGTTCATAACTGTTTGAAGATTGTTGAGGTAACTGAGTTTTGGCGTGTTTTCAGGGAGAGCAATATGGTTGCTGACAAACTTGCTAGTATGGGCACACCCTTAGCTGGGGTTATTTTATTTTATTTTATTTTGAGGAGCCTCCTACTAGTGTTCTGTTGGCTCTAAAGTCTGATAAACATGGTTTAGCCTCTGTAGAGTTTTTGTTGTTTAGTTTTGTTTTTGTTGGGCGGTTTGCCCTCCATGTTATCAAAAATAATGACAAATTGTAATGGAATACCTTGATATTTGACCATATTGCAATAAAATCGTATTTTTACTAACTACAGCTAACTACCTCGAATAATTATTAATTTGGTCCCTAATTTATTTAAAAATATTATTTTTAACCTATTTTTACTTTTTTACTCACATAGTCTCTAAGTTTTTCCAAAATATATCAATTTAATCTCTATGACCAAAATTTTGACGGTCTGTAAGGTCATTATTTTGTTGGCTGTGATTCCGTGAGCAAAACACATTTTTATGTAATTTATAGTTAGCTTTGTTAGAGTGTGATTTGAGCATAATAAAGATTCGAAGAAATCATGCGAAGACAAAAAGCTTCTGAAAAGACTCAAGATCGTGCTTAAAAGTAAGTTTCGAAGAAACGTTACTCTTTACTCTTGAGATTAGATAAGATTCACACACACTTTTAACATGTTCATGCATCTGCATTTGAGTGCTAACATGTTGGTTTAAATGTTTTATAAGTGTTTAAGTCTTATTATTTTTGTTTTATCTAGTTTCGGAATTTAATTTCATGTTTTTGTATTCCCGAAAATCTGACCTATGGATGCTTCAATGGGCGTAACTTTCTATCTAGATATCCAATTGGTCTTTGGTTTTTTGGGAATGAAACTAGACATCCGTATCTTTCCAAGGTATAAAGAATGAAAAAATCCGATACGGTTTGGTTAAAGTTCTCCTGGCTCAAAGAGGAGTCAAGTGCAGCTGGAAACAACTGAACGGGAGAAACGGGGCAGCAAGGCTACGCCCCAGGCGTGGCCACACGCCTTTGGTGTGCGTTCTAGGCAGCAGCCTCATGCCTTAAGCATGGCCACACGCCTCAGGCGTGCAGGAGCTGTCTTAGCCGAACCCTAAAGGTGCTACAATGTTGCCCTAAGTGTTTTGAGCCCCCTAAAGTCTTCCTACATGTGTTTAATGATTCTTTGTCCATCAATGATTAGTTTATTGAGTTTGGAAGCAAGAGATCTTCTATTTAATTAGTCTTCTAGTTAATAGGAAATATATCTATTTATTATAGGAAAGTATCAATTACATTCCTTGTTAAATTAGAAAGCCTTAATTGAGGTTATTTCCTACTACAATTAGAATTAGGGCTTTTAATGTTCTCTATAAATTGTGAGCTTTAGTTTTGAGTCTAATGAAGCTTAAGCGAAGTAAGTCTCTTTTACCAAGCTTCACTATTTGCTCTCTATGTTTCTTCATTGAATTATTGTATTCCTCTCATATGTCTTTGTTGTTTTGATACTTCGCTGTTTTCATGTTATTGTGAGAGAAGAGAGAGTTATTTTTATATAGGCTATTATCTTAACATTGAGAGGTCAATCAACATGAGTTGTAAACGATATACCAACTAGTAAAATTTGTGTTGATGTGTTAAGTGACCTACGAGTTGGTCTCGTGATTTTTTGACCTATTGAGGTTTTCCACGCTAAAAATCTTCGTGTAATGTGTTGAATGGTTTACTATTTTTAACTCTGCAAATATTTATTGATAAACCTATTCACGCCCCCCCCCCCCCCCCCCCCCCCCCCCCCCCCCCCCTACAAGTTGCTATAATGTACAAATCTACGTTTTTCAATTGGTATCAGAGCAGGAGTCTAGATATACATAGGGTAGGATCCACGGCTCAATATTTGTTGGATTTGTTTTGTTTGTTTTTCATTATTTATTATATGGCAGGAATGATCAGAGAAGGAGCATCAAGTACTCGACCACTACTTTTGGATGGATCAAATTCGCATTCTAGAAGGCGCGCATGAGAGCTTATCTTAAAACTAATGACGAGCGTGTCTGGATGTTTGTTGAAAACCGTTATTCCCTTCCAACCGTTACCAACACCGAAGGAGTCATATCCATAAAGCCGAGAGTACAATGGAATATTACGGAGCATTCTGAGGCAACATGGAACTTTAAATGTTTGAACTTTATTTTTAATGGTGTTAATGAACATTAATATATGTATATCCATAATTGTGAAACTAGCAAGGAGGCGTGGGAAATTCTGCAAACCATGTTTGAAGGAACATCAACGATCAAGAAATCAAAGATTTAAATGTTGACGTCGAAATTTGAAGCCTTGCATATGGAAGAAGACGAGAGCTTTCTTGATTTCTAAACAAAGCTCATGGATATCACGAACTCGAGTTTTTACTTGGTAAGCAATATTCTGACTCTGATATTGTTAGAAAGATCTTACGCTCTTTACCTGACAGGTTCCAAGCCAATGTCACTGCTATTGAAGAATGTAAAGACGTAGACAACATGAGAGTAGCGAATTGATAGGATCCTTACAAACATTTGAGTTGAATCTCAAACCCATCAATAAGCAAAAAGGGGTTGATTTAAAGTCTACGACGCACGAGTCAGAAATTGCTGAAGAAAGCAATAATGCTGAAGATTTGGCGATGATTGTGAGGGAAATCAAAAAGTTCCTTAAAGGCAAGAAATCCAATAGTGGATTCAATGGTGCCAACGCCAAGAAAGATGAAAAAAATTGTTTTACGGGTGTCGCATCAAAACAGGAAGCTGTGAGATATAACCCTAGTGATGAATCTGAAGATGAATCGAAAGAAGAATCTATGAATTATAATGATCTCGCGAATGCCTTCGACAAGCTCTACAAGATGAACATCAAGGTACAAAAATCAAACTCTTCTTTATTAGCAACTGTAAAATATCTTGAAGGTAAAAGAGATGACGCAATCAATGAACTAAAAGAGACAAATACGAAACAAGACAAGAAGATTGTGGATTGCATAGAAAGGATGAAGTTAATGAAGCAAGAAATTGAACAAAAAGAGAAGTCGTTAGAGATCTCGAGGATGCGTGAAAAAGAAGTCACAAAAGAGTTGACGGCAGCAAAGGAGTCAATTAAGGGACTGACGCTTGGTGCAAAGAAGATAGATGAGATGATAAGTCTTGGAAAGATGTACAACGACAAACGAGGTCTTAGATTCATTAACGATTCAAAGGCCTCGACAAGCAAAACAGTTTTTGTTAAGGCTACATCTACCGAGCAACAAAATCTTGTGCACAAGCATAATGACAAGCTGGATGGAGCTAAAAAGGTTAATCAAGCTATTAGCCATGTTAAGTCCTTTGGAAACAAGAAAGGCTTAGGCTATGTTGATAAGCAAGCTACTCCATCATTGGCCAACACAATGTTTCTGAATGGTAAGCATTCAAAGAAACTACCTATACAAGGTAAACCTTCAAATACGTTTGAGAGGAGAGCTCCATTGAGACAACCACAAGCTCAAAGAAAATTCAGGAAGACCATCATACCAAAGCAACCACAAGTACAAGGTAAGTTCTCTAAATTTATCCCCACTTGTCATTATTGTGGTGTTAAAGGGCATATTAGACCTAGATGTTATCAGTTTATTGGTATGTGCATTAATAGGCAAAAGGCTAAGCTTTTTTCAAACAATAATCATGTTAATCATGTTAAGAATAGGTCTAAAGTTTTTCATAATGCTCAGTCTTCCAAGTTCACATCTATTTGTCATCATTGTAGTGTGAAAGGTCACATTAGGCCTTGGTGTTATCAGTATAATAACATGTGTAAACTTGTGTCAAATTCTAAATCCTTAGAAAAGTTGAAGCATGTTAATGTTATTGATAAAATATCTAATTCTTTTGTTCCTCAAAAGAAGAAATTTCAAAAACCCTTGAGAAAGGTTTGGGTTAAGAAAGAGGAATTAAAGAAAATTGACATACATGATATTAATGGAACAAGTTCTGCTAACCCAAAGACTTTTGTTAGTAGACATATAAATCATGTGACAGGTGACCAATCTTCGATCAAAACATCTACGAAGATTCATTGTGACGATGGAAAGCAATTGAAGAAGACCAAGGTATGGGTTCCTAAGAACTTTGATTTGGTCAATAATGATCACAATGAAAAATTGCATGATGATAAAGATATTTTGTCTGTCCCTCCTATTAACGATTCCAAGAAATTGGATGAGCCAATAGGTGACTTTGGACATGCTTGGTTTTCTTTTTTAACTGAGAACTCATAGTCTAGTGCTAAATTGTGTACCATACTTGTTGAGATACGTTGTCAAAGAGTAGCTAGTAAATATATTGTTTTTTGATTGCATGTGATTCATAAATGATTTGCTAAAATAAATGTGTGCTACATTGTATTTTTTATATATGTATATCAAATGTTTGGATTGATTTCTTGAATAACATGAAAATGTGATAATGCCTGAAACCAATATACAATGAATAAACAATGGTCAGTATCCATGTTGTTTCTGTACCCATAGATCTCTTGAGCATCTCTCTTGAAAAAGGGCTACACTTACAAGTTGTGAAACCACCCAATACAAGAAAGGGCTACGCTTGTAAGCTTGAGTGAAACCTGTCTTGAGAGTTAAGTAATGAAAAAGAGCATGAAAAACAAAAAAAAAACATGCACAATGAAAGAAGAATAAAGTGTAGAGAAAAAGAGCAATAAAAAGAAAAACATGCTATGCATGATGCTAAAACACATGGAGAAGTAGTGAGAAATGAAATTTGAAAAATATGCTTTTTAAGAAGTACACTTGCACACACCATTGCTTGTATGAGTCTATTTTCATTTAAATGACATCTAGGATGATGGTCGGTTTGAATTCTTGTAGAAAGCTTTTAGGAAAATCGCATTGTAGTGTTGTTCTTGATTGATAAGCAAACATTATATTTATATATATATATATATATCGTTTATACAATGTGACATACACACACACTTTTGGCAAAGGTTTAGTGAATTTAGTGCATTCCTAAGACAACATATGCTCTCGTGAAAAATGGATGATGTATCTTGACTTGAATATGGTATGAATGATTAGAAAAGACTTGAGTTAATCATAAAATCAGTTTTAATGAAAAATCATTTTATGAAGCTTTAGAGAAACTCATTTTTGTGCGAATAATTGAAGTTTTTCAATTCATATGCTTTTAAGAAGTGCACATTGTTTTCTTAACATATTCACATCTTTTTTGAAGTTTTAAAGAAATTTGTTTAAGAGCATTATTGAGCAAGTTGAATTTTAGAGGAATGCAATTGAGATTTTCGAAATAATTTTTCGATTGTGGTCTTTTGATGATTGACTTTCATCGTAACTCATATGATCTTGTTTAGAGATGCTTCTTGGTTGTATTTGATGAAGTTTTAGGTGGCAAAACTCTTTGGAGAAGCATCGAGGACGAACGAGGAGTCAAAGACGTGAAGAAGTGCGAAAATTGGAGAAAAAGGGAGCTGCGAGCAGCAAGCCCACGCCAGAGGCGTGGCCTGGCGCCACAGGAGTGCACGCCTGGGCAGCAAGCTCATGCCTGAGGCATGGCTAGGCACCCATGGCGTGCGCACCTAGTGGTGTTCGGGTTTATGGCTTCTCATTAAGGGCAAAATTAGTATTTCTCTCCTACCTTTCGTTTTTATTCTCCCATGTGCACTTTCTTTATTTTAAGGGAACCCAACCCTAGTTTGCTCTTACTTCCCATACTTTTCTAAGAGCCACACTTTCAAGAGCCAACATTCTCTCTAGAAAATCACCCTCCTAATTCACATTTAATCTTTTAATCTCTTTAATTGTTTGATTGTTTGTGTGAAATTGATATTGGGTCTTGCTTCTACATCTACAAAAGGTTACCACTAGTGTTTAATTTAGCTTTGAAGATGTCTAGCAAGGGAAAACAAGTAGATTCCAAGGGAAAGAAAGCTACTAGAGGTGAACCTACCCAACATCCAAAGTTTATCAACCAAGAATGTGAGGAAAGGTATGAACATAACCTCTTTAGATCTTTAATTTTTGAAAAAGGAGTTGATTTTAAGTGTTAGAATCAATGATGAGGTTTATAATCTCATGCTAGAGAGAGGTTAGGAGAAGTCTGTTGAGAAACCCTTTGATGTTTGTGAAAACTTAGTGTGAGAGCTTTATGCAAACTTGGATATTGATGATTTTGGAGAAAACCTAGGAGTGTTAGTTAGAGGGACTAAAGTTTTAGTGAGTGATGAATTAATTAACTCACTCTATGGTTTATCTCATAGAGATTGTTGTTTAGAATCTATCCAAGTCACTAAACAAGATATTGCACTCACTTTGACTAGGGGTTTATATAATTGAGGTGAATGCACTAATTTTATTCCTCATGCCCAATGTACCCCATTCTACCGTTTTTTGAACAAATTTGTGTGTTCAAATATTCATCCGATATCCAACATTTCCGAAGTCAATTTCGCCATCGGAAAATTACTTTATGTTATTGGGACAAGGAAGCCCTTTAATGTTGGAACCTATATCTTTGGACTCATTGGTAAATGTACTAATATGAGCAAGTCCAAGTTGAAATTCTCGGGTTTGATTACTAAACTATGTTTAAAAGCGGGTATTAAGTTGAGGAGATCTGATATAGTTGTGGAGAATAGTCAAATGTTTGACAAATATTTCTTTAAGTTCCACTATCTCTCCAAGGAAGATATGAATAGAAACACTCCACAAACTTCTGAAGCCACTCAAGTTGAGAGTGATATACCTCCTTGGGCGACACAACTAATGGGTATGTTCAACGATGGGAATAAAGCCATCTTAACGAGACTCGATGCACATGATGAAAGGTTGCGAAGCGTATAGATGTATATTAGTGGATCTACCTCCTATGCACGTACTGGTGGCGTGTTTTCCTCTTCTGATGGATGTGAGGGCAACATTGATGGTAATAACAATGGAGGAGATGAGTAGTGATCTGGATTCTTGTTAAGAATGCCTTTACATGCTTATGTACTTTTATTTATGTTTCATGAACTTTGTTTCAATATTCGTGAACTTATCTATTTGGCATGTAATATATAACCTTGTATTTGATATTCATATTATCAATTATCTCTTGTTTGTTTCAAATAGGAGTGAATTGATTCTCATTCAAGGATGTACGGATCTATTTTATTGTTTTGTTTTTATAGTCCCTCTCATGTTTGTTTGTACAAGTATCTTTATGTAATACACCCTTCCAAGATTGTACTGTACACGTACAGGTATTATAATATATTTTCTCAGAATTGATTGTACAGTACTATAGTGGAATTTATTGAATGGATCCGAAAGTTTCCAAAAAGGGTATCAAAGACTTGAAAAATATCTGGAATGGTTTCAGATGATTAATTAGGTTCCATAAAGTATATAAAAAATTTAAATTATATGAAGAACATAGTAAGGATTTCCATAAATTGGAGTATGAAGAATATTTATTGGAAGTTAAAATATATTTTTACGATATGAGATTGTGATTTAATTAATTGATGGAAAAGTAAATTGAAATGGATTTTGTGGAAAAGAGTTAGTTGATTGTTATGGATTAATTTGTAAGTTATAAGATTTTGAATCTGTTATAGGTATAATCTTTAACGAACAGCCACCTAAGCAGCCAATCACCACGTGGAGGAAAGAAGGATGACTGCTCCCTCTTATCAGTCAAAACTACATCGTTTAGCGTTAGAGGTCACAGGGAAATCCTAGCCTGCTGCGAAAACCATGCCTGCGACCACGATGAAATCCTGAACAAGAGAGAGAAGTACAGACGACACGTCAAATCCGAACCTGGGCGCTGCAGCATACCAGTCTGACACATGCCACAAGCACAGTCGGTGACAGAAACCTGTCATCAAGGGCAGCAGACAAATTTAATGCCTAGGTAGCAGAGGTTACCATTCTTTTCACCATTGGGGCCACTGTCAAGAGATCTTTTGCAGGAAGTCAGGAATTACACGTTTAAAGAAACGATCTCCTGACCCTCCCTTGAAAGGAGACCTGAACATTCCCGTCAAAAGGAAGAAGACTCGGGATATATATAGGATGATGATAACAGCAGAGGAGGTAAGCAATTAATGAGCTAAAAACCCTAAAAGAACAAGATATATTTTCCTCTCATCGGAAGAGATAACTGACTTGATCGTCGGAGATTGATCGCCGGCCTACGTTCGGCATCTCTCACGATTCTTTCTTTCTCAGCAAGTAGCAGATTACAGGAGCTCGTTCCGAGAACCCAGCGTGTCCCGCGAGAACCCCTTTAGTGAGATTATTCAGATAATCTCACTCAAATCACTTGATTAAGCTAGTATACGATCGTATTTGGCTTCTTTAACTTCCGTTGCCTGTAGGATCCAAGTTTTACCGTTAACAGAATCAAATTTATGTGATTAAATGTTATGGTTGTGGTCACATTATGATTTGTAAAAGATCAAGAGAGCAAATTGCAATTGAATGATATAATATATATATATATATATATATATATATATTATGTTAGTGTTAGAGCACATTATGGTTGTGTTGTATGATATTCAATTTAAGAAAAATTGAATGTTTCAAGGAATATATAATTGTAGAGACATGATTTTTAGCAAATTAAATGTAATTGATTTTATGAGAATAGAAGAAATTGAAGAATAAAGTGTTAAATGTGTTAACTGAGTTTTGTATAAGTTGATGGTGTTTATATTAATGATTTATTTGGAAATATATTACTTTAGGGAGAAATCTTCGTAGTATGGGAGAAAAAGAAATGTTATAGAAAGACAAAAAAGGTATTGAGACGAAGGAACCAGAGCGCCAAGCTTAGAGGAAAATCAGAAATCAGTGAATGTAAATATATTTTAAAACAAAATATATTTTATTTTAGCAAAATGTTTTATCTAAAGTTTAACAAGATAATAACTTTATTTAAGTTAGTGCAAAATCAGGTTTTCAGTTGAATTATATTTAATTTATTTTATTTAAGTTTGATTTAGTATTTTGTGATATTATATACGTTTATTTACTTATATGAGTTTTGTAAGTTAAATAGAATTTATGTTTAAGTATGTTTTAATTAAAGTATTTTATATCTCAGAGATTTAGAAATTATACTCATTTAATAAATATGTTTTATGTGTATTCCATGGTTTTTATTAAAAGCTAGTTTTCAAAATAAAGAAAATGATTTTCAAACCCATGGATTACCCTATGGATTATCATATTATCATATCAGTTATCAGCAGTTAGACCCGGCCGGTACATCCCAATTGTGTGTGGCAAGTTAAGGGGGGACAGTCCGCTTACTCCAGGGGGGTTGAGTCTGTCGAGTCTATCAGTCGCCCACACATTGGGGTGTTGTGTCGCTATATATATGCGACGCAGCATTCCGCACATAGACAGTGAGATGTATTTTATCAGATGTCATGTTGAGCGCATCAGTTAGTCGCCTCGTAACTTATATCAGATGTCACAGTGGACTGCGCAGTTAGTTGCCCTGTGACCCACTCATATGGTACGGCACAGTTAGTCGACCTATGAGTTCAGCTCAGCTTAGGGGTCCATTGGGAGTTTTCAGATACAGAAGCCAAGCCAGAAATATTTTCAAATTATCAATACAGAATATTAAATTAAGAGTTTTATACGTTAGGCTTGGCTAGATTTTCAGAAAAACAGATTTCAGTACAGGATTTAGAAAACAAATTATTATTATCTTCAGTACAGAATAAGTTTTCAGAAAGTTTATTATCAGAAGAATATTATCAGAAAACTATGTTATTAAAAAAAATTTATCAGAGAAGTTTTAGTAGAAAAGCATTTTCAGTAAAATATATTTTTTTTTTTAGTTTTCAGCAGAAGAAACGTATATATATATATGTTATCAGCTTTTCAATTTTCAAAAAAAATATATAAAAAAGTTATTTTATCTTCTCAGCTTTTCAATTTTTAGTAAAGTAAAAGTATATGTATATAGTCTTAGCTTTCAGTTTTCAGATATTAGATTTCATAATAGTTTTCTATTCAGCTTTCAGAACAGTTTTCAGGAAATAAACTTCAGTAAGATTTTTAGAAAGTAAATTTCAGTATAGTTTTATGAGAAAGATTTTAATATATATATATATATATATATATATATATATATATATTTCATAATAGTTTTTATAAAAAGAGATTTCAGTACAGTTATTATTTGAAACAGATTTCAGTATAGATTTCAGAAAATAAGATTTTATCCTTTTCAGTAAAGTTTTCGGGAGGTTAATTTAGAAATGTTAGAATTGTTTAGTAAAATGATAACACTCACTGAGCTCGTTTTAGCTCATTATAGTTTTATGTTTTTAAATCAACCTCCCAGGTACAGGTACAGGTGCAGACATTGTAAGGACGCCGAAGACCAGCGGGACTAGTCAGAGGATGCTATGACTATTTTACAAGCATATATGATGTTTTAGTTGTTAAGTTTGTATTTTGATATTGTTTTTAAGTATATAAGTATTTTATTTAAGGATGTGATTTATTTATCCTTGGTAACTATTTATTTTGATATTTAAACTGTTTGAGTTATGATTGAATTATTGAGATGGACCCGAGGTCCACAGTAGTTGAGATTTGAGATTTTATAGAAGTGTTTAAGTTTTTATGCAGGTCTCCAAGATTTGATAATCTCATAAAAACAGAGGAGACTCTGCCAAAATTTTCATAAAGTAGTTTTGTATAAAAAAAAAAAAATTTCTACTCAGATTTCCAGTTATAAGAAATGTCTTAGCTTCACGGAAGTCTTTCATCGAGGCAAGCCTCGACTGAAAAGCTACCGTGGAGTGCCGGCAAGCTACCTAATGGGAGATAGTAGGTTAGGGGTCTGCCACTTTAAACTCGGTTGTCGATTAAAATACTTGAGTGTTTATTGGTCTTTGTTTATCCCATGACAAAAAGGGGGAGTAATTTGGAAATTAATTTGTTCGAATTATTTCTTCTAATCCCCATGATTAAGTTGCTATTGTGACTGTTAGCATACTTAGGGGGAGATCTTATTGAGAAGGAGATCTTATTGAGGGGGAGATATATAATCATATTTGACTCGATGTGCTTGATTGTTGCTTTTGCATATTATCTCTAAAATTGAAAAATTGATTATTGTGGTAATTAATATTAATAATTGAGTTATTTCAAATTGATATCATTATTGTTTCGCTCACCAATGTTCCTAGGAAGAACATAGTTTTGCTTTTTTGATTCAGGTACAAAGTTAAGACTTCTGAAACATTGAAGAATGTTAGATTAGGTCTCTCTATGTAATTTGAGTCTTATGAGCGAATGTAAAATTAATCATTTGATTATTGGTGAGTATATAGTATTTTGTCACGAAATAGCCAAAGGGGGAGATTGTAAGGTCATTATTTTGTTGGCTGTGATTCCGTAAGCAAAACACATTTTTATGTAATTCTTAGTTAGCTTTGTTAAAGTATGATTCGAGCATAATGAAGATTCGAAGAAATCATGCGAAGACAAAAAGCTTCTGAAAAGACTCAAGATCGTGCTTAAAAGTAAGTTTCGAAGAAACGATACTCTTTACTCTTGAGATCATATAAGATTCACACACACACTTTTAACATGTTCATGCATCTGCATTTGAGTGCTAACATGTTGGTTTAAATGTTTTATAAGTGTTTAAGTCTTATTATTTTTTTTTATCTAGTTTCAGAATTTAATTTCATGTTTTTGTATTCCCGAAAATCTGACCTATGGATGCTTCAATGGGCGTAACTTTCTATCTAGATATCCAATTGGTCTTTGGTTTTTTGGGAATGAAACTAGATATCCGTATCTTTCCAAGGTATAAAGAATGAAAAAATCCGATACGGTTTGGTTAAAGTTCTCCTGGCTCAAAGAGGAATCAAGTGCAGCTGGAAACAATTGAACGGGAGAAACGGGGCAGCAAGGCTGCGCCCCAGGCGTGGCCACACGCCTTTGGTGTGTGTCCTAGGCAGCAGCCTCATGCCTTAAGCGTGGCCACACGCCTCAGGCGTGCAGAAGCTGTCTTAGCCGAACCCTAAAGGTGCTACAATGTTGCCCTAAGTGTTTTGAGCCCCCTAAAGTCTTCCTACATGTGTTTAATGATTCTTTGTCCATCAATGATTAGTTTATTGAGTTTGGAAGCAAGAGATCTTCTATTTAATTAGTCTTCTAGTTAATAGGAAATATATCTATTTATTATAGAAAAGTATCAATTACATTCCTTGTTGAATTACAAAACCTTAATTGAGTTTATTTCCTACTACAATTAGAATTAGGGCTTCTAATATTCTCTATAAATTGTGAGCTTTAGTTTTGAGTCTAATGAAGCTTACGCGAAGTAAGCCTCTTTTACTAAGCTTCACTATTTGCTCTCTATGTTTCTTTATTAAATTATTTTATTTCTCTCACATGTCTTTATTGTTTTGATGTTTCGTTGTTTTCATATTATTGAGAAAAGAGAGAGATATTTTATATAGGTTATTATCTTAGCGTTGAGGGGTCAATCAACGTCAGTTATAAACGATATACCAACTAGTAAAATTTGTGTTGATATGTTAAGTGGCCTACGAGTTGGTGCCTTGGTTTTTTGACCTATTGAGGTTTTCCACGCTAAAAATCTCTGTGTAATGTGTTGAATGGTTTACTGTTTTTAATTCCGCAAATATTTATTGATCAAAACCTCCCCTCCCATGTTGCCATAGTATACAAATCCACATTTTTTATGGTCAAACCTGACATAAAGTATAAATTGTTCATTTTACCCTTTTTTTATTAAATTATTAAATTAGAATGACCCTTTTACCTTTAACCTTTTGACCATTTTATTTATTTGGATAGTCCAATAAGAAATTAACATATGTTATAAAAACTTAAATATTTTGAAATAAACACTTAAAAAGGATTAAATAATAAATAAATATGATAAAACTCATTAAAAATTTAAAAAAACTTTAAAATAACATCATTTATTAAAAAAAACAATTCAAGAGTGAATACTTATAAAACTCAAAAATTTAGTTAAAAAAAATTAAATGTTAAAATATCATATATATATATATATATATATATTAGAGTATATTATATAGTATATAAATATTATATATATATATATATTATAAAAATTAAATATAATAATAAAATTACAATATATATTTACATTTATTATTATTATATTATAAAAATAAAAATATTATAATAAATATAATTTATAAATATTGTAATTTTATTATTATATTTTTATTTTTATAAGTATTTAGTCTTGAAATTTATTTCATTTTTAATTAATGATATTACTTTTAATATTTTTTAAATTTTTATTGGACTATCCAAATAGATAAAGTTGTTAAAAAGTTTAAGAGTAAAAGTGTCATTCTAATTTAATAATTTAATAAAAAAGGATAAAATGAATCATTTATACTTTATGTCAGGTTTGACTATCAAAATTTGGATCATGGTGACTAAATTAATGTATTTTAAAAATATTTAGGGTCCATATGAGTTAAAAAAGTAAAAATATGTCAAAAAATGATATTTCTAAATACTGTCAAATGTACGATTTTGTGTAGAAATATTAAGTGAAAATATGATTTTATTGCAATATTGTCAAATGTTAGGGTATTACATTACAATTTGCTCAAAAAAAAAAGATAAAAGGTTAGATAGGAGATGCCTGTATCACGTGGCTTCACCTTTAAGGTTGACTGAGAGGAATTAGTGCCCGTTTGGGGCAGCTTTTTAAAAACGTTTTTAGTTTTTTTAAATAAGATGGGGGTTCAAAAACTGTTTAGTAAACCTTTCAGAAGCTGTTTATTGGATAATCTAGCCAAAGGCTACAGCTAAAAGTTAAAGTTGATCCACCCAACTTCAGCTTCCCGGTTAAGTGGGAAGTTGGTTATAACTTTTAATGAAATTTTTTTTTTACCAAATTATCACTTATCTTATATTAAAATTACAAAAAAAAAATCTAAAATTAAAAATTAGAAAATAATAATTAACATTTTTTTATCTTCAATACTTTCATACCAAAAAAATAAAAAATTAAACCATGCCAATTTTTTTTATCTTCAATATTTGAAAAAATAATTAAAAACCTTACTAATACTTATTTTGTTATCTAAAAATTATTTTTTATAATTAATGTTAGAATTTTTTTTTTTTTTTTTTTGAATTTGAAACAAATGTTAGAAGATAATTGATAAATTTAAGTAAGTCTATTTTTCTATTAGAACTAAAGTAAAAATATTTAAGAGTAAATAATGTCTACCTCCCCTGAGGTTTGCTCAATTACAGACAGAGTCAACTTTTGGGTTTATTGACAAAGATCTCCCCTCCCGTTAGTCAATTTTTGAGTTTTTTTTATAAAAACCTCCCCTGATCAACTGTTATATTTGACCAAATTTTATTAAGGGAGGGGAGGTGTTTGTCAATAAACAATAAAGTTAACTTCACTTGTAATTGGCAAAACATTAGGGGAGGTCGATGCAATTAGCTCAATATTTAAATATGCTTAATGTATATAAAATAAAATTTTCATTTACAAATTAAATAAATTAATTTTATTAAGATATCAATATTGGTCATTTATAATTCCACAACAGTTCAGCCATATAGTTTACTAAATACCTTAATACAATTTTTTTTCAACCCATAGCACTTCTAAAAATACAGTTTACCAAACACTCAACAATTTTTTTTTTCCAAAATTACAGTCATAACTGCTTTTAGAAAAGTTAAAACTCTAACCGATCCTTAATCTATAAATCTCTTGCTTTGACTACAAGAATCTTTTGAATTGATTAATGTAGTAGCCAAAATATGTATGGCCCAAAACATAGCTCAAAGACAAAGCCCATAGCTAAAAGAAGGGTACACTCCCATGTAGTACGACAAAGGCTTAGCGTGAAGACCAAAGTCGCACGACATGGAGCATCCTCATGTAGACGTACCAGTTGGAAGAATATGTCGCACGACACGAAGCACTCGTGTAGTACGACGACGTACGAGTTGGAAAACTGTGTCGCACGGCATGAAGCACTCGTGTAGTACGACGACGTGCCAGTTTGAAGACCTTGTCGCACGACATGTACCTTCATGTAGTACGACCGTGCTACATCACCCAATCATAGTCCAGATTTACAAGAAACCTACATGTCGTACGACATAGCATCTCCGTCGCTCCGAGGGAGACCAGATTGTGATCTACTTTGAAACAGGTCCTACAAAGTCATAATGACACTTGATGGCAGCCCGATCAAAAGAAGCACCCAGATGCTTTCTTGGTGGAAGACAGAGAAGAGAGAATGATGAGATCCCTCAAAAGAAGAAGCATCAGTCTCCTATAAAGAGGAAGATCATCCCTCATAAAGAGGGGACGGCCAAAAAACTGGGAGGAAGAGAGTACTAATAAAAAGCCACCCCCTCCGACCGATGTCGAGCTTCTCCGATCATCCTCCGACCTCACACCTCCTTTGATCAGAAAAACCCCAACTGTGAAGATAGCAGGAAGTATTCCTCACTCATCCCCATTTACAAACATTACACTTTTATTAGCACTCACTAACTTGACCGTCGGAGCGACTTTGACCGGCACCACCCCGGTGTCCCAGACGTCCTGCGGGTCACGTGCGTTCTGTCTTTGCAGGTTGTAGTGCCCCGTGTCCCCGAGCGATTTTTGAGGACTACAATTTGGCGCCCACCGTGGGGCCCGACAATCTATAACCAAGCTAAGGTAGAACGCGGCAGCTCCGACTATGTCATCTGACGATTTTCATCATGATGCGATGGAGGTTAGGGTACAACTCCTTATATCCCAAATGCAAGAGAATACCCAAAGGCTCCAAGCACTCGAACAAGAGAATCAACGAGTGTTGGCAGAGAACCAAGAATTGCAAAATAGGATCAGTTCGCTCACTGCCGTACGACCATTTGGAGACGCTTCGACGTCCCAACCCTTGCCATTCGAGCAAGCCGCTCACGCTACTTATTACGCGCCAGTCCGCCCGGACGAACATGGTACTACCGCTAGAAACCTCGATCCAACCCACGTAGGTTCAGAGCCCAACATTCGAGTTGCGAGTGGACCCCATATCGTCGCACGACATACGGCAGAGAATATACCAAATGGGATGGGAGGACATCGATCAGACGACATGGCAAGAGCTACACAAGGAGTGCCACCTATATCCACTCCCAATGGCAACGTCGGCTCAACCCAACCAACCATCCCGTTACAAGGAACGTCATCCGGCCCTTCGCATTCAGCGCCGTCAAACCCAAACCGAGTGAGCGCCGAGCCGACCTTGGCCAACCGGGACTTGGCACAAAGGTTCACAGAGATTGAAGCACTCATCCAACGCATTCCGGGAATGCCCACTCCTATAAAGAAAAGTGCAGCCAATAGTTTTGCCGACTCCCCCTTCGTCGACACAATAGCATTGGTGGAGATGCCAAGGAAGTTCAACTTTCCAGGTATGAAGCAGTACGACGGTACGACTGATCCCGACGAACACATTGCGCAGTATCGACAACGAATGTTCACGGCCGCCATCCCTCGTGACCTTAGGGAAGCATGCATGTGCAAAGGTTTCGGTTCGAGCCTCGTGGGACCTGCCCTACAATGGTACACCAACCTCCCCAATGTTTCCATCAACTCTTTTGCCCAACTCACTGACACCTTCGTAGAGCAGTTCGCTAGTAGCCGGAAGCTAGAAAAGCAATTCGACGACCTCTATACAATCAGCCAAAGGAGGGGTGAACGCCTACGAGATTTTGTAGGCCGGTTCAACCACGAAAAAGTATCCATCCCTCATTGTAACCAGGCGACAGCCATATCAGCCTTCCGCAAGGGTCTACTCTATGATTCCGATCTGTACAAAGAGCTCACCAAATACCCTTGTAAAACCATGGAAGACGTCCTCGCCAAGACATGGGCACAGATAAAATAGGAAGAGGACGAAGTAAACCATAAACCTAATAGAGCGAACTACAAGGAGGATAAGTCGGAGAGGATGGTCGAACAACGAATCAACACTCGACGCAGCGGGCCATACCCAGCCGTACCCCGAAGGGACAGCCGTATGATGTACGAGCGCCGGCGCGACGACAGACCACCAAGGCCGTTCGTTCGTCCAAAAAACATAACACCATAATACAACTTGAACATCAGACCAACGGAGGTAGTTGCCATACTGAAAGGAATGGGTAGGTCGGTTCGTTGGCCAGACAAGATGATGAGCCCGCCGGATCAAAGAGACAACTCTAAATGGTGCGAATTCCATGGAGACCACGGCCATCGAACTGAGCATTGCGTGGCGCTACGATTGGAAGTGGCCGAACTACTCAAGAAAGGCCACCTTAAAGAATTCCTGACTGATAAAGGTAAGCAAACTTTTATGAATAAAGAGAGGTCGCGCGACATTGCTTCAATACCACCACCAGAACCTCCCAAACACGAGAGAACTGTGAACGTCATCTCTGGCGGGTCTGAAGTGAATGGAGTAACCTACTCGGAGGCAAAGCGCCACTCGCGACAGGCCGGTCGTACGAACGTCCAACGAACTCGTACGGCGGATCCCACGTGTAACTACCCAATCAGTTTCAGCAGCGATGAGCACATGGATTTATTCAATCCCCACCACGACGCACTAGTCATCTCACTGACGGTGGCCAATTGTTTGATCAGACGGATCCTAGTGGACAATGGAAGCTCGACAAATGTACTCTTCCTCGACGCATTGAAAGAAATGCATATTGACGAGTGTAACATCGTACGTCGCTCTACAATCCTTGTAGGATTTAGTGGGGAACACAAGAATACTCTGGGAGAAATCACCCTTCCAGTATACGCGGAAGGTGTCAACTTAAACACACGTTTCCTCATCCTGGACTGTCCGTCGTCCTACAACATAATCATGGGTCGCCCATGGATTCATGAGATGAGGGCAGTTCCCTCAACGTATCATCAGGTCATCCGTTTCCCTACCAGGTGGGGAGTTCACGAGATCCGAGGGCAGCAGAAGACCTCGCGTGACTGCTACCAAATCACTCTTAAAAGCAGGTCGTCCGACTTATAGCAATTACAGAATGAGAGCACCCCCACCAACAAAGACGAACCTGATATGGAAGAACTCGACGAAGTATCCATACATCCCGATTTTCCAGACCACAAAGTTAGTATCGGATCCCGCCTTCCACAAAATATCCGAGCAAGACTACTCAGCTTCTTGACGGCGCGGCACGACAGCTTCGCATGGTCGCACGCAGACATGATCGAAATTAGCCCAGAAGTCCTAGTGCATAAGTTGCAAGTCGACCCGGATCATCCACCTGTGAAGCAAAAAAGGAGGAAGTTCGCGCCCGAGCGCAACAAGGTTATAAATGAAGAAATCCAAAAGCTAATTGACATTGGCTCGGTGAGAGAAGTAAGTTACCCAGACTGGCTCGCAAACGTAGTGGTAGTGAAGAAAAAGAATGGGAAGTGGCGAGTTTGCATCGACTTCACAGACCTCAACAAAGCTTGTCCAAAGGATTCCTTCCCTCTCCCACACATCGACATGATGGTAGACGCTACGGCAGGCCACGAACTATTGAGCTTCATGGATGCATTCTCCGGTTACAACCAAATCCTTATGCATCCAGATGACCAAGAGAAGACTTCTTTCATCACGGAGCGCGGCATTTTTTGCTACAAAGTAATGCCATTCGGTCTCAAGAACGCTGGGGCAACCTACCAAAGATTAGTCAACAAAATGTTCGCAACCATGCTTGGACAGACTATGGAGGTCTATATTGACGACATGCTAGTAAAGTCATTAGTAGCAGACCAACACCTCGACCACCTCCAGCAGTCGTTCGACATCATCGACGAGTATGGGATGAAGCTTAATCCAACCAAATGCTCCTTCGGCATTTCCTCGGGGAAGTTCCTTGGCTATTTAGTAACCAAGAGAGGCGTCGAGGCCAACCCAGATCAACTCCAGTCCGTCATGGATCTAAGGTCCCCCAAAAGCATCAAAGACGTACAAAAGCTAACTGGACGGCTCGCGGCCCTCAACCGATTCATTTCAAAGTCGTCTGAAAAATGTAAGCCTTTCTTCGATGCTCTAAGAAAGAGCAAGTCATTTGATTGGAATCAAACAAGCGAGGACGCCTTCCAAAATATAAAAAAGTATCTAGCAAGCCCGCCTCTACTGTCCAAACCCAAGGAAGGCGAGACCCTCCTGCTCTACCTCGCTGTTTCCGAAACGGCCGTTAGCGCTGTACTGATAAGGGAGGAGGATGGCAAACAACTCCCCGTATACTACATCAGCAAGACTCTACTCGACGCAGAGACAAGGTACGCCCAACTCGAAAAATTAGCCCTCGCACTAGTCACGGCCGCAAGGAAATTACGTCCGTACTTCCAATGCCACACTATTAGTGTACTCACTGCCTTCCCCTTGAAGAGTGTCCTACATAAACCTGAATTATCCGGCCGTCTAGTGAAATGGACCGTAGAGCTGAGCGAGTACGACGTCAACTACCAACCTCGCACGGCGATCAAGTCGCAAGTACTGGCGGATTTCATAGCAGACTTCACACCAGGGATTCTACAACGAGCGGAGGAAGAACTTTGCACCATGTCGTGCGACACGCCAAGGGAGGAGTGGAGTTTAGCAGTTGATGGATCAAGTAACGCTAGAGGCAGCGGGCTGGGAATAGTACTGACCTCCCCTACGGAGCACATCATCGAGAGGTCCATCAGATGTGGATTCAAGACCACCAACAACGAAGCCGAGTACGAAGCCCTCATAGCCGGGCTCACCTTGGCAAAGGACTTACACGTCGAGCGAATCAAGGTACACAGTGACTCCCAATTAATTGTGAGACAATTGCAAGGGTCCTATCAAGCCAAGGACTTAAAAATGTCGGCCTACTTGACCTTGGTAAAAGAGCTACAAGCTTCATTCAAGTCATTCGACATCGAGCAAATACCCAGATCCGAAAACGCGCATGCTGACGCACTGGCCAATCTTGGGTCCGCACTAGCTACCACAATTGAACGAACCATTCCAATGGTGTTCGTCCAATGGCCAGCCGTATGGAAGCCGACAAAGCTGGAAATCAAACCAATTTCGGACAAGCCCACTTGGATTACCCCGATCCACGACTACTTGAGGGACGACACCCTCCCATCTGACAAGGTAGAAGCTCGAAGAATTAAAATCAAGGCCGCCCGATTCTCTATAATAGAAGGTCAACTTTACAAGCGATCCTACTCCGGGCCCTACCTCAAATGTGTCGACCCAGTCGAAGCTCAGCAAGTACTCAAGGACTTACACGAGGGGCAATGTGGAAATCACTCGGCCGGGAGAAGCCTAGCCAATAGAGCAATCACGGCCGGGTATTACTGGCCCACAATGCGGTCCGAGTCGCACGACCTCGTCAAAAGGTGCGACCCCTGTCAGCGCTTCGCCCACGTTTCACATCAACACCCGGAAAGACTCCACCCCATCTCAGCACCATGGCCCTTCATGAAGTGGGGCATGGACATAGTAGGGAAATTGCCCGTCGCTACCGGAGGAAAAGTCTACATGCTAGCCGTAACCGACTACTTCACAAAGTGGGTCGAAGCCGAATCATATGTAAGAATCAAAGACGCCGAGGTAAAAAGCTTCATTTGGAAGAATGTCATATGCCGCTACGGAGTTCCACAGGAAATAGTCACCGACAATGGCTCACAATTTATTTCATATGATTTCCAAGACTTTTGCGACAAGTGGAGCATCAAACTAAGCTATTCAAGCCCAAGATACCCTCAAGCTAACGGACAAGCAGAATCCACTAACAAGACAATCATGTCCACCCTCAAAAAGCGGCTCGACCAATGCAAAGGGAAGTGGGCCGACGAGCTACCAGGTGTGCTATGGTCTTACCGTACGACGGTCCGGACGTCAACAGGCGAAACACCATTCTCTCTATCTTACGGCTCAGAGGCCGTCATAGCAACAGAGGCTGACTACCCTTCTTATAGGATACGACACGCAACAGAAGAAGCAAACGACAGAGAATTGCTGAGTGAACTCGACACAATCGACGAGCGCCGCGACAAGGCCGCAATCAGATTGGCCGTATACCAACAACGAGTCGCCCGCCATTATAACAGAAGTGTTCGTCTCAAGTCATTCCATATTGGAGATTGGGTTCTTCGCCGCGTCTTCCAAAACACAAAGGAAAAAGGAGCAGGCAAATTCGGTCCTACATGGGAAGGACCATATCAAATCACCAATGTATTTGGAAATGGAGCCTATAAACTACGATGTACATATGGCATGGAGATCGGCAACAGCTGGAACGCGTGCCATCTAAAACAATATCAGTTTTAGAAAAATATATGTATATATATCTATATATTCCGAATTTTATCACTCTACAATATTTTTTACGCAGGTCAGCATTGCACAGTCTATCTTGCACTACATCACAAGTTGTAGTGTGCAACTGAGCAGTTACACACTCCAACTGGGGCAATTCAATATCACAAACAACAAAACTCGACCATGACCCGCATTCAAGGTCATGGACTCTCCATCTCCACACGGTCACATGACCCGCACTCAAGGTCATGAACCACGACCTGCATTCATGGTCGCCATCTCCACACGGTCACACGACCCGCATTCAAGGTCATGGATTTTCCATCTCCAACAGATCACGCAATCAGAAAAAGAAATTACTATCATAAAAAGCATACGACATCAAGGAAAAATTAACATACTTCATATATTAAGAAAAATTGTTGTTTAAACAGAGCATACATTAAAGCAAAACTAAAAATAAATAAATACGTTCAACAAATTTTTACAACCCCTTATGGGGCAAGGTCATCGTGCTCTCCAGTCGGCTGGGCAGCCAAGGCTACGATGGCCGAACCTTCTGGAGGATGAGGAACAGGCTCTTCGCCAGGCTTATCATCTGCTTCATCCTCATTATAGCGCGACAGCTCCTCGTGGTCGGCAATCCAGCTGTCAACCTTCCACTCGGTCGCACGACCATCCCTGTACTCCCTCATCAAGTCTGCACGAGTCTTGATGACTGCATTGAGGACATTATCCTCTGCCTTGTCGTACAGGGAGTCATAGTCTGTCCTCTTTAGCCTTCAGCTTGGCCTCCAGCAAGTCAACACGCGACTTCAACTTATTTAATTCCAAAGTGGCCTCCACCGCCCGACTGAAGGCCTCAAGAGCAGTCTTCTTGGCTTCAACATTCGAAACCTTCAGCATGTCATTGTTAGCCTTCAAGCCCTGGTTGCTCACCTTAAGGTCCCTCACCTTCTTGAGGGCGACGCCCAGCTCTTCCTTCAGATGAACGTGCGACTGAAGAGCCTACACAAAATAAAAATACAAGTCAATATAAATTATGAAATAGTTAAAACAAAACATACAAATATATTGGTCGTACGACCATACCTGGAAGAGGTGACCAAGGCCCCAGTCAGCAGCTTGGGAAAGACCCATCTCCCTTAGGCGACTCTTGTCTTCGGGCAGCAGCAGCCGCTCGACCTGTGGAAGGATCGACCCTACATTAGAGTATGCAGAGGCATCCTAGTGGGAAGACTAGGTCGATCGACGCGTCGACACCCGATGTCAAATCCTCCCTTCTTCTTTTCTTCCCAGCAGAAGAAACATCCTGGGAGGTCTTGGTTCGACTAGAAGGAGGAGGTGGAGGAGTGGAGGCCGCTTGGTCGCTCGACTCAGCCTTCTTCTTGCCTTTCCTCTTCTCCCTCAGCCTTTTCATTGCGTCATCAGCAGCAGGTGCAGCAATCTCCCCCTCCATAATATCAACTGCAAATCGTCGCTCGACGTATGAGATGGGAGTCAGGAATCGTGTGCCGTACAGTCGCTCGACACAATACCTGACCCTGACAAACTCCACTAAATTTTTGAAGGCAGGGTAAGGGGTACCTGGCTCGTTTATAACGCTAAATTTCCAAAGATGACTCGGCCGCAAGTTCTCCTCCGAGAGTATACTCCTCCAACTCCTCTCCTTGACGTCGTACGACAGCACCTTTTCCGTACGCGTCACACAGGTCAATCCAACGACTGATTGAGGCGCTCCTGTGTTCACTACAAAACAAACACAAAAAGAGTTAGTGAAAATAAAAGCATAGACAGTCGTACGACGCTACTAAAATAAAGACCCACCAGCCTTCGACCAGGTCGCACGGACGACGGTATCCCCAAGAGGCCAATCGACCAGCAAGCCCCTCGCAAAGAAATACCTATCCTTCCACAGCCTGTCATTCGTCGTCAGCTCCGTGATCAGGTGTGTTCTGTTGGGTCGGAGGTTCAAGTTGTAACGACCCTTTTCTGTGTCGTGCTCCCGCACGGTGTACGAGTAGAAAAGGTCAGGGAGCTCAAAAACTATCCCTTCCCTCATACACAACAGATCCAGCGCCAGCAGGATCCTCCAGCTGTTGGGCATCAGCTGCCCTGGGGCAAGCTCGAAGTGATCGAGCACTTTCCTCAGCAGCCCAACTATGGGCAACCTGAATCCTACCCGCTGGAACGGAAACTCGTACAGGCAGGTCCATCCTGGGACGTCCCAATCTGGCCTCTCCTCCTTATACGGCGCCCTCAGTGCGACACCATCAGGTATGCCGTAGCTAAAACGAAGACGCATGATGTCGTCCTCAGTTAGCACGCTTGCTGGGTTATTTAGTAGCAAACCCAGCGGCCTACTAGGTCCCATTTGACATGGGCCAGCTGCGTCGCCCGGTAGCTCGACTGACGGAATCCCCATGGGAATGTCGTCCGCCACACGTGATGTTCCCGCAAAAGAGACAGTCACAGTATCGTACGACGCCACTGTTACCTCAGCACTCGCTGCCTCCGATTCTCCCCACGAGTCGTACGACAGATCTATGGGATCATCGTACCCGCGCCCAGAGGTACTAGGAGGACTCTCGTCACCTCGACTCGACATCAAAACCTACAGGTCGAACGACAGTAGCTACGGATTAGTAATTATAAACCAAAGACCTCGCACGACCTAATATCAGCTCCCAAGACTGTTAAGAAGGTCGTGCGACCTATACGTCTTGGCTACCGTCGTGCGACCTAAACTCTACAAACAAGTTCTGTATAAACCTAAGTCTAATTTTTCGATCTAAAATACCTTTTTCAAAATTCTTTTCAAAAACCATTCGAAGAACACGGAAGAATACCCAGAAACCAAATATGAGAATAAGAAATCAAAATAGCAAAGGAACTAGAAAAACTTACCAAGAAAGCAAGAGTGACCAAATGCTTCGCCGGAATGAAAACGGAAATGGCCAAAAAAGAGCAGCAAAGACGCCGGAAAAAGCTTCTACAGGCGACTGGTTTTTGAGAGAGAAAACAAAAAATAGAAAGCAGAAAAATTGAAAATGAGGAAGAAAGTGGAAAGGCGGCAATTAAAAGAAAACACGTGCTTACGTGTCAATGTTTCATTGGACACACAAAACCATGACCTATCATTAGCCACGCATGCACACTGCCATTTTGACCACATTTACTTCGGCACAGATATCGAAGAGTCATTTGAAGGTCAATCGTTCCTTCTCTAACGAACATTGTCGTACGACAATGACAAAACTTATGCATTATCATCCATTCACCAACACTGAAACACTCTCTTAAGAAGGATTGAGTCGTACGACAATATCGAACCAACCTCTAAAAATTCACATACATATCCATGACTGCATGTCGTACGACGCAAACCCTTTGGTTCTTCTAAAAACCAATGCGTTTGGGGGCAAACTGTAGTAGCCAAAATATGTATGGCCCAAAGACAAAGCCCATAGCTAAAAGAAGGGTACACTCCCATGTAGTACGACAAAGGCTTAGCGTGAAGACCAAAGTCGCACGACATGGAGCATCCTCATGTAGACGTACCAGTTGGAAGAATATGTCGCACGACACGAAGCACTCGTGTAGTACGACGACGTACGAGTTGGAAAACTGTGTCGCACGACATGAAGCACTCGTGTAGTACGACGACGTGCCAGTTTGAAGACCTTGTCGCACGACATGTACCTTCATGTAGTACGGCCGTGCTACATCACCCAATCATAGTCCAGATTTACAAGAAACCTACATGTCGTACGACATAGCATCTCCGTCGCTCCGAGGGAGACCAGATTGTGATCTACTTTGAAACAGGTCCTACAAAGTCTTAATGACACTTGATGGCAGCCCGATCAAAAGAAGCACCCAGATGCTTTCTTGCTGGAAGACAGAGAAGAGAGAATGATGAGATCCCTCAAAAGAAGAAGCATCAGTCTCCTATAAAGAGGAAGATCATCCCTCATAAAGAGGGGACGGCCAAAAAACTGGGAGGAAGAGAGTACTAATAAAAAGCCACCCCCTCCGACCGATGTCGAGCTTCTCCGATCATCCTCCGACCTCACACCTCCTTTGATCAGAAAAACCCCAACTGTGAAGATAGCAGGAAGTATTCCTCACTCATCCCCATTTACAAACATTACACTTTTATTAGCACTCACTAACTTGACCGTCGGAGCGACTTTGGCCGGCACCACCCCGGTGTCCCAGACGTCCTGCGGGTCACGTGCGTTCTGTCTTTACAGGTTGTAGTGCCCCGTGTCCCCGAGCGATTTTTGAGGACTACAATTATTACTAATTAATAATATAATATATACATATAATTTAGCATACCACCTTAGATACTCATTTAATCTCATTAGTTTTTTGTGCATATCACGCATTACATATAATACTTTTAACATATTTTTGCAGATTTCATTATTCATTATATAAAGCTAGACATCTTCAATTTGGAAAGTCATTGCATTGAAAGGGATAATATTTCAAAAGAGGCTAAAACATAACAATAAAAGTAAGTTTGTAGAAAAGTTTTGTAAAATGTACCTACATAAACATTTAGGGCCTACTTATCTGGCGGTATAAGAATGGACACTTCAATCTCATATTTACTGCGTAGCCAAATAATCCCTTTATGACAAGATTATTAATGTAAAAATTATTGTGGTCCCTAACTTTTTTTAAATTATTACTATTAATTAATATTTTCTTTTTTAACTCGTGTGGTCCCTAACTTCTCAAAATCATCAATTTAATTATTCCGTTAGTCAATTGTCATTCCTATTTAATCTAATATAACCCAATACCATAAAAATAATCTAATCCAAAATCCGCACACCAAATGAGTCCATATAGGACTAAATGACTTGTACGCGGTTATGTCACTAAACTAAAACAATACTGATTTATAATAAGACTTGTAAAAATTAATGATATGAATGGCAGTTTAATGGATTGTATGAGTCTATAATTGAACTGATTTACATTAATTTATGTAAGCTTTGTATAAACATCTATATATCTTCACGATCCCTTTTTTAAGCGCATTCCAGTGCTTAACATCTGAAGGTTTAAAAGTAGCAGAAGCTATGGTTGTACTTAATCACTTTCTTTATATTATACATAAAAAAGAAAGAGAGAGAGAATTAATATGAATGGAAACTCACAAGTCACAACCCAACATTCCATTCCAAATGTTAATGATTCCAGATTTTTGAATAGGTTGCTTGTAGCTACTTGAGTACTTTCCCATTAATTAAGAGAGAACAAGAGTATATACTCGTAACTCATTTCAACTCAATACTTTTTCCTTAGCTGGATTCAACATGATTGTAACACACTACACTACATATAATAATACTTTGAAGTTTACCTTATTATTCATTGAAATGACTTGGAGCTAGACAAAGTTTAGAAAGTATATAAAGTGAAACAAATCAAATTGAAAAAAGTATATTTTATACAAAACTTCTATATAAATTATAAAGCTAGTTTAAAAAGCAGATTTAATTATAGTCCAGTTAGATATACCCCTAATAAGAATAATTTGTAATTTAACTTTCTAAATTAATAATTTGGATGGCTTTCTAGCTGCCTGCATGTGAATTTGCATTTGCGCAACCCCACAATTCCATCCACTGTGTTTACATTCCAAAACTTTCTCTATGCTACTCTTGTAATTTTAACCTTTTACATACTTAAAACGAAATATATATATGAACAGGTTGCTTCTACTTTCTCATTATTATAGAGTGCCAAGTTAATTTACTCCAACCACAATTATATTGGTATTGTATAAACAGTAACATAAATTGTAGAGTGGTGTGGCCTGTGTGGGAGACTGAGAGGGGTGGCTGTATGGAAGGGAAAAGTGAGGAAGGGATATCATGATGAGAAGATGAGGGAAAGTGAGAAAAAAAAATTAGGTTTTATATATATATATATATATATATATATCGGTTTTTTTAAAAATCAAATCGAACCGAATTAATTGAAATTAAGGTATGATGGACGGTGGTTCGGTTCATCGGTTCGGTTCAATTTTTTAGTTTTTTACCCATCCTTAAGTCTAGTTATAAAATGGGTGTGTAAACCATATTTATGGGTTCAATATCAACACCCTTAATGTAATTACATTTAAGGTATCAATATTGGCACCCATAAATATAATTTACACATATATATTATAAGTACACTCATATTGAAAATTTAAATCATTATTATAAGCATCTATTTTAATGACAATAATACCCTATTAAAATTAATTTACTTTCACACAATAGTTATTTGTAAACCATCTTAAATTATTAATATACTAATTTAATTTTTATCTCATCATGTTAACTGAAAAAAATATATAAACATCCATTATTTTTCTTTTGAATAGAGAGGAATTAATTTTTTCAAAAAAACAATTGCAACATATAACATAATTAATTTCTTCATTTTATATAAACAAACCATAATTAATTTCTTTATATGAAGTCTCAAAGAGATTATTTTTTTTAAAAAAAAATTCATGAACTATAAAAAAAATATGAAGGCTGACATTCAAGAATTAACTTATTATATTGATTAACAAGTCATCATTGGTAGTAAAAGTAGTAAATAGTGTCAATCTACGCCTCACCCTAATTATTTTTGTTGAAAATTATACCTCAATTTTATTTCATTGATAAAATTCATAATCAAACATAAAAGAAAGAGGAAAAAAAGTTCAATTTAAAATTTTAAAAATACATACTTTTGTATGAACAAAGTCCTCTAAGATTTGCATTCCATTACTTTATTATATTATAATCATGTATTTCTTAGGAAAATTTGATACTTGAAATAGAATTAGGGTTTCTCCTACACTTTTTTTTTTTATATAAAAATTGTTTAATATAGTTGGCGATAATATTGGTGTAATTAATTAGTGTATATAGTATTGGTTTATTTTTAATTAAAGTAGTTTTCCCTTATATATATATATATATATATTTATTTATTTATTTATTTTGAAAATATAGTTTTCCCTTATTAATCATTTTGTATTGGGATATTTTTATAATTACATGTTTAATAAAATATGGGTGTTTAAATCATATTTATTGGTGATAATATCAGCACCCTTACTTTTATCATATATTATCGAAAAATTGTAAAACTATTTAATTATTGTAGTATATTAATGAAGTGGAAAATTTGGAAAAGTATATATCTATTTAAGTATTAAAAGATTAATATAATTTATACTTGAATGAAAAAATGGTGAAAAAAGATAAATGTATATATTTATTTGAGAAAATAAAGTAAAAAAAGAAATATTATTCAATATAATAAAAAGTTCAAATTAATTCTAAGGAATAATGGGGAAGTTAAAGTTAATCTTATAAGTAATAAAAAATTGAAAGTATTAGATTTAAATAATTAAATGTAATTGTGGCAAACATTATGAAGAATAATTTTAACATTCTGGTTAATGTTGAAGTTGTTTCCATGAACAATTTAGACGTTACAGAAGGGAACAACTTTGAATTTTGGAAACAACTTCAATGTTAATTGGAACATTAAATTGGTTTCCGTGAATAAGTTAATGTGGGGGACAACTTTGACGTTGGCGGGAATAATTTTAACGTTTCAACTAACTCAAAGTTATTCTCGAGATTAACATAAAATTACAAAAGGGAACAACTTTGATTTTCGGTAACAACTTCAACATTAACGGAAACGTTAAAACTATTTCCGGGAACAAATTAACATTATGAACAACTTCGATACTTATGGGATCAACTTCAACGTTCCGACTAACGTTGAAGTTGTTCTCAGAAACAACTTAACGTTACAAATGGGAATAACTTCGAATTTAAGAAACAACTTTAACGTTAACTGGAACATTAAAGTTGTTCTCGAGAAGAACTTAATATTACAAAGGGGAACAAGTTTGAATTTTGGGAACAACTTGAACGTTAAAGTTATTCATGGAACTACTTCAATGTTGGTGTACCTGGCTGCGAAGTGTGAGATGAGAGAAATTTTTTTTTTTTTTTTTTTTCGCTTTTCCTTGGTTTGGTCAAGGAACTGTTGTAACCGCATTAGATGAACTTTTCTTCATCCCAACGGTTGCAGTTAATTAATGAAATGGTGGGTATGATACCAACCGGTTTTTCAACAGCATGGTAGCCAGATCCTAAACTTTAAATTTCCAACAATTATCTTCAAGTAGTATATGCAAAGCGTGATCATGTTCAATGCACCCAAGACAAACACTGGAGAGCTTAAATGAGTTATGATTATCTATTCTTGTTTTGTGAAATAATGAACATATTCAAATATCTAGCCTCTTTGTCAATTAAAGCATGGAAAAAGGTTACGCAAAACAACATCAGAAAGCTATCCTTGTATCATATTATATATAGAAAGTATGGAACGTAGGGTTTTGAAGTTTCCATCATTACATATTTATTTTGAATCGCTTTGTGTTTTATATAATTTAAGAAAAGTGAACTCGTCAACTCCTGATAAATAGTGTGAAATTTCGAATGTGTGGCTCCAACTCGACATAATAAAAAACTGTGGGATCCTAATTGAATATCAAAAACCACAATAATATCACTTTACAGCTTGCAAATGTCAGTAAGCAGCTCTACAATTCTGAAGATCCTCGTACTGTTAAGTCATAAAAAATTATATATAAGATAGAACCCCATTCTGTTCTTTCTTTTTTTTTTTTTTTACTATTTTAAATTGGGGCATATATATATATATATATATACACAGTATCAAGATAACTTAAACTATACCACATTCACATTATCAATGCAAAATATTATATCAATCTGTTAAACAGCTATAATATATATTGTGTTATCTTCCAAATTTATTATTTTAGTAGTGTTAACATTTAACACAAACATTTCTTTCAAAAAAATAAAATTTAATACAAACATATCACTATTTCTACCTTTCCTTGTATTTAGATAGTAATTCATGGGTAACGTTTCTCCAATCAGTTCAAGTTGTTAATTGTTATGATCTTCAGGTAGAAATTAAAAAGTTGTGGATTTAAATCTCGCTCACTATCAAAATTAAAGAGGGTCTTAGATTTCTATTTGCGAGCGAGGGGATTGGGGAGGGATTACAAAAATAAATAAATAATAATAATAATAAATAATTATATAAAAAAATGAAGGGATGGAGTGATAGGTTGCCGTTGGAGATGCAGTCTGCAGAGATGATTCGTTGAAGAAAGCGCTAAATAAATGATTATATAAAAAAAAAAAAAAATGAAGCGATGGAGTGATAGGTTGCCGTTGGAGATACAGAGATGATTCGTTGAAGTAAGCACTAAAGTGTGAACATAAGATAAAATAATATTTATATATCACTATTATGTGTTAAACACTGACAAGAAAGTAAAGATCGGTTTTGGTAAAAATATTCGAGAATTAAAATTTTTAAAATTTTGATGAAAATATTGAAATTATTGCTAATATTTTTAAAATATTTATAATATTTAAGGATGTTTTTAATATTCATCCCCCAAAATATAAAAATATGGAGAGTACTTCACTCAAAGTATCAATATTTATTTTCTTGAGTATTCATAAATATTACCATAAATTGTAAATTATGCTTTGTGTAGTAAACTATATTTTTCAACAAGTAAATATGAGTAGTCACCCTAATCAAACTTTACTGTTTTAGGGACATTTTTGTTTTATCACACAAAATCTTTATGACCTTCCACATGTTCACATTTAAAAAAAAATATGTATGCTAAATAAATAGAATAGAAAGTAGAAAATAATTTAAATTAAACATTAAAAAACTTAAAAATATGTAAAATATTTTTAAAAATTTATTTTCTTAAAAAATTAACATTTAAAAAATAAGTGTGTTAGAAATTTTTTTAAAATTTTTTTTTTGAAGACAAGAAGTAGAACAAAAACAAAACAATTAGGTGGAGATCCAATCTGAGATTAAATCTCCACTCCACCATTGATACCTCCATCAGTAAATCTGTCACCCGAGATAGAGAATTCTAGGAAGGAGGTGGCTGCGTTCTCCCTCGATCTCTTAGGAGGAGGCGGTTCAATGTCATAGGGAGGAGGCATGAGCTTTATCGAGAGAGGAGGCAGATCCGCCTGGATCTCCATCTCGGGCGATGGAGATCCACTGATGAAGGTGGAGATATAACCCATCTTTATTTTTTATTTCAATACAAATTACACCCAATATATTTGGGGTTTGTCTTTTTACAATTAGAATTAACTTATTGAAAAACTAACAGTTAACTCCCTTATCGTCAGCGTTAACCATTAAAGATTATCGTTAACTGTTTTAAAAGTACAAAAAGACCAAAATACCCCTAATTAAAAAAATTAAAAATTATAAAAACTGAAATAAAAAAAATAAAAAAATTACAAACCAACCTACCTAGAGTTTAGCTTTTTATAGGCAGAATCAACTTATTGAAAAACTAACAGTTAACTCCCCTATAGTTAGCGTTGAGCGTTAAAGATGATCATTGACCGTTTAAAAAGTTTAAAAAGACCAAAATACCCCTAATTAAAAAAAATAAATAAGCTGAAATAAAAAAATAAAAAACAAATCTATATCTCTACCATCTAAGTGGACAGCGGAGATTTATTCCAAATAAAAATTTAAAAATAAGTATAAATTAAAAAACACTTAAGGTTAAAAAAAATCAGAATTCATTAGAGATCCACGGAGGTCCGCTATGGATCTCCCATGGAGGACCTTCATGTGAGACCACAAAGGGGATGCTAGCCTCCTTTTTGTCATGCGACGAAGGTTGTCGCACCTGTGGAGGCGAAGAGCCTCCCCTAACGACGAATGAGAGGCTTTTCCTTTTTTCTTCGTCGCACCAAGTTGAACTAGGGGAGGCTCTTCGCTTCCCTTGGTTCGCTTATCTCCATGGGTCTCCCGTGGAGATCTATTGAGGTTGCCAGATTTTTTATTTTTTTTATTTTTTTTTAAATCTCCACCGTCCATTTGAGATGGATGGATGGACGATGGAAATCATAAGTGTTTTATTTTTTTAAATAAATCACTACCGTCCATCTCATTTGAGATGGACGGTAGAGATCTTAAATTTTTTTTCTTTTTTAAAATATTCTTAAGAAAATTAAAATGACTAAAATGCCCTAGAAGTAGTTGACTTTGACTAATGTTGACTAATATTTATAACAGTTGATTAGGTTGGAGAGTTAACTGTTAGTTTTTCAATTAGTTGATTCCGCTTATAAAAACACAAACCCTAGGCAGGTTAGCTGTAATTTGTCCCAATGGAAATGGCTAAGAACCATTCAACCCTTTTTAGTAAGGTCAAATGTTAGCACTTGACAGTCAATGATGACAGCTGAGGAGTTTGCTGTCAATTTTTCATAAAATTGTTTCCACCTATAAAAGGGCAAACTCCAAGATAGGTTAACTGTAATTTTACTCTATTGTATATCCACCTTCTTACGAATCATACCATTTCTCCTTTTCTTAAAGTTTCTTTTATTTTTTTTATTTTTTAAATGTGAAATTTTTTTAGTTTAATAGAATAATTAAATTTAATTTTTTTTAACATTTTAAAGTTTCTTATAGTTTAGTTAAATTCTTTTATAGATTGTTTTCTATTTGTTTAATTTTTATTTTGTAATGTATTTGTTAATCACTTTAAAAAAAATGTATTTATTAATTGGAGAGTACAATTGTAATTCTATTATTTCTATTAAAATTCAAGTGTAGAATTGATATTTTTCTATTTATGTGATAGTTGACCTTCAAAACTTTGGTCAGAGGCACTAATTTTAGCTATTTAGGATAAATTAGGGACTATACCAACCAAAAGAAAAACATAAGTGACGTTTCGCAAAATATTAGGAACTAAAATGAAGTTTCCCTTATTATTTTCATATAAATTAAAGGATTATGATTGAAGGTATGAATAAAATCACAATAACAACTCACATGTATGATTTGAGATGAATTTTGAATAAATTTGTTAGGTTATTGCTCTTTACAACATATTTATATCATTTCCTAATCATCTTTTGAGATGCAAAATCTTTTTACTATTATTTTTCAAACATTCAAGCGCATTTAGTATTTCATATTGAATTGAATTAGATTGAATATAATATTATCACGTGTTTAGTGCACGTGAGATCGGATTGGAAATGAATTTAATAAATTTGAATTAAATTAATTTTTAATTAAATAAATTAAAATATTTATATTAATATTTATTAAATGAATTTTCATAAATAATTATATTTTTAAACTTTTATTCTAAACCTTAAAAAAATTCAAAATCAAAATTTAAATATTTGAAACATAGCCTAGGTTTGTAGGTTATGTGAAACCCCACCGGGTTACATCATTACTCCCGGCATCTACCAAATATCGAATTTAAATATGAATTTAATTTTTATATTCAATTACAACGTACTAAACACAACCTCGGTTTACATAGACATTTATTTTAAAAATCCAGCTAAGATTAGAAATACAACAAAGAAACTAGGGGTTGAAGTCTGTGGTGCCTACACCTAGGCCTATATGGCTATACACAACCCAAGAGGCCAAATGACAGCTAGGATTCTCCAATAAATTAATCCATTACGCTCCTGTAAAGTAAAGGGACAATTTTCTCTGGATATGACACAAATTTTATATTAAAAGGATTATTTATATATGACTTTTAAAACCATTTCTCAAGTTCGTAGGGTGAGATAATATAAATTATACGAGCTGTACCTTTAGTACTTGGTCAATGTCATACATGATATGTTGATGATTGACACTTGGCCAAAGCTCAGTTTTAGAGGCATGGAATTTGTATTTATTTATTTGTAATTAAGTTTACCCTTATCAGGTTATAATCCTAGGACCGCAAGGATACATCGTATCTTCATTGGATAATAAAATCACGAATCACGTGGGCAGTAGCCAATCACAAGCCCAGCTCATCTGGCACTGATATACTTATTTATTTTTGTAATAGATTAAGAAAAATCCTAGTCACGATCCGTGAGAGAAATACTTACTTGAGTGTGTTTAATATATTATATTATATATAATAAAATTAAATTTGATTGATTCTATATTTCTTGGTGTAAGTAGAAGACGAACTTTTTATTGGTCGGTTGAGAGTCATGGAACTGAACAAGTTACATCCACATGGTTATGTTCAGGCAACATCTGAACCTCAAAATCCACGAACTGAAGAGATATGCAGCAAGTTTATAGATTTCGTGCATATCCCGTTTATGTAATATAATGCATGCATTGACGTGTCTAGGGTTTGCAAACTCAACTTTTTCTTACTTGCAAATGCGCAACGCCAGCTGATCACTTGATGTAGTATTGGATTACAATACATACACCACAAAATCGACAACCCACTTGAAGATCAGTTGGATTTAATGCCTGTGTTACTGTGTAATTGGCTTGTCAGAGAATACAATTTTTCTAGGTAAGAAACTTTTTTCTTCAAATGAAAGGGATCGACTGTTAAATTTATACGTAAATTAAACAACAATAAGAACGGTCAATATATATGTTGTTGTAGAACGTACGGTTGGATATGAGTTCGACAAGCTGAGTTTTTGTATAAACTAAATAGTTACTTGGACTAGTAGTGTTTTCTCCTAAGTGGAATACGTAGATATATATATACATATATTGTTAAAGTCACATGTTTTAGGGCATCAAATCAGGATATATAATTAAGCAGGTTAAGACGCGTGTAACGCAACGCTTAGTGGAGGACAAAAACTTGTGCCACCACGCGCATGCAGCTAGTCCATGCGCGGGAATAGAGAAAACTAGAGAGTATGATTAATTAAAGTAGACAAGAATCAACAATGCCCTATTTTCCAGAAGCAAAACAATGAAAAGAGAGAATAAAACTTGTGTGCCCTACCCACACTCAATTCACATCATGAACAGCGGTAAATTAATTACAATTTAAACCATCTCTTGATATGGTGTTATATAAATAAGACGGGCACACTACAGTACTTGTCCCACTTAAGTTCTTGTGAAAAGAGATGCCAAATATATAAAATAACTCTAAAGTAGAAGAGAATAATGGTTGTAACGAGATGCACATCACGTGACAGCATCTCCAACGGGAGATGCACCCAAAATTATTTTCCCATAAAATAGAGAACTTATTCCATTCCAAGTCCCCCCTAGCTAGTAAGACCTACCGCTGCACCCAAAATAGAAGTGTCCTGTTCCTACTTCCCAATCAACACAGTGAACTTTCAAAGATATTAATATATGTAAAATTCATACTTTTCCCTTTGGATTTAATCTGCAAAACTGATTTTTTTTATTTTTAAAAAAAGCATGTTTTGGATTTGAACCTAACATAATTTGTGTATGAGAAAATGTGTAATAATAAACTTAAATGTTATTTTCTCATTCAATTTCATAAAATTAAGGGTTAATTCTTTTGTGATTCGAAAACAATCTTACAGAAAATAGAAATAATAGTGTTCTTTATAATTAAATTTTGAATTTAATTTTAAAGTTGTGTCTTCATGACTTGAAAAATAGTAAAAAATATGAAGATTATATATATATATATATATATATAGTAATTCTCTAATGCAAACCATAATGTTCAATATATATATATATATATATATAGTAATTCTCTAATGCAAACCATAATGTTCAAATCATCCACGTAATGATGAAATTTAATGAATTTTGATGAAAAATTTTGTATAAACATTAAGAAATATGAGATATGTTTGTGGAAAATTTTGTAAAAGTTTTTGATTTCGGGAACAATTTTTTCCGATTTTTTCTATGTTCCCCTTTTTTTTTTAAAATGTTTTAGCTTTAGAAATTAAGAAAAATAGTTCCCAAACTAAAAAAAAATGAAAAAAATTCATAAGCATATCTCATTTTTCTTAATATCCATATCTAAAATCTTATCAAAATTCATTAAATTTTATCATAGTGTGGTGGTTTGGACATAAGATGGTTTGCATTAGAGAATTACCTTATATATATGCTTGAGGAAACAATTTCAAAAGTTTTTGAGCTCGGGAACTATTTTTTTCGATTTTTTTTATTTTCCCCATTTTTGTTTTAATGTTTTAGCTTAAAAAATTAAGAAAAAATAGTTTCCAAAATCAAAAAATTTTAAACTTTTTTTTGTAAGCATATCTTATCTTTTTTAACATTTATACAAAAAATTTCATCAAAATTCATTAAATTTCATCAAGGTGTAGATAGTTTGGACATAAAATAGCTTACGCTATTGTTGACATGCGAATCTTGTTAACTGAATTAATGGTGAATAATAGTAATTTGAAGGGTGGAAAATGAATAAAGCAGGTTGACACAGTGATTTTTAAAGTGGTGTCTACATCCACTGTTCTTAGCATTCAAGTCGAGCTCGCAAAGAGTATATGCAGAGCTCGCTTATGTGTATTTTTTCTAGAGAAATTTGTAACCCTTGTAACAGTGATGATCCGTCTCTTTTATAGTGTAAAGGGATTGGAGTCACCCTATTTTATCTAATTACAATAATTAGGGACAAAATTATATCCTTGAAGAGTCGTGATTTATCTTGAATACGATTGCTGGAATCAGGGAGTTTAAGATTAATTGGGAGTTTACTAGTTGACCGAATGCAATCCCTTTATTCTCGCGATTCTTCCCTTGATTGGGATTTCGAGCTGGATGGCCTACGGGCTGAATATTGTTTGATCCGCGACCAGGTCGTTTGTGAGAGGTGTTACTTGATCCCTTTGAGAGTCCTCATGCTGGTCGCTGATATAGGGTTTCTCAGTATCTTTAGGCATGTTTGGGCCTAGTGTAATTTAATGCATAACATTAGCTCCCCAGCTTCTAGCTCGATGGTTTCGTGATGGAAGCTGAAATCTCCCTCTATCTAAAAGATGGATCTAAAAATTTCATCTTTGACGTGTTCTTTGTCACAAGCCTGCATCAAAATTTATTTGAGTATGGGACAGCTGTCCGAGAAGGGATCTAACATGTGGATCTACAACGACATTTGCACTATCAAGGATGAATAAAAGAAACTAATAGCAAAGGTAAAAATAACACCAAACCGTTTGTTTCCGCTGCTTATTAATGGTGAAAGTACATTGCTTTAATTCTGTGATTGGTGATGAGAACTGGTTTTGGCACTTATGATTTGGCCATGTGAAATTTGAGAGTTTGAAACTGCTTGCATCGAGCAAGATGGTTTTAGGACTGCCCGTCATTAACCCTCCTGATAGCGTTTGCAAGACTATTGTTCTTGAAAAGAAGCATAGAAACGCATTTCTTACAAAGAAATCATAAAGAGCCAGTAAGCCTTTAGAGCTGGTGCACATAGATCTATGCTCGGTAGAGACTTTATCAAATGAAGGTTACGTGTATTTTATTACCTTTATTGATGACTTCAGCAAGAAAACTTGGGTGTATTTCTAGCAGCAGAATTCAAATGCCTGTGATGCTTTGAAAAATTTAAGGCGAGTGTAGGGAAGTAGAGTGGATGGTTTATCAAAACTCTGAAAATATATAGGGGCACTGAATATGTTGTCTGTGATGATTTACGATAAAAACATGGCATAAATAATCAGTTAACTGCCATATACATTTTACAGCAGAATGGAGTAGCATAGAGGAAGAATAGAACCGTCATGGACATGGTCTTATGTATGTTACACTTGAATAAATTACCTAAAAAAAAAATTGGGGTGATACAGTTGCTTATATAGTTTATTTGTTAAACATGTGTCATACCAGAAGTGTTTTCGGGATAGTTATGGCCCCGATTCGGTTCGAACCGTAGTAACCTATTCATCGGAATCAGGACCCCCGATACTGGTTCCGGTGAGTTAAAAAATTGAACCGGAACCGCCGGTTAGGCCGGTTTCAATTCGGTTAATGGGTTTTTTTTTTCTTTTTTTTTTTTAAAAAAAAAATTTAAAAACCAAAATTGGAGGCCAACAGCCATATGTGTATCAATAGCAGGCTGCCACTGTCTGCCACGCAGGTAGGCCAACGGCTACTTCATCTGTAAATTACAAAAACATCCCTTAAAAAATTACATGTTGGCCCTCTAAATTTTTTAATTTTTCTCCTCAATCCAAAAAACTATATAAACCCCTCTCATCTTCATTTCACTTCACACCAATTTTCTCAATTTTTCTCTAATCTCTAATCTCTAATCTCTAATCTCTCTCAGGAATTCTCACTCTCTCTCTCTCAATAGTCCTCTCAGTCTTTCTCTATCTAAAATCTCTATTTTTTTAATACTTCAATTATTTTCATTATTTATTTAAATTGTATTCTTTATTTTTATAAAATTATAATGGCATCATCCGCAAGACCATCTTTTTTCGGAAGCCAAAGGTTTGTTTCTAGAGACAATGAGCCAGTACCAGATTTGAATGTTCAAGAAACGCAGATTTGCCCTGCCCCATAATTATATTTCAACAATGAATATTTTGCTCAAGACGTACAACAGAGAGAATATTTGGTAATAAAACTCCTCCTGATTTTACTCCTCACTATTTTCATCCCCCTGCTCCCTCTCGTTAAATCCCCCCAAGTGAAACCGTACAAATGCCGCTACCAGATTTGACAAAATACAAATCTGAACTTTTTAAAATTCATATGAAGAGGGTGAAAAAGGAACCAGGGGTAATTATGGTGACTTGCAACTATTGTTCCAAGGAATTTAAGTGAAACAAATCTAAAGGATAAGGTATGTACTAAAAACACATCAACAGCAGGTATCCAGTCGAAACTGAGTATGAGTGTAGTCGCGGACAACAACAAATTTTTAGGTACACATCTCCTAACCATCGATTATTTAGATATAGTGATGCAAATAATAGGGAAGAGTTAGCAAGAATGGTAGAGACCGAACATCTTCCTTTTAGTTTTAGTGAAAAAACTGGATTTTTAAAATATTGTCATAATGCCTTCAATCCCGCTGCATGTAGGGTACCTAGACCACGTTGAAACGTATTATGTGTGAAATATATAAAAAAGAAAAAAAAATCATTAGTTAAATATTTTCAAAATTATATCGGTTGTGTGTCTGTTTGTGCCGATATCTGGAGTGATCATTGGCAAAAACATTCATATTTAGGACTTATTTGCTATTACATTGATCAAGTATAGGAGTTGCAAAAAAAAAAAATTCTTTCATTTATAGTTTTTGACGACACTCATACTCCTAATAATATTTATAAATTGATAAAAATTATTTTTGAAGAATACTGTATTGAAAATAAAATTTTTGCAATTGGTTTTGATAACGCAGCAAACAATACTGCCGTCGTTCCACAATTACTTCAATTGTGTAACCCCTATTTTGGCGGTAGATTTTTTCATCAAAGATTTGTTTGCCATGTTTTAAATATATGTATACAAAATGATTTGCAAACACTATAACAATTTATTACACCAATTAGGGATGCTTTATATTATTTGTGGAAACATCCTAGCACCATGAAACAATGGACTAGGTATTGCCAATCTCACGGGAAACATCCAATTAAGTTTTCCCGTGATGTTCCAACTCGTTGGGACTCCACATATAAACTGCTTTGTGAAAGTTATGAATATAGAGAATTATTAGTTAGATTTATGCAACATAATGTTAGTAGCGTTAATTTGTATGCTCATCATTAGGATGTTTGTACTAAAATTTGCATGCTATTAAAAGTTTTTCATGATGCAACACATACTTTATCTGGTATATATTATCCAACATCACATTTATTTTTAATGAAAGTCATTAATATTGTAGGTGCACTTAATAAATATGCACAACTACTGGATTTAACTGCATGTGTTAGTGCAAAGAAAGAAAAATGGTTAAATTATTATAAGGAGATTCCTATGATTTATACACTTGTATCAGTTTTTGACCCTAAGTGTAAATTTGATAGTTTATATGAATATTTTATTCTTTATTATAAATCTCTTGGACTACCTAATGTGGATATTAATGTTTTATATAATAATATTAGGGAATTATTTTATTCCATGTATGAAGAATACCGTTCTGTATATGGTTCCTCGATGAACATTATTGTTCAGCAATCAGATACAAGCGGAAGCGGTAGTAGTAGTACTGATCATTCTCATTTTCGTATTCTCTCATAATTAAGGAAGTTAGGGTCAAATGTATTGTCCAAAAAATCAAGGAAACCGAAGAGTTTGTTTTCATCAACCTGTGTTTCAGATGTTGATGTTTACATAAACACCTTTTTTGAGTTTCTGAACAACGATGACTTTAACATTCTACATTGGTAAATGGAGCACCAAACTAACTTTCCAATTTTGGCCATCATTGCCAAACAAATTTTTGGAACCCCTGTCTCGACCCTCACAATCGAATAGGAATTTAGTGCAGGTGGCAACGTTCTCGACGAGAGACGAGCATTGCTGAGTTCAGACTCAATCCAGATCTAGATCTATATTGATGACTAGAGCAGGGCCTCTTACCGCTAGCAGGAAATGGATTTGGTGTCGATAACAATGACTTCTTCGATACCAACGACGATACAACGGCTACCAAAGGTACAAGCGACGATTGATCACATTCGGAACATAATATGTAAAATAACTATGTGGGCTTTGATTCCTCCTAGAGGATACGTAGGCAGCTTAATTAAGATAAAATTAATTGCAAGCCCTAATTTCTTATTTATTTATTTAAATTTCTTTTAATTTTATAGTTTTATAATATTATCGTAATTTTATTTCAACCCAGTACCCACTTTTACTTTTTTCAAATTTTTATTAATTTTTTCATATTTCTTAATTTTTTTTAATAGGAGGCAACGATTCCTGTTTGAACCGTCGGTTCCCAAAACTGGAGGAGGAACCGTAACCGTGGTTCCTCCCCTAGTTTATGAACCGGAACCATGGCCACGACTATTTTGGGAAGACTCCTCATGAAGTCTGGACTCAATGCGAACCCAACACTTGACACTTACAAGTGTTTGAATGTATTGCATATGCTAATGTGCTTGATGTCTTGAGGAAGAAACTTGATGATAAGGCAGAGAGATGCATCTCCATTGGCTACAGTTATATGATAAAGAGTTATAAACTTTATAATCCAGTAACATGGGAGGTAGTTGTCAGCCGAAACATTTGCTTTTAATGAGCAAGGGTGTTGGGATTGGTCTCGTGGTGAGGAGAGTTCTTCTGTCACTCATGTTGATCTATACCTAGCTGGAAAGCTAATGTTTTTTTTTTATGACTCGCCTGATTCTGCTTATGTTCTAATTAATATCTTCAACACCTATCAACTAGCAAGAATATTTAAACTAATTAAATTCAATTGTTTTTTTTTTTGTCAACATTCATTACTTTATTTGTTCAAAAAAATTGGCTTATTGCATATATCTAGGAAAAGTTGGAAACCAATATTCAGATTCCATGTTACAGTAATATTCTCACTAAATCAAAACTCACTGGACCTGTTATGAAATAGAAAACTGTGTTGGTATAACCAATAAAGTTGACAAAATATTTGCTTTTATAAATTATTTTCTGTCAAGGAATTTTAGATGGGGTTGATGATTGACAGTTGCAACCTCCAACCAACTGGCTGGCTACAAGTAAATAGAAAAAGACAGCCTTTTGCCCTTTTTACAATAGGGTTGCGTGCGCATGCCACAATTTCCTGTTTTGGAAACCTTAATCAAACAAAACAGAAAACTCTTGGTACTCACTCTACAGACCACAGTTTGGCTTCTCTCTCTATATATATTCGCATTATTTCTTAGATTTAGCCGCCACTTGGCCGAGGAACACCGTACCCACACCCCTTGATAATGCAAAATACCACCTTTAATTCTCATTCTATCTTCTCATGCCTATTGCATTTCAAAAATAATGATCCTACTAATTCCATGGTTCTAGTGTGTGTATTTTGATCTTATAAAGATTGGTGAGCAATATCTATTAGTTCCATCTTTTCTTTTTTTATCTTGGTTACAAGAATCTACTCATGGTAATGTTAAATCAATCTACGTAACAAAAGTTTTTTATATTAAATTAGTTGTTATACTTAATTACGAGTGTTCGATCCATAACACATATAATTAAGGGATTATTTTGTTCGTAAAAGTATATTTGTGAAAGTAATTTACACATGTTTAATAAGTTTATAAATTCTCTTAAAGATTCACGTATTGGCAAATATATTGCCACTAACTGTAAGTTAATGGTAATTTAAGGTCTTTGATCATGATTTCTTTACGGATTGATATTTTATTATTTAAAAGTCTACCTCGATTAATTAAATTCCATTATTATAAATCAATTAAATAACAATTAATTATTTTATATGATTACGGAGAAAATGCACCTAAAATTCCATTATTATAAAACATAATTAAATTAAACCATGTGATTGACAGTTTTTAAACTTATAAATAAAAATAAAATTTCGAGATAAATTAACACTGGCTGATTATAACAAATCAACTAAAAAGTCAACATGGATACCCTAAAAAAATTGGACACTGGCAATCAGTCCATTATTGTACCAAAGACATATGCATCCCTTTCAGAAATAAAAATTAAGGTTATAAAATAAGTATACGAGTACGTAACCTATGACGATACTTGTTCACTGACATGAGTTTCCATGAATAGTTCATCTAGAGCAATCCTTGTCACATTTAAAGTTAATAAGTTATAAATTAAACGATGAGATCAACTTTTAACGTAAAAACCGCGAGTTTTATTTGCGTATCTAAAACTTTTTAATATTTATTCTTTTATAAGTGGAAACAATCTTTGAGTTTATTAATAAATATCTTTTTTACTGTTAGTTAAATTTCATTAAATTTAACGGTTGACAATGTTTGATTGTAAAAAGACTAAAATGCTCTTAAAATAATATATAATATTACTAAAATTTATTAAATAAAAAAAATAGTTGAGATGAACGGTTAGATCTTACCTATTTTTTATTTTTTCACTTTTATTTAATAAATTTTATTATTTTTTATATATTATTTTAAGGGTATTTTGATCTTTTTTACAGTCAAATCTGGTCTATCATTAAATTTGATGGAATTTGACTAACGGTAGAGGAGATTTTTACCAATAAACCCAAATGTTGTTTCCACTTATAGAAGAGTAAACTTCAGAGGAGTTTAGGTGTTATTTACTCAATTTTACATTACAAGTCTAATAGGACTTGCCAGAGGCCAATGACAATAAGGTCCGAATATCTACTTTTATTACCAACTCCATACACATACTGATAAATGCGTAAGATGAGACTTGAATCTCACCACTAATGTGAATGAGAATGTCTACTGACCATTTGAGTTATAAGTAGATAAAAGAAAAAAAACATACTAACAAAAACAAATAAAAGAAGAGACACTATAAATACAAATAAAGGCTGATTTTATTATATATTCAACGTCATTTATTAGGGATATTATTAAAATCCCACATATAATTTGGTATATTTGTCAACATTCTCCTTCTACTTTTATTTATGGTCAAAATTTTCTCTATAATTTTATTTTATAGTCAATTTTTCCTCTGCCGTTTGTTTTAATTATCAATATACCCTTAACCGTTGACTTTTATGTTAGGGATATTATTAAAATTCCCCCTACTTTGATGTATTGGTCAAAATCTCCCCTAAGTTTTATTTATGGCCAAAATTCCCCCCGTTGTTTCTTTGTATAGTCAATTGCCTCCTACCGTTAGTTTTAATTATCAAAATACCATTAACGGTTAACTTTTTTGTTAAACTTTAAGGCACCAATGATATAAAGGTAAATATATATATATAATTAAAATATTTTAATTTATAATATCAATGAATCTCTACCGTCCATAATATAATAGATAATAGAGAGTAAATATAAAATATTAAAACTGATGGAAGAAGAAAATTAATTATAAAATGAAACTAGGGATAGAGGGATTTTGGCTAAAAAGAAAACTAGGAGGAGATTTTAATAATATTTTGGTAGAAAAATTAATGTCAGGGTATTTGATAATTAAGACTGATGACAGTGAAAAAATTGACTATACAATGAAATTATGAGAAATATTTTGACCATAAATAAAACTAGAAGGGAAATTTTGATGAATACATCAAATTATAAGAAAATTTTAATAATATCTCCATTTATTATTATTATTGTTGTTTTGGGTAAGTAATGAGTATAAAAGTGTTTACAATTAAAACCTAGTTACTAGTTAGTTAATTTAGAATAGAAACCAGGCGCGGCGTTTATTCATTTATTAGCAATTGAAACGAGGCAAATTTGAATTTGTTTAATTACTTAAAAAAGTATTAGTAATAAGTAGAAAAGAAAAGAAAAAAAAAACAAAAACAAAAACAGAAAAGGCACGTGGCTGTAGAAGCTCAAGTTTGCCAGAAGAGTAAATAAACACTGTCAGTTGTAGAAAGGCTCTTTATGCATTTTCTCTCCAAAAATTAAAATAATATAAAATAAACAAAACCCCAAAAAGAGAAAGACACCGCCCTCGGTTTTGCTACTACCACGTGTCAGCCATCTATTCCTACTATACTGCCGTCAATTCCACTATTTCCAAACTCACCCCACGAATCTGGGCACTCTGACACTCCTAGGAATCACTTCCCCAAACCCTGCGAGTACGTCACTTTTACACTCGCTCTTCCCTGTCTACACTTGTCCTTTTACGACTTTTACTTCCCCTCCTGATTCTCTCATGGTGGTCAACATTTTTCGTTTGATTCAGCATGACACTTGTGCAGCCCAACGAGCGAGTAGCAAAAATATTAAATCCTCAGCGAGTAGGTGTACGAAACAACTAAGCTGTTTTGGATAGACCAAAGCTGTTGATATTTCCTTAAATAAGCGGGTTTTGTACTTTTGTTAAAAACCAGTTTGAGGTTTTTTTTTCCATAATAGGAGTAGGGTCTGTACATCTCTCCAAAGAATAGCTTTTTCTCCTTCCATCCTTGGCACATCTTATTCCACCTCAGAAAACAAGTAAGTTGTATAGATTCTCCTTTGTGTGATCTAAAATCACTCTATTTTTAGCTATTTACCTTTGTCATTATATGTTCATGTCTTCATTATTTTGACCGACTCTCTCTTCATTCTTGCGATTCATAATATGATTTATGTCAATCATGATTTTGCCTGCTTGCTACAAATATATATCTTAATCTCAACTGTTTGAAAAATTAAATGATTGTTCTAATAAATAATATAGTTAATTAATAACGGAAAAAGGTGTTGATGGAGTTTAATTATATAAATTGTTTGATCTGGGTAGGAGACAGACAATTAACAAGGTGAGAGTCCTATAATTAATTGATTGTTGAAGAAGAGAAGATGGGGAGAGGAAAGATTTGATCAGGAGAATCGACAATTCGACTAGCAGGCAGGTGACTTTTTTCAAAGCGAAGAAATGGTTTGCTCAAGAAAGCAAGGGAGCTCTCCATTCTTTGTGATGCTGAAGTGGGTCTCGTTATTTTCTCAAGCACTGCAAAGCTCTATGAATTGCAAGTACTAGGTTAGATCTCTCTCTCTCTCTTCTCTTACTTCTTATACTTATTGTTGTTTTTATAGATTTTGTTTGCTCTATATATGCCTCTATTATTCTTTGTTTTTTTATTTATTACTCTTTTATTGTTATTTTCCTTCAACTTTCTGCTACCGGAAATACTAATTCATCTTTCGAAATTTCCTAGTGAGATTTGAACTGAAATAGTGCTATATATACGTGTGTGTGGGTGTGATTCAAGTAGTTAATGTTTGTGTTGCAATAAGCTTACATAAAATATCGGTGTCGCCTGCATTGTAAGGAATTGATTTCCTACATACATATTAGAAGTGTTTAGGTGGTTTGTTAGCTAGCTATGAGATTAGAACGATACATCATTGTTGTGCAGACATTTTTAAACAACTATTCAAAACTCATAGACCTTTTTCTAATTAATATGTGTATGACTGCTTTAGAAATTGTAGAGTTTTCAAACCAGTTTTCAATTTTCTTGGTCATTTATCGATGAATTTGCAACCCCTATCTTTAGGTATATGAAAACTCATGTTTAGGATTAGACAGCTCAAGCATCAAAAAGTGAAGACAAAGAATAACAGAGGCAATTGGAGAGGTGGTTCAAGTCTATGTATTTTAATTATAACTCAAACTGAAACTGTTCTTCATTAACTTACAAATCCTGGTAAAAAAAAAAACAATTATAGTACATGCAGAAGCTACTCTATTAAACAAATATACAAATAGATTATTCCATTGGCCATATACAAATAGCATATAATTTTTTTAATTAACTTTTAATTTCAAGCTTCCATTAGTAATGTTTGAGGAAAATGTGCATGGGTGGATATTTATGTGGTTAATTCGTCACATGAAATCTCTAACAGATTTGAAAATGTTAGAAATCTAGGTGTAAAATGCTCTATATAAAGTAAATTGAAATTCAAATAAATAAATAATAAAATCAGTAAATTAGTTTATAGAAAAACCTTTAAAAATTTATGTAGATTTTTTCTTCAAAGTCGAGGCTAGTGTTCAATACTATGACTTTAAGACGATTTACATCCGTCCACCGGTGCTATAGGTTAATCGCCGCTCGCCTCCTAGGATACGACAACTTCTTTATCTTGTGGAAGAAGCACTTCAAGACCACAAGTGCACAGTATGGAACGAATATGCATAACACTCTCTTAATGACAAATACTAATGCTTGAATGCAAGAATTTATTAAATTTTCTGAATTAGTGATTGAATGAATGACTTCGAATTAATTTACAGATGCAAAGTGCCTTTTGGAAAGGTAATGATTGAAAAGGAAAAGGTTGCATCCGTTCATGGCTGTGTCTTTTCCATTTCAAAAGACGCTTCTTCCTGTCACTTTGTCTATCCAAATTGAACCATAAGCTAATGCTCATTTCACACCTTTCCAAATCCATCCATTTTCATGCGGTTTTATTTATTGGGAATAATTTCTCATCTACTAAATATGTTTCCCAAGCAAATAAATATTTAAGTATTTATTGCTTTTAATACCATATTCCAACAATTCCCCCACATGAATAAAAATTGGCACAAGACCATGCATATGATAATGCAAACACTTGAAAGAGTTTCTTAAAGAAAGGCTATTGTATCTGGTCTTCAACCTTCCCTAGTGAAGTAATATCGGATTTACTTGCTAATTAGTGAACATGATCTTGAACTATTCAGCCGTTGGTGTAAAACAAGACAATAATACTCGCACAATAAGCTCCCAACATATTCTGATTCAAATGGTTGTGTTCATTTTGGTCCTGAACAAATCCTAGTATTAAGAGTGTTTTAAGAATTCATCCCTACGTAAAGTTCTCATAGAAACGACCACACTTCATACTCATATTGGTGACTACCATAAGTAGTGTCCTACCATACTCCACTTGGATAATTCAAGTTATGGGATCATTAAAAGCATAGTTTAGCCTAAA